>CAXHTJ010000004.1:10121947-10721947 GCA_964019445.1 Populus tremula
CCGTAAAAAAGACCCTGTATGTGCTGCTCTTCCTTCCTTTCTTTCTCTATTAATTTTTTGAGCTGAAACTTGTAAATCTATGCCATTTTCTATGTTTTGATTTCTGGGTTTTTCTTTTCTTTTTCTTTTTTTGCGGAGTTAATGTGTCATAGACTCATAGCCGTGCTTGTAATACATATGTGGTGGACATACTGATGTTGCATGCATTTATTAAACGTGGTATAAAAATTGTCTTACTAGGGTGTAATTTTGTTTCTTGCAGTTATTGGCTGTTGCAAGAAAAAATAGAGAGGTGAGTTAATTGTATTACATTCTGAATGTTGACGGTGGAGTGCGGTTTAGTTTTTGGTTCTTGATGGTAGTTCTGGTGTCACTTGAGCGTTGCTTAGTTATCCTATAGCTAATGTAATACAGGTTGAAGTAGTCAACCCGCTTAATGGGGAGATTCATGTTGTGTTTTCTAATGTTGGTGAGGATGGTGTTCAACCTGAAGATGATGCTATTTCTGGTTTGCATTTATTCAGGAGAGAGAGGTCATCTGGGTAAGCTCTACTGTTTCTTTTTTCAGAGTAATAATTTGAAGTTTATGGTTATTTCTACTTATGACTACCAGCAGTTACCGAGCTTCGTTGCATTGGTTATGTGTAGGTCATGTAGTTTGCTTACGTGTACATCAAAAGGAAATGCAAGCATGAGGTCTTTTGGAGTTGATAAATCGACTGCTGATAGTGCCAGTATTAGTGTAACAAAGACATGGAAAGTTTGTGGTTCTGGTAATGTCTTATGTTCTAAAGTGGATGGAAGTGAAAACTATGCAGTGTTTGGAGGGTGAGTACACCCATCTGTGTGATTATACCATATAGGATTTAGACTTGGAAACTTATGTTCATTAATGGCATGATGGCTTTTTTGTTTTCCAAAGCAGGAAAGGTGTTGAAGTTAATCTATGGGACCTTGAGAATTCTTCTAAAATTTGGACTGCCAAACCTGTGAGCCATATTACTAGTTAACTACTCTAAATCAAGATGAAAAAATATTTCTCTATTTACAAGTAGTTTTGTACTTGGCCTTAGGTCAATTTCATTATTTTTGCTTTGTGCAGCCTCCTAAAAATAGCCTTGGGATATTTACCCCTAGTTGGTTTACATGCACGACATTCCTGAGTAATGATGATCACCGTAAATTTGTGGCTGGCACCAATAGTCATCAGGTAATCCTTCCATAGAAAATACTCCCATGGGAAAAATTATTGCAGCATGGAAGAGTTTGGAGTTGAGAATTTTATCTAGATATCCACAATGCACACGTAGTAGCTGCTCCAGGAAAATGTGTGCTTCTAAAATAGCCAATACCCATCCTCTCTTTCTTTTGCAACTTTGCATGCTTATGTGGAACCAATGTTGGTTGTTGGCTGTGATTACTGCAAAAAATGGTGATATAGTTAGAAATGGAGGGGTTTAGAGATAACTTTCCATGAATTGATAGTATCTGTTTTTCCAGAATCATATGGTGTGGAATTGCAGTCTCACATAATCACAGGCATTTGCTAACAGCTGAAGAGGTTTCCAGATAGCCTCAAGTTTATATAACTTGATAATTGTTGTTTATCTAACAGGTCCATTTGTATGATATTTCTGCTCAGCGCAGACCTGTTCTATCATTTGATTTCAGAGAGACTGCTATTAAGGCCATTACTGAAGATCAAGATGGCCATACTATATATACAGGAAATGGATCCGGTGACCTTGCTTCATTCGACATGCGAACTGGTACATGCATCTATTTTGACTAGAATATGCAATAAATACTTTACACTCTAATTCCTGTTTAATTTTGTTCTGCATTCTGCATGTGATTGCAATATAAAAATATCAATTGAGCAGGTATTAACTCTTTTAAGATTACCCTATAGTTTCTTGTGAATGGACCAAATTTCTGTTCAGATGAAATATGTATTTTGTTTACTGGTGGCAATGATTTTTTGTTGTAGTCCAGTTTTTGAGTTTGTAAGACGAGGATCTAAATACGAGGTTGGCACTTCAATAAGGGCTGTGACTCAAATAATTTGTTCTGACTTAGGAACAGAGTAAGGCCTTTGCAATGGACTGTGTTTGCCTGACCTTAAGCTTTGCAATGTGTCTGTGTTGGAGTCAGTGGCCTTAAGTAGGCTTGGTGAGATAAATTTACAATTATTTTTTTGCTTTATCCCATCCTTTTTAATTCTATGAAACACATATGGATCAAATGGTCAGAGGATAAGTATAAAAGTTAAGATTTAGAATCTGATTTGTCCTTTCCAGCGTTGTGGAATTTTTTTTTGAACTGAGCAGTGTGGAAATTATGGTATTTAATGGAGTTATTTTTTAGTGATATGTTAGCTGGGAATATTTTCTTTATTGAACTCATACATAACTTGGCATTTCCTCATGGAATGCGGAAATCTGACTCCATACACTATGGAGTGCGTACAAACTGGCATTATTTAAATCAAGTTTCTGCTGCACATAGCAAGAGAATTTTCTGTTAGGTTAATATCTAAGCTTCTTTTGTGTTGTTTCCATCTGTTTTGTTTGGAGGGTCTTACAGCTGTCTTTACCATGGTTGCTAGCATAAAAAATCACACATAAGGAGGATACGTAATCATGCTTAGATCAATAGTTGATGATTTTGTACAGATATTTTATTTACTTTAAAAAATGAGGAACATCTGAAAGAATCCCATAATATTGTTCTTTTATATAATTATTCTTAATATAATCTGAAGTATCAGTGGAATTCTATCTTAGACCCAGTTTGCTCAGGACCTTCAAATGGCTCCCGATGAATCATAATCAAATCAAGCAGTCTTGAACCATTTCATGAGTTTTATATCGCACTATTTTTGGCTAATGACTAATTAGGAACTGGGCTAACCCAGGAGCATGCAGGTCCTCCATCCTGTACACAGCAGTCAAATGATCAGGCTGTTTCAATTTATTATTTTAGTATGTCAACTTGTCTTCTTATGGCTGAAATCCACTAATCAGATATCTTATTCTCTGTTGTGATACATCTGTATACAATGTCAACTATTTAGTAGTTGTGAATTGGGCTAAATTTTGTTGCTTGGCAATCCAATATCAGTGCCTACCTGCTGCTCCTGTCCTTGATTATTTTATCTCCTGAATGTTCTCTTCTTCCCTATAATTCTGTTAACATTGGATCTATCTTTTTCTTCCAGGAAAGCTGTTAGGATGTTTTATAGGGAAGTGTTCTGGAAGTATTAGATCCATTGCCAGGCACCCAGAGCTCCCTGTGATAGCATCATGTGGTGAGTATATAGCACAATTTTGCTTTATCTTTGTCACTGACATATGTTTGACTTGGTTCTCTGTGCCATTAAATTAGCAGCTTCCTAGTTCTGAGGCCAAAATGTTTTCTTGATTTATTGCTTTCTTTTTCTTAGGTTTGGATAGCTATTTGCGGTTGTGGGATATAAAGACTCGCCAACTTCTTTCAGCAGTATTTTCTTGGACTTCATTTCTGTGAAGATATCAAGTCTAATTTACTTTACAATTCTTTACTTCTTTTTTTTTTCCTTTTTTCAACTTGGAATGGCATTATATTAGACTTGATGTTGGTTTTTTCAATTCCTTCTTTATCTCAGTGTCCTTCTTAATGGTGGAACTACAGAAGTTGGAAATATTCCAATGACTGAGGATAAGAGTGTTGCATACAGCTTAATTTGTTAGAAGAACTTGATTTATTACTGATTAATATTGCTGTAGTTCTGCAATATTATCTTTTTCAATACCTCACTGGGAATCAGGGTACAATCTTTCGACCTAATAACTTACAATACATGAGTGCTCTAATTGGAATTGACTTGTCAGTTTTTCATGTCTCTTTAACATTGTATCAACTGACATGATGTCATTGCAACTACTGTTAGTTGATTGAATGTTCTATAAAGTGAGTTTCATTAGATGAAAGTTGAAACTCCCATGTATGCTGAAATGATGCTTTGGGGTATTTGTTTCAAAAATCAATCCTGCCAGTGTAAGATTGCATGTGGTGCTGTCATAAGTTTTGATGTCTGGGTGATGGAGGTTTATTTTTGAATGAGCATGTGGGAATTATGATAATATTTATTGTGGATATTCCAGTCATTTAATCAAACTATAATTTTATGGTGCAGGTTTTCTTGAAGCAGCACCTTACAAATGTTGTTTTTTATTCAAACTTTGTTGACAAAGGTTGGTTTTCCCCTTCTTTGCACAGCTTCGGGTAGTATTTTTTTATGCCACCCCATAGTACTTGAATATCAAGACCCTCGGTAAACTTGAGTGTTTGGACAAAAACTTGTCTGGATGGTTAACTGTGATAAGGGATAAATTATTGGCCCAAAATAACTAAATGTGTTGATGGCATTCATTTTCTTCCAGCAGTTTTAGGTTTTCACGTATGGTGCTGGTTGAAATTCTTTATGAATCCGATGGATGAGTGCGATGCTTAAAAAAAAAAAAAAAACCTATGATGCTTGTTCAGTGGCTTCAATTTAATGATTTCTAATAATTGATGTTGCTCTGCAAAAGAATTTAAGGTAATAATTGTCAAGGCTTTCCTGGGAATGCCATTAAGATGAGCTTCTTGATACTCGAGAGAGTCTCTAGGAATATGATAAGCTTTTTCACCATTGTCTTTTGGGACCCTTGGTGCCAAGAGATCACAGCTCTCCCTTGGAGACCATGGATGGATACTTGAAACGAGTATGACGTTTAAACTAGATTGATCCCAACATCAGGCTAGAGCTTTGTCTTTCTAATAGTGCTATGATATGTTTTTGTTTATTGCTCAATGCTAACATCAGGTTAGAGCTTTGTCTGCATCAATGATTTTTCTTGTGTAGATTTTCGATTGATTACCGCGGTCCCTGTTGTGCTTGCAGAAGTTGCAGCAACAGCACAGAATGCCAATGAGATCCAAACTACCGAGGTCCAAACTGAAGATGAGATGGGAACATTGCCTGTAAAAAGAAAGAAGGCATCTAAAGAAAAAAGGGAGAAAAAGAAGAAATCTGAAGAAAGTAAAGAAACCATCGTGTTAGAATCCAAGAAAAAGAGCCGGAAGCACAAAAGAGAGATTTGTGATGACTCCTGAGATTAGCATAAAGAGCTGGGATTTTATGTTTAAGGGAATGTTTGAGATTGCAGTTGTACTGTTTATTTATTTATTTATTTGTTTTAGCTTCAAATTAATAACAAAAAAAAAAAGAATCTTTTTAATGTATTGATATGAAAAATATAAATGTTTTTTTTTAAAAAAAAATTAATATACTTTTAAATAAAATACACTTTAAAAAATAATTGTGATTCACATTCTCAACATGACTCTTGAAAAAGACTGGCAGCAGCATATAGCAGGCTGCATGGCATCTCACGAGTGAAATAGCAAAACAATACCCCTGTAATATTTGCTCAAGACTTTTATTGTTTGAATTCTCACTCATTATTCTTTATGTAGAGGATTCATTATGGTTAATTAATTTTTTACGTGTTTTTTTTTTCAAACCATTGCAGTTTGTATGATCTTTTCTCCAAAAATAAAAAAACATTCACGAGGGTAATTGAAAACATAGTTAGTGTTACTTTTTAAAATATTTTTTATTTAAAAATATATTAAAATAATATTTTTATTTTTTAACATCAATACATCAAAATAATTTAAAAATATTAATTCCTAAAAAAAATATAATAAAAAATAATTTTTTTTCCAAAATACTTTTAAAAAACAAAATAAAAAATTATAATATCTTGAGCAAAGTGCTTCATCGGCAGGAATCGATCATGGCTGGTTCCGGGATAAGAGTTACATTATTTCCATAGTGAATAAACGATGAAACAAAAACAGGCAAGGGGTAGAACCCGATAGGTCCAAGAATATATAGCTCCACCGGAGATTTAACCGGTTTCAAATCTTTCAAAACGTTCAATTGCTGGAACTACATAGATCCAGTGTGAGATAAACTTGCTAATTAACGGTTTAGCACTTGTAAATGATTTATGACCGTGATTTTATTAGCCCTCCCAACCAGTGCATCGTAGACAACAGGACAAATCTGCACCACGGCTTGTGGGGTAAAAACAATGAAGAGAAACAAGATACTGCATTATTATACGTCTTGAGCTCAGATGAAAGTTGATCCAAAGGATTGTAAATAAGAAATTCCATGACTTTTCTGCAGGAATCACAATAAAAACAACTGGAAACGGGGCAGTAAACGCACTTGCATCAAGTTACTGAGATTTAGCCTCCTCCTTTTTCTCCGGTGACAAGTACCTAAGAAAAGGAATAAGAAACTTGACTAAGCAGATCAACTAACCACTGGTAATGGAATATTCAAAGTCCTATTGCATCATCTGATGTTAATTTAAGAAAATCTTTTATTTAAATAAAAATACTGTCAACTGTTTGAAGGGATAATCAATGTCTGATGGACTAGCAAATGTCTTGGCTAATTATTAGACCGGTTATTGCTTATTCAGTTGGTGTTCTAAGTCGGTTTATGGTGAATCTGGGTAAAGCTCATTGGGATGCTGCCAAGTGGGTTCTTCGTTATTTGGGAGGCACAAGTGGTTGGACTTGGACACAGATTTTGAATTTTACTTCTTGAAAAAAATGGTCAGGCCAGAAGAAAGGGAAAAAAAAAATTTACTTTCCTATATCTTCAAACAACTTTCCGCCAGACCATAATGATGGAATTTTTTTTGTTTTTTCTAACATTATTCCAAGCAACCAGAACAGAAGAATACATATTGCAATTAAGAACAGATTAATTCAACACAAATCACAAGTGAAGTTACTCACCCCTGACCCCTTGCCCAACGAGAGAGTTGATAGAGCTGCACAGTCTCGTTTGAAGCATGGCATACTAGAAGTAGATAGTTACGAGGCTGTACCATCCATGCAAACCTCATGAACAATGCTGAATACACGCACATAGCTGGAGCAACAATAACAAAGATCAGAACCTCAACCATCAGCACTAGAAATCAAACAAAATCAACATCGGAATTTGTTTTACCTCCTGTCATATTTCCAGAAATCATTTCTGGGGGTTTTTTCATATCCACTAACCCCTGTTGAATAGAGTAGATATGATCACAATAAGTCACAGAGCATGAAATTAAAATCATGCAGCAACACAGCATGTAAAAAAGAAATATACATATAATCCAAACTGAAAATAAATTAGTAGAACATACAGCAACAACGAACCCCCAGTTGGCAACAGGTCCCCAGAAGTGAGATGTCTTGGGACCAACAGGACTGTTCAAAAATGCTCTGAAGGTAGCCGCCATTGCCAACAACTGAATCCTCTTGAATACCTCTGCAAAAATCCAACATAAAACGAATCCAGAGTCGGAGATAATTACACATGTTGTCAAGTCAAAATCAATCGGATAAAAAACCCAAATTCTACTCCCCTAAATAAAGTTAAAAATATCACCATAATTGAGATTAAAAAAATACATATGTAACTGAGATTTTTCTTCGGGCTATTCATGAATTCCACTTTAATACCTTAAATCAGATTGTCTTTTAATCTCAATATCAAATCATAATTTGGCATAAATCAGACAACAACCCATGATTAAGAAACATCATATAACGAAATAACTAACAAACATCATCATACGCCGACAAATTGGAGATTAATCATTAATTAATTAATTAATAAATATAATAAATGTATTTTAAATTATAAGAGTGAGCATTAAAAAGCGTACCAGAGAGACGATCGCCGAAGATGATCGGAGAAAAAATCCGAGAGACAGAGGGGGAGGGGTTTGGGATCGGGCGTTGAAGAGGGAAAAGGAGAATAATTGGGAGTTAAGTGAGGGATTGGAGGACTTGTCGTTCGTCAAGTTGCGTCTCTGTCACTTGATATCATTGCAGCTGACGTGTCTTTTTGAGTTGGGAAAAGATCGGTTGACAACATGTTGTCAATAAATAGTTCAGCCAAGATGAAATGGCATGCTGGTATTTGTGCTTTTGAAAAAAATTATTTTTTTTATTTTAAATTAATTTTTTTAAATTTTTTCAATTATTTTAATATATTAATGTCAAAAAGTAAAATTTTAAATAAAAAATATCATTTTAATATTTTTTAAATAAAATATATTTTAAAAAATAACTACAATTAAATTTCCAAACACACTTAAAATTAAAGAAGAATCCATAGTAGAGGTGTACTTGTGTTTCCATGTATGGTTAAGTTGTTTTGAAAGCTCGGATGAATCATGCTTTTAAAGAAATTAAATTAATATTTTATTTTAATGTATTTTTAAATAAAAAAATATTTTGAAAAACAATATTTATCATACTTTTAAATAAAAATTTAAAATTATAATAAGAGATACTTTTTAAAGTGTTTTTTATCTAAAAAAATATTTTTTATTTTCAAAATTCATTCTTAACATCAATATATCAAAATAATATAATTTAAAAACACATAAAAATTAAAAACAATATATAGAAATTAGAGTGCTTATGGAACCTCATCAAAAATAGGTGCTGAGCCAAGTGTAGTTGGTGTCCTATCGTAAAGGAAACATTTGTAGAAAAAGATGAATTGACAATAATGAAGACTTCCACAAAAATTCGACATAATCAAAAATAATATTTGGGGTGTTGCATTGTATTAGAATCAACTAGGTTTTTTACGGGTGCTATGTTGATTTTTTTTTCAATCTTCAAAAAAATATAAAAATGCTAGGAAATAATAAATTTGATATATACTAGACAAAATATTTTTAAAATATTTAAATGGTGCTTATTCAATAAAAAAAATTAAGAAGGCAGCACATCATATCGACCCGGGCCAACCATGATTAACCTTTTTAACTAGTGATCCAAGACATGAAATAATAATAATCTCATGGAACCCATGTCGAAACAAATTAGAAAGTCTAATCTAATAAACTAAATATTAAAGGTTGTAAATGAAAAAAAAAGTCAATAAAAAAAAATATTTGACAAAAGTGACTCGAATAAACTTATATTGATGGTCGACAGTACGCCGTGAGCTCGGATAACTTTTTCTAAACAAAAAAAAAAAAGTTAAGGTGGCGCTAGAGTTTCCTAAGAAGCAAAAAAAAAATAAAGATTTTGGTCATTTAGTCTACGGGGTTTAATGGTTAATTTAATAATATTAAAAAAAAAGCAATTATAATTTAATGATATAAAAAATAAAATGAACTCTGACGAATCTCCTAAACCGAGGTTAATCACTTAAATTTATGATCCATGAAATTCTAGACTTTGACTCAATCAAGAAACCCGATTCCCAACTAAATTGATGTTGATGGATGAAAAAATTTATCAAGACAAAAAAAAATAACAATAAAAAATAATGATCAAACCTAAAAGGAAAAAAAAAATCAAGGAAGATGAAATTGTAAAAAAAATCAAATTTAAAAATCATCTTAATTAAAAAAAAATTAAAAATATTGATTGAATTTAAGAGATGAAAAGTTTGAAGAAGAATAAAATTAAAAATTATTTTTAAATTAAAATAAAAAGGTTACAACTAAAAGATTATGGACTAATATGAAGGAAAAACAAATTAAATGGTTGCCATGAAATTCCTTAGGAAAAAAACGCAATTCAAGGAGGAGAGAAAATAAAAAGAAAAAGAAAAAGAAAAATTCAATTGACGCCAAATCAGCAGGGATTACAATACAGGCACCACTCAGAGAGGTCGCTAGGAATCGCCGAAATGAACCGGAAAACACCTAGGAAGGTTATTTTTGGCCACTGTAAGTTGTCGCGCACACAGTTTGAAGATGGCATGGCAGCTCAGAGTCTCAGACGCACACGCTAGCTATTTTTTTTTATATGAATTAAAATACTAAATTCACCTAACAACGAATGTGAACGAACAAAAAAACACCCGCAAGCCCTGTTTTAAATATTTTAAATTTAAGGATAACATGGTAATTTTATTGTGCTATGAAGTGCAATTCCAAAAAATCCTTTAATCCTCGTTCTCCTGTATGAGTGCTGCAAATCTAAGTGCAATTCACAGGACATTTCCATCAAAAGAAAAGTTTTGCAGTTTTCATGGTATTTATAATTTGGAAATTCTGTCACCTTGCATCGCAGCTTCTGCAGATCGAGCGAGTGGAAGATTCTTGGAAAGTTTGGAGTCTAATTCTTTTAGGGTAAGCAGACTTTCTTCATTCAGATACATAAACCATTAACAAAGTAAAACAAAAGAAAATTCTCTCTCTACTGAGAGTCTGAAAATGCACAAAATCTTGGCATCTATTCGAGCATAAACTTCTGATTCAGCCTTTTAAGCTCATAGCTGTTTCTAATGGGACCAAAATGCACAAACAATTAGCATCTATTCTAACAGAAACTTCTGATTCAGCTTCCTAAAAATATAGTTATTTTCATAAGGAAATTTGGTTTTCTATGGACTGCCTTGACATCAAATGTTCAGAGGGAAGGGATGATTCAATCTGTACATCAGCTCGTATAACTCTCTTGAAATGCTCAACATTCAAAATCTCCGAGATCTTGGAAAACATCCAGGATCATAGGAAAACTCAAACATATATAAATTTTTTAATTTAATGTGGATGTCCGGTCTAGCTTGCACGTATCTCAATTAATCCCACGAATCCTGAAATTAACGACCCTGTAAGCTTTCAATAACCATCATATAAGTAATCGCAGAGCTTGAACCTGAAACCACGTAAAAAAACAAACCTTTTAATCTTAAGTTATTACCACTTAATCACCATCTAGATAGTTAACTCTAGATGGTTAACTCAAAACATTTTTTATTCGTAAGAGTTCATTCCATTGACAGGCCTAGAACTTAATACCCAAATAGCTCTGATAGCCATTAATTGTTACAGATGCCAAATCATTATTTATCATGGATCTTGGAAAACATCCAGGATCATAGGAAAACTCAAACATATATAAATTTTTTAATTTAATGTGGATGTCCGGTCTAGCTTACACGTATCTCAATTAATCCCACGAATCCTGAAATTAACGACCCTGTAAGCTTTCAATAACCATCATATAAGTAATCGCAGAGCTTGAACCTGAAACCACGTAAAAAACCAAACCTTTTAATCTTAAGTTATTACCACTTAATCACCATCTAGATAGTTAACTCTAAATGGTTAACTCAAAACATTTTTTATTCGTAAGAGTTCATTCCATTGACAGGCCTAGAACTTAATACCCAAATAGCTCTGATAGCCATTAATTGTTACAGATGCCAAATCATTATTTATCATGGAAATACATTCACAGGAATATAAAGAATCTTTTGAAGAAAAGAAAACACAGCCCGGATACTTGATTTTTGATAGAATTACGTAAAAAAGTGCTCCAGTGGAAAACTTCAAGAAATGACAGTCATTATATTGTTTATAATTTTTAAATTTTAAGGGAAATACAATAATTTTACTGTTATAAAAATTAGAAAATACAGTACTGCCATTGAATAAATAAAGAATGACAATTTAACCTCATAAAGAGACCCTTTTACCCCTCAAGTCTGATTTTTTATTATGGAAAAAACTATAATTTTATTGTTATAATCAACAGTGAATTATAACATGTCTACAATGTTTTTACAATGTTTTTCCCATATATTTTAGGTTTTGTTATAAATGAAGCTAAATATGAATAAGAAGCCAAACTGCCTGTCAATTCCTCTAAGTTGTGCATATGTAACAGTGGCTAAATCTATAGTTCATACTTCATACTCATTTTGAACCTGATTTTTGTTTTTTCAATAATTAGGTTATATAACATGGATAATTCTCTTCTTCATTCCACTTATTTTACATACTGTATAGATTATTAAATATATTTAAGATAGGGTATCTTTTCATCATTACTTTTGATAAAGGGTAATGGAAAATAGGTGTTGTAATTACAAAATATAGGCTATGTATTTTACTATAGCAATTCATATTCATCATGAGTTTTTTTTTTTTTCAATTGCAGTTTTCTATACCCAAATTAAAGATAAATTTCTTTAAAATAATTAAAAAATATATTAAAAGAGAACTAAATTTAAAATAAAGAGAAAAACACATGTAAAATAAGTGGCAGCCCTGCAATTATTTTCAAAGTTTATTTTAGACCCTCATCTTTTTAAGTTAGTAGGTTAATTGGTCCCTCTAATTTTTAAAAATTATATTTTCATATCAAACTTTACTTTCCTCTCTTTTTAATCCTTTTTTGTGTGGAGGAGAGAGAGTAGATCGCTGGATTCTAGCTTAAAGAGATAAAGTTGTTGTTGAAAAAGATTTTGGAGGCCAAAACAATTGATTTTGTGTTAAATAGTTCTATATAACAAGGAGAGTTGAGATTATATTTTTTTTTTTTACCTTGAAAATACCTAAAATAATATATCTAAGCTCTAGAAAATTTTGGTTTCGGAGAGGTTTTTTGTGCTTGGAGGCCATTGATTGATTTAACATGGTTCCTTGGATGTTTACTATGAGTTTTGGATCAAAATGAGTTGAAAATAAATTTTTGAGTAAAAAACAACAATCCTTGTTTTTCCAGCCACTGGCTTGTGAATGATGCACCGTTTTTTTTTTTTTTATCAAAGCATTAAGGAAGATAATATGTCGTCCACCCCATAAACTAAAAAAAAAAAAATTTAAAGCCCCATGCAGTCCTTTTATGAGTGGGTCAAGTGCTAGGCCTGGCATACCAGTCCCGACAATGCATGATCTCATTCATTTCTTCTTCTTTTTTTGTTTTTTTATTAATACCTTTTTTATATGTCATTTGTAAAGTAATTTCTAAATTTATGTTTTAATTAATAGTAATTATTTTTCATTATTTCCGGCATGTTTAATTTTTTTTAAAGGTTAGTATAATTCATCTATAATGTTTTTTATATATTTTTTATATAGATTAAATATGTATTTTTTTTATATTCTGCCTTGTATAGTATTTTGTTTCTTTTATTTTATTCAATAAATTTTGTGTTTAATGCAAATTCATTAAACAAAACCAAGTAAATCACTTGTGTTGCAATATTAAATATCTTAATTTATATTGGATTCTCAAATTTTTTGAATTACATTTTTATTTATCATTCATGACTTTTTTATAAAATTTATTTATGAAATTATTTATACACGTGCATATAAGTTTTTCAATTTGTATTTATTGTTTTTTCATGTAGAAAAACGTGTTGAAAAATTCTATATGTTCAGATTTTTATTATGTATTATTTTTTTCAATTTAATCCCTATTCTTAAGATTTTTTATTTTTTTTTCCTTTGTCAAAGGCAGGTGAGTGTGGAGTGGGCATATAATATTATTCCTTCCTTCCTTCCTTCCTAAGTATATTATTCTCATCTCCAAATTCTAAACCTTTGTTAAAGGCAGGTGAGAGTGGAGTGGGCATATAATTTCCTTCCTTCCTGAGTATATTATTCTCATCTCCAAATTGTCTTTTCACAAACCTTTGTTCATTCACTCATGTCTCTCATGACGTTTGGGTCGTTATAGTTTTGATTCCACAAGCCCATACCACAACCACACACACAGACACACACACACACAGCGCTCAGCACTCAGCACTCATCACAAACATTAAGAAAAAGCAATCTGAAATGCAAAAAATGCAAGAGAACTCCGTTGCTTCTGAACTCATCAACTTCTTAAACGCTTCTCCAACCGCTTTTCACGCCGTCGGTAACTAACTTAACAACTATCTAACACTGTCAGTTTTCTTTTTCTTATATGTATGTATGTATGTATGTATGTATGATTGATTGATTGATTGATGGATGGATATTGATAGAGGAGGCAAAGAGGAGACTGAGAAATGCGGGATACGAGCAAGTTTCAGAGAGACAAGATTGGGATTTGGAAGCTGGAAAGCGCTATTTCTTCACCAGGAATCACTCTACTATCGTTGCTTTCGCTATTGGTAACAAGTATGCCTTCTTCAACGATTTTTAATCATAGTAAATTTAATCATTTTGCAGCAGCAGCAACTTCATTTGGTTGTTTAGAAATAAAATATTGCTGATATTTTGGAATTATGCTTGTTAGATTTGAAGCTGGGAATGGATTTTATATAGTTGGTGCCCATACAGATAGTCCTTGTCTCAAGTTGAAGCCAGTTTCCAAGGTGATATTCTTTCTGTTTTTTTTTTTTTTTTGTTAAAGTGTTGACAAAGAAATATTGGGTTTAGTGTAAAACTTTTGTGTGATTCTTCGGTTTAAGTTTATTGGGAATGGATGGACTGGTCAGGTTACGAAAGGTGGGTATTTGAAGGTTGGAGTCCAAACATATGGAAGTGGTTTGTGGCATACTTGGTTCGATCGTGACTTGACAGTAGCTGGAAGGGTGATTGTAAAAGAAGAAAAGGATGGTTCAGTTTCCTACTCCCATCGGCTAGTTAGAATTGAGGAACCCATTTTGCGTGTCCCTACCATCGCAATTCACTTAGACAGGTTTTGTTGCATGATAAATTGTTTTGTTTACTTGTTTCTTGTTGTTTTGTCCATGCTATTAATGCATGGGATTCTCATAGCTTTTGGATTTGGTAGCCTCATTTTTATTGTGCTTGGTGTTATGACATTTAATTTTTGCTATTTGCTGAACAGGAATGTTAATAGTGATGGATTCAAGGTGAACACGGAGACTCAACTTCTTCCTGTCTTGGCAACATCAATTAAGGTAATCTTTGAATCTCACACACTTGACATCATTTGGCTGTTTGCACACTTGTATTTATGGGTTTATTCTAGTTGCTATGATTGCCTTTTATGTTATGTTTGTCGCTGTTAAGAAAAATAAGGATGAAACAAATTTCTTAGTTCTAAGCATGATGATTCTATAAAATAGGTGTTGACCATGATCTTGCAGAATCCTTTGGACTTATCAAATCTTAGAAAAGATGGGCTGCAACTTATCATAAAGAATGTTTGCACCAACCTTAAAAAAAATTGTGTCCTGCACTACGAAGGATGTTTTTGCTCAAGTTAGTGGCTAGAAATAAATTATTTTCAACCATTTTTTTCTTCGTGTCTTTGAAGAACTATCGATTTCTGAGGCACTCTAGAATGTGTCTTTGTGACTTCTTAATATGGACCAGATCTATATTATACAGATTGAACCGGGACTTGAAGCCACGTGCTTTGAAGATTAGACAGTAAGAGAGACTTCATTTACTTTTTGTGCACAAAGATTACTGCTTGACAACTATTTCTGCCTTACAAACAGAAGTTATCTGTGTGCTCAGTTTTCAGATTCCAAGCATTAATGCTAGAGCACTACTAAGCGTGCAATATCTGATAACTTTATTGTGAGAAAGTAGATATTTCTCTAGAATACTAGAGTATGGGATGAAGTCTCGATATCGTTCCAATGTATTCCATTGTCTATTAACAAACTTCTTTTCACAGACAGAGCTCAATAAAGCAGTTGCTGAAAGTGGTCCAGTTAAGAGTGAAGAAATTCAAGTTGATGGGAAGAAATCTGATATAGGAATGATTAACTCAAAGCATCACTCACTTGTACTTGAGGTTAGTAAGTTCTGATGCAAGAATATATTTTCTCCTTCATCTTTTTCTTTTATTTTTTTGTTTTATATATATATTTTTGGCAATTTTAATTTACATCATCAGTTGTTCTGTTATTTTCTTTGTTGTCTTCTAGATGATTGCTAATCAGATTGGGTGCCAAAGTAGACGATATATATATGTGACTTTGAAATTACAAGTATGTGATACTCAACCAAGTGTAATAGCTGGAGCTGCAAAGGAATTTATTTTCTCTGGAAGGCTCGATAACCTCTGCAGCTCATTCTGCTCTCTGAAGGTATTACGTGTTATGGATTTCTTAGATCTGAAATCTTGTTGGTTTGTATGATACCATGTCCTGTACACCAGTCCCATTTTTACTGCATTGTCTTTCTGTTACCTGACTACAAGGTTTGCTGTTGTTCTATTGAACAGCGCAATGCCATCTCATGTCAGATATAAGATATCATGTTGGTTTATGTAATATCATGTCCCAAAGCCCCAGGTTTTCTATCTTCTGACTATAAATTTTTCTGATGCCATCTGTTCTACTAAACACAACCTATGGTGTTCTCTCTGGTGTTGTGAGTGAATCAAATTCAAGGTTGTCATTTTGATGATCCTCGTTTGTGCTGGGAATTAGTCATTGATTTGAATTCATTGTTGGACAAAGCCAAGTGATTGTGTGGAGTTCATTTTTCTTTTGAAGTTTGGAAACTAGGTTTGTCTTATTTGAGTTTAAGCTACTTTTCTATTCTGGAAGTTAATATTGGTTCACAGTGAAAATAAGGATTTTCACTTTAGATAGTGTGATTAAGTTTGAATGTGATGTTCGAAGTTCTTTGAGTTTAAGCTATGTTAGTATCTATATTGGTGGAACTAATTTTTTTCACAACCATTTTCTTTCCTAGGGTGGGTGAGATAATAAGTAAAATTTTGCTTAAGATCAGAACTGGAAATTGTGTGAACCATTTGGATCATTTACTAGTCATGTCGACAACCTACTTTAGTTTCATGTCATCCAGCAGCAAAATAACTGCTATTATCCATGCACTTCATTTATGTTTATTTTCACTTTTGCATAAGAGAAAAAACTGGTCTTGACACTCCAACAGAGAACTTATTGTCATTTCTGCTATTTCAATTTAATTACAGGCACTGATAGATGCAACATCTACTGAAAGTGACCTTAAGGATGAGAGTGGGTGGTGTTATGGTGGCGCTGTTTGACCATGAAGAGGTAGGATCTAATTCAGCACAAGGAGCCGGGTCTCCTGTCATGTTAGATGCTCTATCACGAATCACAAGCTCCTTTGATTCAGATTCCAAGGTGCGTTATTTTCTGATTATGACTTCTTCTTTGGGAATGAAATTAGTTATAGTTTCAATTTTGGTCAAGTTATGAACCTGAGTTTATCTTCTAAATGCTTTAGGCTTATAAAAACAGTTTTAGTTTCTATTTTGTTGGAAGTTGTTTTATTCATGCATCTTAATTAGGAGTTGAGGACACAAAGTTAAGCATGATCACCAGCATATTAGTGTTCATTTCATTTTTCACTTTTCTGATAAATTCAGATAATTTTGCAATAGTAAAATGATAATTGTAAATATCTCACCTAACATTGGTGAGTTACGAGGATGTTAGTCCATTCCCATAGGGAAGGGCTATTACATCAGCCGGGCATATGGGTTTGACCCGCATGGTATGTGGAGGAACAAAAACTGGGGATGCTTGGTCCGAGGAGTGGGATAATGGTCTTGAAATTAAATCATAGTTCAATTCATGAACATAATTGTTTCTTTTCTTTGATTTCTTTTCAGCTGCTTCCAAAGGCTATCCAGAGGAGTTACCTTGTATCTTCTGACATGGCACATGCTCTCCATCCTAATTATATGGTACTTTGCCTTATTGTTCGTTTAGGTGGTTTATTCTTTCAGACTGTTCTAATATGGGATATGTCGTTTCTAGGACAAACATGAAGATAATCATCAGCCCAAGCTGCATGGCGGGCTTGTAATCAAACACAACGCGAATCAGCGCTACGCAACAAATGCAGTCACTTCCTTTTTATTTAGGGAGATAGCGACAAAGCATAACCTTCCCACCCAGGTCAGTTCTCTCCCGACTTGAATATTATGATTGTTACAGCTATAACAAACAGAATTCCTGGTAAAGTAATGTTATCATTTGATTGAGTTGAATTATTTTAATTTCTATAAGAACTGGACAAGCATAATACTGTCCAATTTGTTCTCCATCATTTCTTCTTCAAAACAATGGATTTCAAGCATTGATGACGATTTGATACTCAAAAGTGACGGGAAAAAATGGCACCAGATACATTCCACGCTGATTTTTTAGTACAGAGAATTGTGTCCTGAATATTTGGGCACTCAGGGAATGAAATACATCTGTTACAAATCAAAATACAACATATTGTAGCTTTGACTTCTACTATCATTCTTCTCTTGGCATTTTGAATCTTCCAATCTTCGTCACCATTGACACAGAAGACACAGCCAGTGAAATGGAGATTATATGTTGCAGCAGTATTTGGTAGATGAATTGATTATCCTCAAAATCACTGTAAATGCAGGATTTTGTGGTCCGCAATGACATGGCCTGTGGTTCGACTATTGGTCCAATCCTAGCAAGCGGTGTTGGGATTCGCACTGTTGATGTTGGTGCTCCACAACTATCGATGCACAGTATAAGAGAGATGTGTGCTGTTGATGATGTCAAGCACTCCTATGAACATTTCAAGGCATTTTTCCAAGAGTTCTCTGATCTGGATGCTAAGATTACAGTAGATATGTAGGTCACTGCACCTCATCTTTTCTGGACTTTACCATCTTTAAATTCATAAAATAACTGCGCACATAGGCCTTTGCGCCTAAATGCTGAAGTCTACTTCCATGTGTAGTAAATGATAAATAAATCGCAAGTTCGGATTGCGTTTTCCCCCCATGTTTGTGACTGGCAGGGGTGTCGTACTTTCAGTTAACGATTGGAATATCTACTCGTTGTGTGTTTTGATACAGGAATAACATTTGAAAGAGCATGCTTCTTCTGCATGTGGTAGCTTTAAAAGGAAAGTACCATGGCAGAAGCTTTAGGAGCACCTTCAGGCTGAGCAAACCCATTTGGCTTTGTCCCGGTAAATAACTAATTTAGGGTTTCACCTCCTGCACCCAAACACTCATCCCAACTCTGAAGGCTTCTTGTATTTATTAGCCTTTTCGGCAAGGGTGATTACAAAAGCTTGAACAATACTTGGAGAAGTATAGGGCCAAAAAGATTGGAAGCAGGATGGTGGCAAGGTGCAGCGTTTTCAGAGAATGGGAGGCAACAAAAGAGGCGGCCAAAATTGACAGCGATGAATCCACTGTTTTGCCGCAACAAAAAACCCAGCTGCATAAAAGCATCTCCACTGATAAAACCAACAGTGATAAAGGAGAGAAAAACATAAGCCAACCCTGTAGCATCTTTTATTTTGTATGTGTGCTCGGTTATTTCCTCAGTGACAAAAGGCAGCCGGCAATTCGCAAATAAAATAAAAAGGAAAGCAAAATGATCAGCGTATGTGACAACATGTTTGATACATATGAAAACAAAACCGCTGAATTCCCAAGGGAAATAATATGTTACGAGTCCAAAGGGCCCCAATTTCACGAGGAAAGCACTTTCTGAACCTCAGCTGTAACCTCCTTTGGCGATTTCTCTGCATGAAGCTCTGCAACAGCACCCTTGTTCTTATAATAACCAATAACCTGCACTCCAAGCATCCAGAACACCATCAGATTTCAGTGAGCGGCAAGACACGGGCAGGATTAACAATGGAGAAGAAATCTAGATGCTAAAACCAAAGAGGTGATTCAAGTGGGCTCCATAACCATCCAGAGACTTGGTAATCATCATTACTCAATGACTTAATATAAGCAGCCATACTGTAAGGTAATATTTCCAAAAAAACTAATTGAAATTGTGTTATTCTAATGGCAAGATTCATTTCCATAAGAGAACTTTATACCATCACAATACCATGTGTAAGAGGAGGCCCTGGGATGAATGGCCACAAGCACAAGTTGCAGTGAAAAACACAACGGCATATTACCATGTGATGCCTGGAGACTTGACACTTGATAGAATTGAGTGAGAACATTTTTTATCATGTTCATAAAAGATAGCTTGTGAACAGACAAGCCATGAAGGCCTTTCTGTGCTTATAAATAAATATAATACCAAAGGCCCAAGAAAATAGTTGTCCTAGATAGGGAGAAGTAAACCCTGGTTCTTCCCGTCCATGGCTTAAAGGCATTTTTCTCCCTACCGACATGTAGTGCCATCACCTAAATACTAGAACAGGAGTTGGATGCTTGTCCATTTTTCCATGGGTGACTAGATAATTGAATCCAACACTGTAGTGTCACCAAAGGTAATGAAATAAAGCTTACTAGTTAGGAATAGATTCCTTTTTGTAATAGGCTTCTTGTAATCAGCTAGGAATCAATCGTTTTACTTTAAAAATCTACAACCCCACAAGCCATTCTTTCCTTACCCAAAGCAGGGACTTCTTAAGCAAGAAATGCATCATTTTCACATGGATAAAAAGCAAAAAGCATACCGGTTCAGTTTGCCTGTGAAATGCCTCTAGCCTTGACTTAAGAACAGCTGCAGTATCATCTTTGCGTTGAATCAAAGGTTCTCCAGTTACCTTCAAGAAACCAAAAGAAAGAAGCAAGTCCGTGAACATTTATTGCAACAGCAGTGATGCAGCAAGCACAGATTGTAGATTAATAATCTATCCGCAAAAACAACACACCCCAAATATGTGGTGCCAAATAGCTTCCCTGCAAACAATTTTCAATTGGCTCTCAAAAAGTACCCAATCCCACAATTTTGGTCGAGATGGATAACCAATGGCTAGATTACCTCCTCTTAACATAATCAACTCCTTATCAAACTAGGAATGAAAATTAACAGTTTTAAAAACTGAAGTTCATTTTCAAATATTCTGTTGTTTAAATCTAATTTTTTTTAATAACCTGTCCAGTGGCAGTCTACAAATATACAACCAGAACACTGCCACTCGGCCCAAGTATTGACAATCGGTAATATGTAAGAATAACATCAAGTGCAGGAGATCACAATTACCAAGTGCTGTTCGCAATTGATGTTACAGACTAGCATATTTGAAAAATATCCAATTCTATAAAAAAAAAAAAATGTGCACTCATTAACCAGTTTATTTGTCGCTACATTCTCCCAGCATCAATATATGCACTTCAAAATCCAATTAAATAAAATTTGATCACAAAAATATGTAAAAGAAGGATCATTCATGTTTCCTTACATCATCAACACCAGGAACCTTGGGAGGTGCAAATTTTGTATGGTATGTTCTGCCACTGGAAGGATGGATCCAGCGGCCAGTGATCCTCTCCTCCAAAATTGCATCATCGATTGCAAAATTAAGCACCTTGTCAATTTTAGCTCCCTGCTTTTGAAGCATTTCATCAAGCTGCACATAAAAAGTAAGCAATTCATGGTTAGAAGCATTTACAAAAAAATCAATTGAATATATCCAATGCTAGAAACATATAAACACACTCATTGTTGATGAATATATTTATTCACATTCATACAAGCACACAATTAGATATTGATAGTTTGGCACCTTCTCTGCTTGGACCACAGTCCTAGGAAATCCATCTAGAATGAAACCTTTCTGACATGAAGGTTTCTTCATTGCTTCATCTATGATCCCAACAACCAAGTCATCGGAAACAAGTTCCCCCTGAGAAAACCATACGAAACTCTTCCATTAGCTGAATCCAGTAGAAACTATGAAAAAGAAAGAACATCAAAGATGAACCAAGGAATATAAAATAGTTGAAATTTCAACCTTGTCCATTGCCTCCTTAGCCTTAATCCAAGAGGGGTTTTAGCAGCAACAGCAGCTCGCAACATGTCACCAGTAGCCAAGTGGCATAGACAGTACTCATCCTTGATGATTGGTGATTGAGTACCTTTTCCTGATCCAGGAGGGCCTGCCAATCACAAACCTCAGAGATTACTTGCAGTGATGGAAGCTTTCTGACAGAAGCTATGGTTTAATTGACTGATTGGTTGCTAACAAAAATACTGAAATCAGTAGAAAGTTTTCAACAAATAATATGAATAAGAAAACATGCATTTGTTACTGAATGAGAATGTATTGAGGTGGTCAATTACAGGGGTATTAAGCAGTACAGACAGTATTCTCCAATATACACATCTTGGATCTGAAGTTATCAGTCTAACCATAAAATCAAGGTAGAATATTAATCCTAGCAAAACCGCAACAGCAGAGATAGCATGCTAAAGGGGCTGAAACGAAAATAAAAAGTGAAACCATCGTACATATTGAATTCAAAAACCAAATATTCCAGCCAAGAAATAATTCCTCTACCTGATTAAAAGGTAAACAGTCAGGTAATACAATGAATACATATATATTTGTGATCGGTGTGTTTTGCATTGGTGAACTCTGTAAATTCAAAAAGAAATTTCGATATACTTTTTTAGAAACAGCACTCCTTTTAACAAGAAATGTCAAATTCCATCTAGTGGGTCTCAGAGCATGAACTGTTTAAAACACAAATGGCCCTAAACGCTGTGGATTTCTTCCTATCATGTAACGTTATCATCCTTGAATTCAAATTTGAAACCAGTTGTGCATTCTCCAAACACCGCATCTCGATATAACTAAAAGCACAAAAGCCTCAACAATCACTCTCACGTATAAATTGCCATCATGAAGTAGATTTCCTTTACTTTCTTCTCAAATTCCCAGCTCTATAAACAAGCAAAACCAAAACCCACTTCTCAACTAAAGCCACAGAAACAAAGCTCTTTTCTTTTTTTCTTTTTCCTCGATTACCTCAACAACGAGGCAAAAAAAAAAAACAAACAGAAAAATTGAAACATCTTAACAAAAAAGAATTCCCGGATCTGAATGCCCCACGAAATTAAAAACCAAAAAAGACCAAAACTTTAGGCATTGCCGTTCATGTCACATAAACAAAACACAGTATTGTGTGGAGAGAGGGGGGGAGAGAAGAGAAGTGTAGAAAATGATACAAACCGATGAGAATGAGACGCTTGTCGGGTTTGGAGGAGCACTTCATGCGACGGAGGAGCTCAGTCATGAGATTCATGATGGAACATCTTCCAAGTTCGCAGCTGCACTGCTTGCCATTATTTTCTTCCTCTAGCAGGGAGAGAGCAGGGGTTTTTTTTTTTTTTTGGCTTTTAATTTTAATGAAACAGAGAGGGGGAGAACCGGGCGAGAAGGATTTTTTATAGCCAGACGTGTGCGGGTGCGGGTGCGGGCGGGTGGTGCGGTGTGAAAGCGTGAAAGGTAGGTAACCGCTCGGACCTTCCAATGCTTTCAAATTCAAGCAGTTCTGGTCTGCGCTTACCACCACCTTAATTACTCTTATACCCTTTAAGAAAAAAATCAATTTAGTCCTTTAACATATTACCTCACACGAGTTTCAAGCATTTTGATTTTATTTAATTTTGCCTAATTAATATTAGAACTACACTATCCCTCTTTTCAGCGGTTGTTTACATTCGTCAATGTTACGATAGATTAAAAAAAATAATTATAAAAAAATATTTAGAAATTATTAACATGATTTTGACTGAAGTTATAGTCAGATTGGGTACAAAATTATTTTTATTTAATTATATAATAAAAAATAACAATAAATGAACATTTTTTTATAAGAAAAAGTGATTATAACAACCTGAACAAAAAGAACACTTGTTGAGATGAAAATAATCACAAAATTCAATTTTTAAAAAACCTAGTGTGGAATGACAAAATTTAAAAACAAATAACAAAAAATATATTTGTGTCGCCTGAATAGCATGTCAAACTCGTGACTTGATCAACTCCATTGAAAAAACAATAAGGTTCGATTCCCAACTTAAAATAGATAGAAGAATAAAAAAATTCAATTAACAAAAAAACACATCAGTAAGCCTAGGCAAGTCCACTAAGGTTCGCGAGTTGAATTATGTGAACGAGATAATTTAATAGAAAAAAAATAAAACTTAATTTTCACAAACCATCCAACTGTTGCAAGACTAAACCAATAAAAATTTTCAATTATGACCCTAAAAAATTCAAGTTAACCTTGGCCAATCCCAGACTGACTTGGGTCAAAGACTGGATTAACCTCACATAAAGGAAAGAAAATCACAAAGCTCAATTTCTAACTAAAGTATATATAATAAAAGATCTAAAAGAAAGATCAATGTCATTTCACAATTGTGATCTATGACATGAGGCGGAATCACCCCACATAAAAAAAATCACAAAACCTAATTATGAACCATCTAAATATTGAATGATAAATTAAAAAAAAACTATTTTAAAAAAGAACCCAAAGCAAAAAAAAAAAAATGCAATCAAAAGAATGAGAACTAAAATTGATATAAATACAAAACGACATGACACCTTTAATTTTTAATTGGATCAACACGAATTAGGAGGAAGAAAGAGAAAAGTGGAGGGGAAGAAAAAAATATTGTCACCACCTTACTACTAACTAGCTACTAACACACGTTGTCCCGATGAAAAGA
Source organism: Populus tremula (assembly GCA_964019445.1). Classification (NCBI taxonomy): domain Eukaryota; kingdom Viridiplantae; phylum Streptophyta; class Magnoliopsida; order Malpighiales; family Salicaceae; genus Populus; species Populus tremula. The sequence continues at coordinate 10,146,156 of CAXHTJ010000004.1, forward strand.
AAGTGAAAGTGACGTGACGCTTCATTTGACATATGAATTACTGTTTTTGGGCATCAAAGGAGGTCACACACTCCACCTGATCACAACAGGCCTCCTCCACGTGTTGGTGTGTCCCGTCCACATGCCACTTTAGTTGGCCTGCTCATCTACTCTAGTCCAATTTATTTTTTTAGTTTCAATTTTGGTTCCATAAAGCCTAATAATTTTACATCATCGTAGTGTTATTTTATTTTGTCAAGTTATGTATCAATCGAGACCCATATTTAGTCAAACAAAACAAATTGTAAAGTCAAATATCAAATAAATTCAATGTAAATGAATTATATATATATATATATATGTGTGTGTGTGTGTGTAAAGTTGAGTGACCAAAAAAATACAGACTCTTCCCTTGACCGAACAAATTAGTCCCTGATATTAGCAAAAAGAAAAGGGATTGCATATTTTTCTAAGCCTCAAATTTGGTCCTTTAAACTCTGATTTTTTTAAATTAGTGAAATTGAGTTTATTTTGTAAAATTAAGTATCAATCGAGAGACAAAAATTGAGTATCAACCGAGTGACGAAATGTTTTTACAACACCACTAACATAACAAAATAGTCCTTGATATTAGCTCAAAAAAAGGATTGAATATTTTTATAAGCCTTAAATTCAATCCCCTAAACTCTAACTATTTTAAATATATGAAATTAAATTTTATTTTACAAAATTAAGAATCAAAATTAAATGATACTGAGATGAATAAAAATCGAATCTTTTAGGTGTTTTTCTATAGTTACAGTGTTTTTGGTCTTTCAAAATTTTGATTTGTAATAAACCTTATTAGTTTTATTAGTCTTGGAGAGTTTTAATTTTAACAAATCTCGTTGATCTTTAAGAATTTTGACTTATGACAAATCTTGTTATCATTCACTTTCCCGGGTAACAATAGTTAACAACAGATCCTGATGATTCCTAATAGTTTTTTGTTATGTGTGGTTGAATCACCACATAATGGAAAACGATGGTTTTCATCAAAGAAATTTCCCTTGAGAAATATTATATTAGATATTTTTATGGTGGAGAATGGTTTTCTACTAAAACAGTGTTGTCTCAAGAACAATTTAAACTCGATGATGTATTCTTTTTAACTTGAAGAAGAGACCGATACATGAGCTTTTTTAAAAATATATATTTATATTTATTGTTTTTATTTCATCTTATTTAGTTTAAGAATTTGATTTTTTCCTATTCACAATAATATTTTTAATTTTTAATTCAATACTATTAGACTTTTCTAATTTTTCCTATTCAATATTTTTAAGGTTTTCTAGTTGTTTATATCAATATTTTTTTTTATTCAATAGTTTATTTAGATGAATTCCTCATTTTATTTTGCTTTCAAAGGGTCGGTTAATGGCATATTTAAAAAAATATAATCATTCTTTTGGAAGTTCTAGTGTTGCTTACATTAAGAAAAATTAAAAATAAAAGCAATGTAATGAACTAAATTATAAAGAGAAAAATGTTTTTGTAAGAGATTAGCAAAATATGATTGAAAACAAATGATTATATTTACATGCAAGTCCTAGTAATATATTCTTAAAATGATGATGTTACCCTCTTTTACTAAATTATGTATGACTTTTAATATTATAAAATCATGCAATGTCTTATTACTTGTATTAAAAATATGTAATGTTTTTTCATTCGTTCAATAAAATTAACTAATATTAACCTTAAGTTAAAGAATCAATGATCTCAACAATTAAAAAAAAATAAAAAAGGAGGAGAATTCACTCTTTATCTTTTCACAAAGTTTTATTCTTCTTTTTTTTTTTTTTCTAATTTCACCTTTCAACATTGAATTTATTGAAAATTAAGTATCATAATTTATTTTTATTTTTTTAATAAAAATATATCAGTTTCATGATTAAGATCACAAGTTTGATGCATTGACTGAGATTAACTCAAGTTATTTTTTTATCATTTTTTAATTGATATTTTTTCACAATCATCGTACAACATTACATTGATTGCAAATAAAATGTATAATTTATTTTAATTAGCTTTCTACAGTCTCACGATCCAGGTTATTAGTTTGGCAGATTGACTCAGGTTTTTTTTTTTTGTAATTATTTTTTTCATCTTTTAACATTGAGTTAATTAAAAATTGAGCCTTATAATTTATATCAATTTAATTTCTATGCAAGGTTGCACATATCATGAAAAAATATTCATGTAAAAACTTTGATTTTCATTATAAATATGATTAAGCCAAACCTGGAAAATTTTGTATGCAGTTAAATAAAAAATGATTAATCTAAAAGAATCATGTAAAAAAAATTATAATAAAATATAAATTTTATTTTCATTAAATATTCATGATCACAGTTTTAAAAAAAATTGCATGTTAGGTTCATATATAGTAATTAAAGAAATCATTGCTTATGTTACCATAAAAAGCTATAATTTTATTTGAAAATAAAGGCAAAATTGAGTGAATTTTAATTAAATTTTTTTAAAAAACTAAAAAATTATATAAAATGAGTGAAGCTACCTAGGTTCCAGAAGTATGGACCGGCACACCTAATCTATGCTAGTTTAGCAAATTCAAACACCCTTTAATCACTAAAAAATTCAAAATTAAACAAAAAAAAAAAACTCATGAGTGTGATTTACTTTTCTCGATAAGATGAAAATTTCAAAACACTTCCTTGATATTTTTCTTGTCAAAATGAACATAATGACACCAAGATCTTTTCTTCTTTCTTCTTGTTGCAAGAATGTGATTAATTAGAAACGTTTTCTTCTCTCAAACTCATAGACTGAAATGTAAAAAAAAAAAAAAAATCTAAACATAAAATTCTAAAACTAGAGGGAACAAAAATAAGTAAAGGAAGAAATTTAGAACAAATTTGCAAAATTCATGTTGTTTTTATTTTTTTGATTACAAATGTAAATTTTATTACATTAAGTTGGTCTCCAATTATATTTTGAAATCTGATCAAATACCTTGAAGTTTAAAAACTATATACAAAGAAGAAATCTTAACACATAAAATATCACAAACATTACATGAAATGATAAAATTATAAGAAAATAAAGCTTAATGATAAAAAAAAAATTAAAAATTGTTTAATGCACAATGAATTATCAGAAAATTTTATGGTGCTCTAACTGTAATTAGTAATTTAATGGGGCCTTTTTGTAGAAAAAAAAAACATGCACAAGTAGAGAAAAAAAAAAATTCATGACCCACAAACAATAACAAAAATATCTCCACCTTATATTTTACTTTCTTATTTGTATTTATCAATTTTTATTAAATAAACACTAATTACAGCTTAATTAACATAAAATATTTTTGAAACAGCATTGTCTTTTAGTTTTGTTGTGTAATGTGTGATATTATCCACCAACTTTTACAATCAAATCAATTTTCTAAAATCTCGTTCCCTCCCTCCCTCTCTTAAATACTCTTCTATACATCTTCTATTCAACACCATCTCCCAAATTTTGCAATCAAATCAATTTCTTATTGAAAAAAATAACTTCACATCATGCTTGTGAAATGAATTATCGCCTCACTCTATGTTATGTAGTTCTTTTTGTCTCGTCTGAGGGATCGTTCTTCGCCATGGTTTTGAAGAAACAATCGTGCCCATATTATCGGGTTATAAGTATGATGGTGAGTGGTTGATTAGCGGATTGATTTTGAAGATGGTTGTTTTCGCATAATTTCTTCTCTTTTCCCTCAAGAATTCTGGAACAAAGTTGTGTAAATTGATAAATAAAAAAACATAATGAATTGTTTTATTAATAATTATATATGAATCTAATATGCAAAAAATTCAAAAAGTTAGCTAAAAAATACATGAGAATAAAATATTTATTTTGTTATTTTCAATTTGTAATATAGTTTTTTAAAATTTATCATTCTTTTATTTTATTTTTTCATATAGTCATGTAAAAAATATTAACAAGATTTTTTTATTTTAAAAGATGGACTTCTTGACATCCACGTAGACAAAAATCATGTCATCCAATCTTCCATGACTGAAAAATCAAGGTCCAACCAAAATTCAATTCTCAACATTGTTTCACCTATGGTAAAACCTTCAAGGTAAGTATGGAGTTGATAAGCCCTCTCAGCTTAATACTATTGAAATATATCTCCAAGGCCGCAACATATTGGCTGGTCATGGATATCATCATCCTACAACAACAGTACAGATCTTCAAAGGACTAAAAACCAATATGATCCGGATTAGTAAATACAACCAAAACTAGGGCTATAATTCCATATTTCTTGAAATTCAAGACTTGATCTCAACACAATTTGTGGAGAGATCACTGAAAAACGGGCCACTTCCAGACAATTAACTGCACTTATCATGAACGGTCGGCAAGCTCGCTACTCTTCACCTTTTGACTTCTTTTTTTTCTTTTTCATGGCACTAGCGTCTTGCAGCTCCTCTGTATCTTGGTCTTTACTCTTCTTTTTCTTCTTCTTGGCAGTACCATTCTGCTCATCGGCATCAACTTTGTCAGTACCATTTGACTTCTCGACAGCCTGCTCCTGATCCAATTTTCTCTTCTCCTTTTTCCTTTTCTTCTCTGATTTAGCATCCTCTGCAGCACCTCCATTTACCGTTGGTTTGTCCTCAGCCTCGCCATTCTCTGCAGTGTCAGATTTTGATTTCTTTTTCTTGCTTTTCTTTGCTGAAGCAACAGCCGGTGACTCTTCAACTTCCATAGCAGTATCTAGAGAATCCAAGACAACCAATTAAAAAAACGAATTAAACCGTTGGCATCTAGAACTGAAAACTGTAAAAGCAAAAACAGCAAGAACACAATGAGTTAAACCAGCCGCTTTAAGAAAATCATCATGCAGGAAGACACAAGGGTTGCTCATCAAATAATGTCAGAATGTTAACAAAGCAACTGAAGATGCTAAAATATAACTTCCAACAGAAACTAAAAAATCTTGAATGTATAAAAAAATTAAGAAACAACATCAATTTCACTGGGTGCACACCTTTATTTTCAGCACTTCCGATTGCAGCTTTCATCACATCAATGTTTTTACGTGGTGCAACACCCTTGTCATAGAAATCCAATCTCTCTTCAACTTGTTCTCTTAGTTTCTCCCCAAAAATAGTTGTACCACTCTCTGCGACACAACAAGATGCAAAACTAAGTTAATTATAGAGTTGAGTGTTGAAAATAATTAAACAATTTACCAAGAAGTTTGAAATTTACCAGAAAAACAATCAATGCGAGATGCGATTGAACATTTATTTGCAAGATAGCGAGCCATGCGTCCCTTGTTGCGAGCAGATGCTCGACCAATAAAAGATGAATGGAAAATCAAACCATATTTTGGTGTGTTTCCTCGGGTTTTCAGTGCCCTAAAGAACAAAACAAAAAGGTTAAGGTTTGGAACTCATGATATATATATGGAAGAATCTATTAGGGGAAAAACTTTAACAAAACAGGTGGAATAAAGATCTTCTAGATGAGATGCTCAATAAGACATGAGTACCAGAGGGAGACAGTCTATAAATTCTATTTGGAGTCTGCGGGGCAGTAAAAAAAGACACGATCCTCAGAATTATATGATTCAGTGATGGAAAAACACCTGAATAGTGCCTTTTCTGCACCAAGGATCTGAAGGGTGGAAGAAGGGCACTTGGCCAGATTTGTGAGACTGCCAGCATGAGATATCAGACGAGCACCAACAATTTCACCAATCAAGGAAGCCAAATTGGGTGCAATATCATTCATTTTAGTAATTAGATACTCGTGGAGCTTCTTCCTGTACTCAGAGAGGTCCATTACCCTCTGAGCAAATTGCTGGACATTAATCAAGTCAATGGGAGACAAATCTTGACCTGCAAAAGGGAAAGAAAAAATGAGCGGAAGATAAAGACAGATTAAAATTTGGTCATAAGAAATACAAAAAGAAATTCTACCCATTGATGCTTTGGCAGCTTCTACAACCTCCTTTGCTTTATCTTCATCTCCAAGTATGTCGGTTAGTTCTGGGAGTTTGTCTTCAGACAACTTGGACTTGTCATCAATGAACTTTGCAAGTTTGGCATAGATATAGTTGTCATTGACGATCTTCACTAATTCAGGGAAATGCCAAGAATACCATTCTCTGCGGTAAGTTAAAGTATTAAGGAGCTGCAGCTAGGTAGATGCAAATTCCAAGTAATGCAGGCAACACGTTAGTGTAAAAATCAATCACAAACCTGACTCTCATTGCGAATGAATTGACATCCTTATCAAGAGTATCGAGAAGGAAGATTGCTTGAATAACCATATTATCAACTCGGTTGACATTGAACTTCACTTTTGCTCTGCTGTAACTGTGTCCCAGACCAAGTTGGGCTTTCTCCAAGTCACCAGACTGTAGAAAGGGATTGGCGAGGGAGAGAATAAATTTGTGAGAAACATACCTCATGGAAACAAACAACAGGAAAACTTGAAAAGAAGAAAAGAAAAGCATGCATCAGAAAAAATGCAAACCTTTAAGTCCTTGATGAACCTTTCAAAATGTAACCTTACACCACGAAGAAGCTCATGTACGAACTCATTACTTTGGCAAGGAATTTTAGTCACCTCAAAGATATGTGACCCAACCTTAGGCTCAGCAACTCCCAAACTAAACTTCGCCTTCTTTCCCTCCTTGACTTTTGGGAGGTTAAGCTCCAAAAAGTTCCTCAGTTCATCAGTCATGATCCCTGCATACAAAAACAAATAACAAACCGGGCATGAACTAACAACAAACATTTAGAGAGAGAACCAGAAAGAGCTAATCCCATCTCTAATATCTGCCGCTTTATATCTTGGATAACATAAAACGAACAATTCATCCAACACAACAGCAGCAAAGTTAATTACTCTTACTAATGACCACCGAATAGATCATTTTCTACGACATGCATTGATTTCTTTCTTTAACACAGTCTCGCCAACCCCCCAACCAACCACGTTAGACGGGACCTTTGCAGATGTTTAGCACACTATAAAGCCATAAAGAACTAAAAGGCAACCTTTTTTAAAAAAAGCGAAGCAAGCACAACTAGCAGAAAGCATCTCTGTTCCTCAGCTCATAAAGCGTTAATTAAAAACAGCTGACACAAGAATAATAAAGTCCATCAAAAAGCAGGGGCATGCATGGCCAAGTTAATTACTACACTTCAAAGAAATCAAAGGCATTAAACCTTTCTCATTGTTTTCAAGTTATTTTTAAACAACAAAACCCGTCAACGAAAAATCAGACAAACTGCAAATACTTATCACTTCAAGAAACCAATTGACGCAGACAAAAAATACTATACCTTCAGAAACAGAGTTACACTGATTGAGAGCATCTAAAGCAGACTCAAACGGGTGAAAAGCAGTGAGCTGCACTGCCTTACCAAACCGGTTAAGATCCGAAACCGAGTTCCTAACAGCCTCAGTGTTTTGTCCAATTTCATCAAGACCATTAGCGAGGAAAAGACTGTATCCCGATGATGTCTCGTACAACAAAAACAAAGCCATTGTGGAAAGAGTAATGTGTGGTCGACGTGGAGGTGGCTTTGTGGCTAGTGCAGGGTTTTATATGTTTTAGGGTTTATGGCGAGGCATAGCTTAGTTGGATACATACAAGTGTTAGAAAGGAGAGGAGAAGAGGAGGAGAGGGAGAGGTTTTATAAAGGCCAATTAGGGTTGACGGTGGTGATGGGTCGGGCCTGATGAAAAAGAGGTTAACTTAGGTGGTGTGGATTTTTTTGCAGGATATTATTTGTTTTTTAAATTTTTATATTTTTGATAAATGGAAAAAAATTAAAAATATAAATTTCTTTACGATGTCATTTATTATAATTTCAAAGGTGACAAGATATGTTTTGCAAATAGTTGTTATTGTCAAAAAGAAATTTTAATAAGACAGATTTTTAAATCCAAAGTTGTATCAATAACAACAATCTAATTACTAAAAAAAAAATGCAATTTTAAATATCAAAGTTAAATTAAAAAGGTAACGGGGCAATTTTTTTTTTTTTTTTTTTAAGTAAGAGATAAGAGATAGTGGTCGAGTTAAGGTGAAAGATAATGAACATCATCATTTGACCACATTCAAACAATAAAAAATATAAATTTTGATGTTAGTAAATTTTATTCGATAAAAAGAATTTCATAAATGTTATTTTTAATCTGAAAATCTGAAAAAGTAGATAGGGTTGGAGAGGGAAAAGTTTTAACCAATTTGATTTTGTATTTTGTTATTGTTGTTTTTGGTTGGTGAATTGATTTGTTAATATTATAATGATATTTATTAGGTGTTTTTAGATGAAAATATATTTTTTATTTCAAAAAAAAACCCACAGACTTGATTTTTCAATTATTGTGGTAGTGGTCGAATTTAAAACAATAAAAGATGCATTGTTTGCTATTTTTTCAGCAAAAATAGTTGTATAAAAAAAGAAGGTTTAGGTAGCACAGGTCTTGGTTGAGAGTCCCATTACATATAAGCTTTTTAAAAAGGCTCGGATGTTTTAGGTCATCTAAGCTTGGCCGAGTACTTTTTTTTTTTAATTTCATTTTTATTTTATTTTTATAATATAATTAAATAAAAAATATTTTTTTAAAAAAATAATTTATGTTTTCTTTCCACCATTTCTTGCTCGTATTTTATATCTATAATTATATACAAGAATACAAATTCTATGTTGAAACATTTAGGTCGAAAAAAAAGAGTCCTTGAATTTTAACCACCATCATGTATTCTTAATGGTAAATATTAAATATATTATCTTACCTCAAAATAATTATACATGTCAAAAATAAAAATACTTCTACTTCTAATAAATAATTTTTTATGCATATCTAAATACAAAATATATGTAATAATAATATGTAAATACAACTCTATATATTCCCAAATAAAAAAAGACTAAAACATTAGTATAATTCCTAAGAAATAGGTTAATCCATTTTTATATGGGTAAAATAGATTTATTGTCCTTCAAGTTTTAAAAATTTGTTATATTTGCTTTTTTAGTTCAATTTTGAGCACAAGAGGCCTTGTATTTTTAGTTATTGGTCATATATGTCCGGCTATCTCCATGGCTGGTTTTAACTTGAATTTGCATTTTTCAAATAAAATTTCTAAGTATAATTTTTATATCTTGAATGATAATATTTTTAACATATACCCTCTTCTTTATGCTTGTTTATACACTGTATTTTTTTTAAAAAAAATTAATTGTTTTAATGTGATGATGTAAATAATATATTTTTAAAAATAAAAAATATTTAAAAAGCAATAATAAGACAAACAATATCAATCTGTTTTGATAAATAATTTATTTATTTTCATGTTTTAACAATATTTTTAAAAAAATTTAATTTGATTTTAAATTAATTTTTTTTTGCTTTCAAATTATTTTGATATGTTAATATTAAAATATTTTTTAAAAAATAAAAAGAATTATTTTAAAATAAAAAATATTTTAAAAAATAATTAATACATGCCAAAGTCTATTACCAATAAGAGACTCATTAGTCAAAAGATGACATAAAATATTTGATCTTGCTAAGAAAACAAGAATTTCAAGGGATAGGTTAAACAGCAGGCAGGCAGGCAGGCTATGAGGGCGCGCGCACTAGACCGAACGAAAGAATACGCAACAAAAGTAAAAGAAAACCTTCATTGATCTTCTATTCATCAATACATTAATTGATAATGGAAAATACACTTCTCCTTGTAATTTTCTCCCTACTCACTTCTCTATTAACCTTTATCTTAACAATCACGTCCCGCGAGATAATCAATGGCAGAAAGACCCGACAGAGGGCTGTCGGTTTCTTCCATCCATACACAAACGATGGTGGCGGTGGAGAAAGAGTGTTATGGTGTGCCGTGAAAGCAATTCAAGAAGAAAGTCCTGATCTTGACTGTGTTATTTACACAGGAGACCATGATTCCTCTTCAGAAAGCTTGATGTCTCGTGCCCTTGATCGATTTGGTGTCCAATTACTTACCCCTCCAAAGGTACCAACATCAAATCTCTCAAGGACCCTCTATTCACTAGATGAAAACTTAATGTGGTTTGATTTTAATTTTTGCAATTTCTGTCTGTTTGATGTTACCCTTTGTTTATAAGATGATAACTTAACGCGGGCTGGTTTTAATTTTTGTTATTTTGTGTCATGGGATGCTGTAGGTGGTGCATTTGTATAAAAGGAAGTGGATCGAAGAAACTAGTTATCCTCGGTTTACTATGATTGGTCAAAGCTTTGGATCAGTTTACTTGAGCTGGGAGGCTTTGTGCAAGTTTACTCCTTTGTATTATTTTGATACTAGCGGATATGCTTTCACATACCCAGTTGCTAGATTGTTTGGTTGCAAAGTTATTTGTTACACGCATTACCCTACGATCAGTTTGGATATGATTTCTCGTGTTCGTGATCGGAACTCCATGTACAATAACGATGCTTCAATTGCCAGGAGGTGAGGTTCTTTTGCAAATTAAAATTTTGATTGATTTATTTGTATGCTTGTTTAGATAATTCTTCCAACGTTAGTTTAAAGCACTGTTTATCCAAGTAATCAAATGCTTGTTTTGAAGGCTTTCCCTGCACCTTTATTTTTTTTTTATTTTTTTTGAATGATCAGTGAAGATATTGTTTTTGGTGTAAGCGAGAGGCAGAGATTTGCTAACATTCTGCATTTCTTTTTTCAAAATCCTCATTGCTCGATCAAAGAATGCAAGTACATGGACGTTCAGTAGAAACCACATTTGGGCATGATTTGATGTCAAGTAACGATCTTATGGCTATGTATGGAATAAGTGCAAGATGGTCTAGTGACTTGTTTGCTGAAGTGCTTGTTAGAAATATTGTTTCAGTGATAGGGAGGCAGAAAGACTTTTCAGTGAAATGCCCATGCCAAGTGTGACTTCATGAACCCTTATGACCACTGGCTGTGGAAAGCATGGTCTAGGTAATGAGGCAATTCATCTCTTTGACGAATTGCTTAGATAGCACCAGCTTGCTGTTTACTTGGCTGTGTTTTTAGCATGTAGCCTTTCAGGATTAGTTGAAAAGTCAAGAATACTTCTCAAGGTTATTTTGTGACCATAGGATCAATGTAAGACTAGAGCATTATGGATGCATGGTGGCCAAGCCAGGTGCTTAAATAAGAATCTCATTGAATCACACTTTGAAGCCGAATACAGGGATATGGAAGCATTGCTAAGCACTTGTAGAGTACATGGGGACTTGGAATTAGGGAGAGAATTAGGTGATTTTTTTTTTTGAGATTAGACAGTGATAGTCTTGTGAACTATGTGATGAGTCCAATTTTTATTAATGGAATGAATGTGAAGGAATAAGGGAATCGGTGTGGACTAAGAGGTTAATGAAAGAGACAGGATGTAGAGATTGGCAATGAGGTCTGCTTTTTGTGACTTAGATTTGTGCAAATTAAATAGTATCTGTGTTTGGATATTGCTTTGAGATCTGTCAAAATTTAGCTTTGGTTTGATGGCTTAGGGTGTAGATCGAACCACTATTTATCCACATTTATTGTTAAATGCTTGTTTAAAGGCTTCCCCTGTACCTCCAAGTTAATTTTAGCTCACCTAATATTTCTCTATTCTTGATTGATGCTTGCTGGAAGTTACACTGTGTGTGTTTGGGAAAGAAAGGAAACTAATTTTGGGGAAACTTACGTGTTTATTTAACTTAATAATCTTATAAAAAAAAAAATCTCTTTAGTTAGATGTGGCTGCTACCAGTGGCAGCTCTTTTGTATAATGATTGGAAGTATGTTTGAAGCTTAACAATGCAGAAGACAAGGCCCACCTTCTTTGTGTAGCTGCTGTTTTGATTTGGTAATTGTAGAAGCATACCCACAATGTTGTTTCCAATGATATTCAACCAAATCCTCAATTGGCTGTCTATCTGGCATGAATTCATGTGCTGGAATACAAGCTTGTTGCAGAATCTTCTCCTAGCACTGGCTGTTCTGTCCCAAAGTATCATATAATATTTTAGTCATCAGGATTCTAGTTGGATACATCGAGCATATGACAAGTTGAAGTGCAAAGTGGGTGCATCCTAGAATGGTTGTACAAAGTTTGGTGGTTTAGGTATTAACTTTCGAGATTTTGAAGATCACTTTCTTGCAAAAAAATAAATAAATCTTATATGCTACATGTGAAAGTCTTGGAAGCTATGGTCATTGAGGAAGCTTTCAGTGGTTCAAGGTGTTAGGAGTTAGCTGAATTGTGATAGAAACAGATTGTTAGGAGCGAATTTAGACATTCTCAAGGGAGGACCTCTGGCTTTGGATATTGAGGTTATTTTGCATGATGATTTACAGTTTCCGAGGAAGTTCAAGTGGGCTTTCTTTTGATATATTCACAGAACTTGTAACAAGGATGCTAGCTTTTATGAAGGCTGCTTGTTTTTTGGCTAGGGAAGCTAGCTTGTGGGCATTTGATGACATTTCTGATTCTAGTTCTTTATGTATTCACAATGTTCTGTCGGAGGACATGACTGCACTCTTTTATCTGCTGGAAGTTTTTTTTTCCTCAATGAATCTGTTAGCTGAATTCCCAGAGTAGGAAAAAAGGCAAATAAGGAAAGCTTTTCTCACAAAAAATTATTTTTTATTGAAACAAAATAGAAAACTTATTGGCTCTGTTGGTCTTTCAGATTTATGTCCATGCAACTTCATATGCATGTGTCCTTATTTTTATAAAGTCAAACAAATTTCTCTTTTGGCAGTGGTTGGCTATCATGGTGCAAGATGATCTACTATACACTGTTTAGTTGGATGTATGGATTTGTAGGCTCTTGTGCACACCTTGCAATGGTGAACTCTTCATGGACCCAGTCTCATATTGAAAAGCTTTGGAGAATTCCAAGTCGTATTAAGCGAGTGTATCCTCCTTGTGACACAACAGGGCTTCAGGTTTGTGATATTGTGTCATTGCTCCTCATGTCAATATCTCTTTACTTGGGGTTCTAAAAAGTTGGAAGTCCAAACAGGTGCTTCCTTTGGAAAGACCGGCCACAACTCCGATATTTATTTCTGTGGCTCAGTTTCGTCCTGAGAAGGTGGGCATACTTACATAAACCTAGTGAGCACAAGGTTATGCAGTTTTGGTGGCTCGTTCCTTGGGCCTTTATGGGCAATCATTGTTAGTCTTTTACAGCTTGTGTTTGATGTCTCAGGCCCACCCTCTTCAACTCGAGGCCTTTTCATTGGCCATCAGGAGGTTAGATGCAGACATGCCGAGACCTATACTCCAGTTTGTTGGTAGTTGCAGAAACAAATTTGATGAGGATAGGCTGCAGAAGTTGCAGGACAAAGCAGTTGAACTGAATGTAGATGGGGATGTACAATTCTACAAGAATGTGATGTATAGGTTGGTGCAAGCATTTTATAATCTGGATCCTTATTGTTCTCATTTTATCTTTTTGAAAGCTGAAGAGCTTGATATTTGTGTGCACATGTGTGTGTGTGTGTGTGTGTGTGTTGGCAAGCGTGTGCACGCACACACTCACCATCTGACCGTGTCTGTATTGTATTTTTGTAATTTTTTTCTTAAAAAAGAAAAACTACTGGAAGGATGTGATGTGGAGCATACATTCAGCTTGTTGATCAATTTGATATTTATTTTATTGGCTCACTGGTAAAAGAATGCCTTTTGTAGGGTTTTCTTTACTTTTTACTATTCATTCCTTGATTCTGACCATGCCAGTATTCTTGTATACTATCACCAACTTGATAGGAAATTTGATTTGGCTGTGGAATTGCATGTCGTGCCACTGCCTTATTATTATCCAACTCATCATTTTTGATGGAGATAGTGATGCTCTGGTCAAGAAAACTTGATGAGAGTCTTAGAAGGTGATGGAGGACAAAAGAAAAAGGAGGAAGCTGTGCTAATTGATATAATGAATCGTTAAGTTTAAGAATTTTTTTCTTTGTAGTTCGTAATTTGTAGTTGGTTGCCCACCTAAGATTTCAGGTTGGTTTTGTTTTAGGTTTCTCCTAATAAAGGTATTCACTATTTCTTTCCCCTTTGGTGTTGTGTATATCCTCTGTCTTTGGGTGTTTTTGGGGCATTTTTCTCATGAATTTGTCATATATTTAGATTCTTTTATTGTATTCAGTTTTTACCTGAAGAAATAGAAAGGGAAGAAAACCCCACTGTCTGGATTTATATCAGCACCTTAACCCTGGCAATTTACAGGGACTTGGTGAGACTATTGGGAGGTGCAGTAGCAGGAATGCATTCTATGGTAGATGAACACTTCGGCATTAGTGTTGTGGAGTATATGGCTGCAGGCGCCGTGCCAATTGGTGGGCATTTCAATTATTTGTTTGTTTAAATGTTGATACTACTCTTTTCCATTAGAGAATGCTTTGCTTTTTCTTAGAGGAAATGAATGATCAAATGATTTTTCAACGAATGACTACATCCATTTATTTTGATGTAAAAAAGTGTTGGTTTACAGTGATGTTCTAACTTTCCTCTCTTCAGCTCATAATTCTGCTGGGCCAAAAATGGACATCGTTCTAGAAGAAGATGGGCAGCAAACGGGATTTCTTGCCCAGAATGTAGATGAGTATGCAGAAGCCATCCTCAAAGTTTTAAGGATGCCAGAAACTGAGAGACTCAAGATCGCTGCAGCTGCGAGGAAACGTGCAGGCAGATTTTCTGAGCAAAGATTTTATGAAGATTTAAAAGCTGCAATTCAACCCATACTAAACCATGTTTCCAGATGATGATTAGCAACATTTATAGTATAGAACGAGGAGCATTGGTAGTGTTAAATTAACTCTAATTTACAGCCACAACCATCCATGCTTGACACTGGCCTTTTGCACTAACGGTGTAAAATCTTGGGATAGAAAAACTTTTGGTGCATGGCAAGCTCACCGGAGGAACATTAATCATATCAAATGCCCTGTTGTTCTTCAGTCCTGTATATCTGCTGTTCTCGACCAGAAACATTAATAAATAGACAAAATTGAATACTGATTTCCACACATTGATCATATCAAATGACCTGTTGAATTTGTTATTATTGATTTCGTATTCTGCGTCATGTATGTAGTGCTGCTACTCTTGTATTTGACTAATATGAGGGACCTTATGGACACAATCAGGTTCAGTTTTCGTCTTAGATTGCTCTTCCCTCCTCGGGCATACTTTGGCTCCACCATGAAAAACTTCCTAGGGCGTAATATAACATAGAGAATTGCAGCAAAATGAGGGGAAGCCTAGGCTAAGAAAGAGTTTGAAAATGGCATGGAATGGATCAGGGAATCCTAGTTTTTTCTCTCTCAAATATTTAGATGTCAATTGCTGGTTTTTTTCCCTTCATATTTTGATTCCTTTGATGACTCAGTGTCTTGACTTGTTGATAACCTTATCGTTTCTAGGCTTTTGGTTCTTTTTACACAGATTCTAAGCCCATGGATGCAATTGCCGAGTTAATGCCATGGAAAAAGATGAGCATCTTTATGCAGTCTGTGACTGTTCATGTCTACGTGCAAAAGTCGTCTTCTTCTTCTTCTTTGATGCATGAATTTCTGTGCTATTTTCTTAGAGTTTAAATTACTATTGTCGCACCAAAAAAAAAAATCAGCGCGCGGCATCGGCTGGCGATTTTTCGTTGTTGCGTAGTGTTTGGTTCGTTGGAGTCGCCACCTAGTAATTGATTTCGGGCTACTAGGAAACCGGATGTACTGGTCTTGTCAGAGATTCGCGGGTAAAGGACTGGTTGTGGTTAGGGAAGGTATTAGCACCCCTAACACACCCTGCCTGAGATAAGCTGCTTCGTGATTTTTGACATGTTAAAAAAGTTTTAAAATTTTGTCTTTTCATCGGATGTTAGAAATACAACTTACGTATAAGTTAATAAATATGTACCGTGATCCAATCAAAATATTAAATTCTTTTTTAGTCCTTGCAATTTCATCACAGAAAATATATAAAAAATAAAACAAATACAATCACACACATTCACTATATTTTTGTTCTTTCTTTTCTTTTCTTTTCCTTGTTACATCCACATTTACAATATACAAATAAAAAATCCAAAACTAAAAAAAAAAAAATACATCAAACAATTTAAAATTACAAAACAGCCCCTAAAACATCCTAAGGCTTCTAGAACATGCAGGAACAGTGCACAGTGAGAACTGCTGGGAGGCTTCTGGTGCAGAGAATCAGTGGCGGCGCGTCTTCCCACGCGCCACCGCCACTGGCGGCGCGTGGGTTCACGCGCCGCCGCAAGAAAAACACATCAACAGGGGCGGCTGGATCGACTTCTTCCCCTCACCTTTCGTCGCCGACGGTGACCTGCAGAACAAGAAAGGAACAACACAGCAGTCGATTTTAATTTTTCTTAGTTTTTTCAGATCTGTTTTATTCTCTCCACCGTTCGGGTCTGCTTCCCTCTCCGCCGATCTGTTCTGGTCTTTTGCTTGCCCACCCTTCTCTGTTTCAGGCGCTCGGCGGTGTGACCGAAGGGCTGCTGGTGGAATCTCCGGTGTTGATGGAGAGGAAGAGATCGGGGAAGATAGGGAGGCGGCTGGTCTGTCGGTGCTGCTTCGCCGTTGCTGGTGGTCGTCTGCTGAGGGAGAAGAAGACGCTGTTGATGGCTTGGAGGAGCGACGAAAGGGTTGCCCCGGCGCTGCTGTTCGGCCGCCGCTGGGAGAAGGAGCTGGGTCTGCGGAGAAGATGGAAATCGTGGCCGAGAGAGAGAGGTCAGTCCGATGCTCTCCGATTTGTTTAGCAAAGCCAAGGGAAAAATAAGTGGTCGGCTGCTGGTCTGTGAGAAAGAGAAAAATGGGGAAAAGGGCAGCTGTGGTCGGCTGCGGTGGAGGGGACGGCGGCGGCGTGGGTGAGGCTGTTTTGAGAAGAAGAAAATCTCAACCGGGGAAAGGGGCTACGCCGGTTGATGGAGAAGAAGATCAAAATCAAGCAAGGGGATTCGGGGGGGGCTGGCGGCAGCTTAGGTTTTTTTTTTTTTTAGCTAAGGGGGCGGCTGTGTATGAGATGGTTTAGGCTAGGGTTTTTTTTGTATTTTTTTTAGATGGTGTCAAAATTGCCCCCCCTTTTGCAAGTGTTGGAAACCAGTATTTATAGGCAAAAAATGTTGTCAAGTTTTTCAACTTGGTCCCTCAACTTCTTTCTTTTTGTAAAATTTTTTTAAATTTTAATTTTTCTTATTTTTTTGTATTTTTTGAAAACGAGCAATATCAACGTCGACTCAATGAGGAAAAACAATGATTTTAAAAATGACGCGTGAAAAGTCGAACGTGTTTGAAAATCTTTTAACAATTTAAATTCTTTTTTTTTTTAGACGACGTTGAAAATGCTAAAATAACGAAAATATATTAAAAAACATATTTTTTGGATTTTCTTTGTCTTTCTCTATTTTTGAAATTTTTTGAAAATATATCAAAAACATGGATCAAAAATTGGGTAGCAACAACTATACTATATAAATCATTGTCCTAACTAGTGTTAATCTTGGAAAGGGGGTAGACTGGTCCCCCAAGTTACAATTTTTCAACCTCTGATCTGATTGCTGGGGTTTTTTTTGGCTAAAATATCAAAAGCTAGGGCAATTGTTCTTTACTCATAGCAACATTATATGATTCAGTTGCCTGTATTATTCCATAAAGACACGTCATGATACTAACAAGTGGAACATGAAATGGTAGGCCCTTCTTTTGTGCCAGAATAAATGGTCTTGTCTGTGATTTATTCTTACCCTTTTTAAAAAAATTAAATTTTGTTTTTGTTTTTATATATTGATATTAAAAATACATTAAAAATTATTATTTTTATGTATTTTAAAATAAAAAATACTTTTATCATCAAAATGAAGACCAAATTATTCTTTTTTTTTTTTATCATGTAATATAGTAATAAAAACATGAAATAGCACAGAGCAAGTCTCTATTTTCAAAACCCAATAAATATGAAAATGACAACTTAAAAAAAAAAAAAAAAAAAGACAGCCAGCAATAACGAGAGAAGATTGTCGTTGCAGTTTTACGTACGTGAAAAAATCTGAAGTGATTATTAATCACTGAAGGAAGGGACTCCACTAACGATCCTCTCATGATTATCAGAGAGTATCCATTTTTGTTTTTTTCAAATGAGACAAAACCTTGATAAGCAGGAGATAAAATCCGACAGGGCTATGATTTTTCATTTATTACATCATAAATGTTATGTATTTTTTTTTAAATATAAATATCCAATTAATTTGCATATACTTTGATTAATCTCATATAATTTAAAATTCATACTCATATAAACCTAGTAGTCCAGACAAGTAAGATTGTTCACTCATAAAACTGGAATGAAGTGGTCAATCATTTAGGAGGATTCAAGAAGAAAGAGAATGGATGTGATCTTCGAAGAAGTTGTGTTCTTTCCTTTGATACTTTTGTTTTTGAGCTCTGGATCTTGTTCTGACATGTGATTAATCGAATCAGTTGCGTAGCTCTCTTTCACAGGGGAGGATGTTATTGGATTTCCAAGCAAAGGAAGGCATCAGTAGAACCGAGGGATCAAGCTAAGGCACCGTTTTGTAGTGAGTTTTTATCTTTATTTTGCCTAAATTTGAAATTTTTTTTTGTTACAATTAAGTTCGGTTTGTACTTTTTGAATTGTTTTGATGTGTTGATGTCAAAAATAATTTTTAAAAAATAAAAAAATATCATTGACATATATTTCGACACGAAAAGCTATTTGAAAAGCAACCACTACCATACTATTAAACACGCTCTAACTCCCTTAGAAAGTCTAGAAGCGCGGGTGGTCTTTTTTCCTTGACTATTTTAATTTCATCATATAAATTTTGTAGTTGATTATAGTTATACGCCTTGATCAAGGCATGCTTCCATTTTGAATAATTCTAGAGTTTTATAGAACTTAAATAAATATAAAAAATAAATTCAAAATCTAATAAGTTAAACTATTTACCGTATGAAGCTAACTGTTCCGGTGCCGGTGGTTAACTATGCCCTCTGGATTAGGGTGAGAAAATAGGAAGAGTGGGGTCAGCAATCAACAATTTATTACAGATGTGATGGGGCAAGTCCCCACTCCAGTCATTGCTGCTTTTATTAAGCTATCATGCATGGCATGGCCTACTGATTTGTACATGTGGGGCATGGTTTTTAAACCATCTTTCTTCGAGCTAGAATAATCTTGTTTTCAAGTTACTGTTTTTTAATTTAAAATATATTTTTTTAAAAAATTATTTTTAATATTTATTTATCAAAATAATAAAAAATTATAAAAAAATAAATTAATTTAAAATAAATAAATATTTTAAAACACTGTTAAATTACAATAACAAAAGGTTATGATCTTGAATGACATGATGATATATGATTAGTTGCTCATTTACTACGTGTGACAAAAAGGATAAATCAATGCAATCAATTATTGAAGCAGCATTGCTTGCTATCAAGGCATTGTTAGATTTTACAGAACAAAAATATTTTGAAAAAAATTATTATTTTTGGTATTTTTTGATTTTTTTTATATATTACTATTAATATTAAAAATAAATTTTAAAAATAAAAAATATATTTTTAAATAAAAAACATTTTTAAAAAATAATTATTATTATAATATTAAACGATCTCGAAGCAGCGTGTTGGACAAGATTCAAAATATGAATGCTCCTTGAAAACTAGTATTTGTAGGAGAATTAAGTTTGTTTGAAACGGAGACCGTTCCAGGCTGCTTATTAATTTGCTTCCAATGAACACAGATAATGCAAAGAAAAGCTGTCTTTAATTTGACATTTTACAAGAAGACAGGTTTTCTTATCCTCTAACCTTAAAAGTCTGCCAATCAGAGGAAAGATTCCCATAGAAGATGCCGTCTCTACACCGACACCTTTGCAGCCATTTAGCTAGATACATAACAGAATTGCATGTGTGTTGGGCAAGAGCCTCTTTCTCTTTGAAATTGCTAGGTACTTATTTTTTAAAATATTTTTCATATTAAAATATATTATTTTTGAGATTAGTATGTTAAAACGATTCAAAACATATAAAAAATTAATTTTTAACAAATTTTTTTTTGAATTTTCAAGGAACAAGGTTTGCACCGCATTTCCAAACGATGTCTTTATGTTTCAGGCTGGTAACTGTGACTTATGTGTTTTTATGTTATAAAAGTATTTTTTTTAAAAAATAAATTTTTATTTTATTTTTTCTTCAAATTAATATTTTTTTTATGTTTTTAGATCATTTTGATATAAAAAATAATTTAAAAAAACAAAAAAAAAACATTATTTTGATACATTTTTAAGTGAAAAGCATTTTGAAAAACAACTGTAACCATGTTCTCAAACAACCTTTACATCATGTCTCTAATCACAAGTTCCAGGGACTTGTAATGGTATTACTCTTTATCCCTCAAATTAAGGATTTTTGTTATAAAAAAATAAATTAAAAGTGTTGGTAGAATAAATTTTTTTGAAAAAGATTTGATGAAATAATATATTTTTACATTGTTGCATATTTGAAATACAATGTTCACTAGATGTTATTATTTCTAAGCGTAACAAAATAATTTTCGCGTTTCAAAATAATAACATTTAAACATGTCGTGTTTTTGAAGTGTGACAACTGCTAACTGGTCGCCTGATTGGATATAGTTGTATAATCGGTCGATCGTTTCACTCAAAAACCATAATTTTATGAATTTTTTCTTTCAAATATGTTTTATGAGTAAAAATATAAATATGTGTCCAACTTGTACACTAAAAAACAAACTCCAATTAAAATCTTAAAAAGTTATTGTTCACATAGCAGTTCTTACAGGTGATTCTGAGAGTTTAAGTGTGGGTCTAACATAACTAGATGAGGATCTGCCTTAAACAGACTACGTGGATGGCCTAACAAGTACATTTATGGATCAATGAGACAATTCTATGCCCAGGAGAAGGTTTGGTCGCGCTAAAACAAAATGATAGCTTAAAAAGACCATAACTTTTGATTCGACTATTGAATTGCTAGATTTCAAAACTCTCACCCCTAAGCCCTAGTTTAACAAACCAGTCAACTAGTTAGTCCTAAATTTAAATAGATATCGCGATTCCTAACCGCGACATCCAAGAGAGTTCTATTTTAACAACTTTCTTAATTTAGTGTTATTTTACCATTTACTTGCATATTAAATGCCAATTGCCCAATCTATCCTTAAATTAAGGAGTGTTTTGTTAACTTAGCACGATTAAATTTTTTTTTTAATAAAATAACACAAGTGAAAAAATATTTAACGATATATCACAATTAAGAGAGTTGTAATTGACATTTATGATGCCAAGAGTTATAAATACTATATGCAACTCCATTATCGCAAATACTATCTACAACTTGCAAGTCACAGATGTCAATTGTGACTCGCGTGTCGCAGATAAGATCTGTGACTCCTACAACAAACTTATCCTAAAAAAATACTTTCTATCATTAACTCCTTGCCAAAAAAAAAAAAATTAAAACAATTCAAATAACCAATTTTCCAGCATCAAAACACAATTTACATAAGTGGTGTATGACATATTCAATCATAAATAATAAATTTAGACCAACGACTAACATAACATAATATTTTATTAAAATTAAACTAGCTATATATCTATTCATAATTCTCATAACATACAATAACATGTAACTATATATAATAATCATTTTAGCTATATATAACATACAATAACATGTAACTATATATAACATGCAATAACATGTAACTATATATCTATTAAATTCACAATCACATGACTTGTAACATTCTCCAAGTAATTTAAACTTTTATTTCAAATATATTTAGCTAAGTCAATCACATAACATTCTCGATAACTTGTTAAGGGACATATCATATGTAATAGTTAGGAATTCATGTCTTCCTCTATTATAGATGATGCTAGTGTCGGTATTGACAATAATAACATCATGAAAGCATAATATTCCTAAATTATCATATATTTTATCGAACAACACAACAAAATTTATTAATATATTGGGGTTAATCAATGTATACTATTTATCAACAAAACCATAATAATAATTTAATCAACTAAAATCTAAATTCATCAAATTAATCGGCAAACACCTATATTCATCAAATTCTACTATCATAACAAAATTATCAATTAAATTCATATATTTCATAGCTAATATTATTATTTTACATGTAATTCGGTATAATTCATAATTTAATCTAAATCAACACTAACTCTTCCATTACATAATTTTGTTAATTCACAATCAACAATAGCAAAAAAACATTGATTATTTATGAAAGTAACCTAATTATCAACTTATATTATATCTTATTAATCTAATCCTTAATTTAATATAATTCAACACTAACTATCTAAAAACATAACTTTATTAATTCATTAATTATTTTAATAAAATAACCTAATAATATCCTATTAACAACTTAAATTATATCAATTTAACCTAATTTCTAATTTAAAATCTTAACATTAAATAAAATCAAATTTTAAAACACATTAAACATAAATTACATTAAATTAATTGAGGAAAAATATTTAATTTATATCTAAATGTGGAATGTGGATGGTGAGGGTGACTAGTGGTGGTTGTTTTTGCTAGAAAAATAAAGAACCATCACGGGTAAAGAGATGGATGGCCGCTGATCTAGAGAGAGAGAGAGATATGGGTCATATAGTGCTGCTGTGGGTGTTTTTGGTGGCCCAGGAGAGAGAGAGAGAGTAAGGTTCCAGTGGTGAGAGGGGAAGTGGAAAGAGAGAAAGAAAAAGGAGGAGGAGGAGGAGAGAAAGAGAGAAAGAGAGAAAGAGAAAGAGAAAGAAAAAAGAGTTTTAGAGTTATAACTCAAATGAAATCGCAGAAGCTATACGCGACAAGTGAAAGTACGTTAAATTCATAATTATTTTTACATTTTTCATTTTTCATTTTTTTCCTGTTCTAAAAAAACAAAAAAAACCTCCAAAGTGGGTGACAACTCCATTAGCCGTATTTTTTTTCCCCCAAAGCTTTGCTTGTCATCTTGTGCTATTGACAACAATTTTGCTATCAGATTCTGTCGGTGTAAGATTTTCCTAATAAAACCATATCTCTAAGTTCAAGGCCAGTGATACACTTGTATATTACACTTAAATAAACAAGAAAGATAGACCTTAACTGGAGAGAGAGTTTTTTTTTCCTTTTCCTGTTAGCTTTTCTGCTAAAGCATTTTCAAAGCTAACTGTGTCCATTACTAGAGATAATAGTGTGTCAACTCCCAACTGTGCTATGACCAAAATCTCTTTCCATTAATGTTAAACCAAAGCTCACAATCTTCGAGGAAGAACACCATGCGGAAGCAGTAACTGCATCAATTCCAGGTACCCCACCATACCAAATCCTAAGCTTTTCAGCAAAAAAGCAAAAGTTGTGGTTGGTGTTTCATTGGAAAGGAGAAACTTCCATAGCAAAATCTTCAATAGCTTCTTCAATAGACTTTTCAAGTCCAATATTGCATCTTCTAAAAGGGTTAAGCGAAGATCTTTTTAACCTTTCTTCTTATCTCTAAAGATCAGTTTATTACTCAACCCTGTGTTTTCTCTGTTTCTGCTTAATGGGTGGTTTTGAACTTGTTCCAAAGCTCAGCATTTTCAGACCCGTATTGACAGCTTTTGAGGTAAAGTTTTCAGTCATTGTAACTGTTTCATGTATAATTCTTTAAGAAAAACCATAAAAAGAATCCATTATTTCATGCTCCTATTCTGATACTTCACAGGCCACTCTCTGCTTCAAATCTGTTTCACCTTACTAGTACTGACTAGATAACATTCGATGGCAAGTTCTCTTGGTAATCAGTATCTCTTATTAGCTGCTTTCAGATGCTTAAAAGCTTAATAAAGTGTGCATAGTAACAAGAGAGTTCTTCCATGGGGTACTGTAGCTTGTTTCTTCTGTTATGTTTCCCGTGGAGTTTTCTCATTACTGGTACTCATCAATTACAATCCTCACAAACACAAGTGCTTCTTCAGCTAAGGAAGCATTTGAGTACCAGCTCAACTAGAATTTGGAATAATCATGGAATGGATTTATGCTATTTATCTCCATCCACACAAGTAAATATGACATGCCAGGACAATGTTGTCACTGAGCTTAGAATGACGGGAGACAAGCCGGTCAAGGTCAATAGCTTTGTGGGATTTGCAATTAAATAAACTTTATCAGGGAACTTCTCTATGGACTCTTTTGTGACCACTCTTGCAAGGTTGACCAGCTTGAGAGTTCTTAGTCTTGTTTTTTGGGCATTTGGGGTCCCCTTCCAGACAAAATTCATAGGTTGTCTTCGCTTGAATATTTGGATTTGAGTTCAAATTATCTCTTTGGTTCCGTTCCTCCAAGATTTCTACAATGGTGAAACTTCAAACTCTTAACTGGATGACAATTTCTTCAATGATACAGTCCCTGAATTGGTTTGATTCGTTGTCTAATCTGACAATTCTAAGCTTAAGGAACAACCAGTTGAAAGGTCATTTCCATCTTCAATACAGCGAGTAACCACTCTCACTGATCTTATTTTGTCTGGCAATGATTTATCCGGGAAGTTACCAAATCTTGACAGGTTAAGTAAACTGAATATGCTAGACTTGAGCGAAAACAGTTTAGATTCTGATCTACCTTCACTGCCCAAAGGGTTGGTCATGGCTTTCCTTAGCAACAACTCCTTGTCAGGTGAGATCCCTAGGCAATATAGCCAGCTAAGTCAGCTTCAGCATCTTGATATGTCATTCAATGAACTAAGTGGAAAAATTACTGCTTCCCTTCTCTCATTGCCCAGCATTAGCTACTTGAATTTGGCATCAAATATGTTGAGCGGTTCACTCCCAGACCGTCTGACCTGTGGCAGCAAACTTCAGTTTGTTGATGTATCTAATAACAGGTTAACTGGTGGATTGCCTAATTGTTTTACTGAATCAGGATATAGAGTGGTAAAGTTTGGTGGAAATTGCTTATCTGTTGATTTACTCCATCAGCATGCAAAATCATCTTGTATAGATGTTCCTGTGAAAAGGAAACATTCTGGAGGCAAAAACATGGGAGTACTAGTTGGTGTGCTTGCTGGCATATTTTTCTTCATAGTTCTTTTGGCTTTTGGCCTTGTCATGGTGCGCAAAAGATATTTCTCTCGAGGGATACCGGAGCAGCAATTGTTGCACAAAGCAGAGCAGGATAAATCAGTGACAGGATTCTCCTCTGAGATCCTCTCTAGTGCAAGTAGGTTATCTTCTAAAAATATTCTGACCAGACATTGCAGAAATTTGGCTTTAGTTTGCATAATTTAGTCTAACATGATCTTCAGAGTTTGTTGATTGATTTCTAAAGAACTTCTTAAAGGTAACCGTATCATTTTTTACTTTGCTCTTCAGGGTTTGTTTCCGAAGCTGCAAAAATGGGTATACAAGGTCTCCCAGCATGCCGGTCATTTACACTAGAAGAGTTAAAGGAAGCAACAAACAACTTTAATAGCTCTTCCATTTTGGGCGATGGTTCTTACGGGAAGGTATGATGTCTAAAACTTCCAAATAGTACATTTTTTGTAAGTGTTTTCAGCAAAAATCACAATGGTGATTCCCTTAGGTATATGAAGCTATCGATCATTATCTTGTAACATTAATGGTGTGATTATCACAGGCTTACTAGGATTAATAAAGGAAGTATAGGAAAAATGAAGTAGAGAACCAATAGCTACCGTTCATGATCCAATTTTAGACAAATGCTTAGCTGAATTCTCATAATGACCTCAGGTTCTTGTTTTAATATTTTTGTTGTTCAACCCAGCAGATGAGTGTATTAGTCCCATGCAAGACATTCTCTAAGTGAGAAGCTTCAATTTCTGATAATCACACGAAATAAGTGTTTTTTCATTACACAAACCTCATTTCTGTGGGCTTGTGGCTGCTTGCCAGTCTCGAAGCATTGGTTTTGACATATGTGCAGCTGCTAATGCTATGCATGCTACTTGTGGCACTCGAGCTGTGAAACTGAAGGCAAAAATTCCATAGTAGATATGCATATACAGTATATAAATTTATATATCATGAAAATTCGGGTATATTTTGGTAACGAAATCAATCAAGGTCTTATTTCTTGATCACCGACACTTTTAATTGTTCCAGATCATTTTTTTTTTTTTTTTTTTTTATCATTCCTCCTCTTTGTTTTATCAGCTTTACAAAGGAATATTAGAGAATGGAACCCAGGTTGCTATAAGGTGCGTACCTTCATCAAAGAAATATTCAATGCGAAATCTTAAACTCAGGATGGATTTGCTTGCAAAGCTTCGCCACCCGCACCTGGTTTGCCTTTTAGGGCACTGCATTGATGGTGGGGGACAAGATGATTACAGAGTGAACAAAGTCTTCCTCGTATACGAATATGTTTCTAACGGCAACTTCAGCGCTTGCCTCTCTGGTAATTTCTGGATAATTTTTTTTTAAGCAATCTTCTTAGAAGTTATTGAAACTAATTGCCAGAGATTCAAAAGCATGATATCCATGCACATCATGCAGACACAGAGGAAGCTTGACTTTCTTGGTACCCCATTTTGACCTTCATAGCGAACCATCCTCCAAAGTTACTCTTATATATAACTCAAAAATCATTGACAGTCGCAAGAGCCAGGCTTTTTGCATTTTATATGTTGTGATTAGTATAAACTTGTACATTCTAAGTTGGCCCTGTTATATGTGTAGAGGACAGACCTGGAAAGGTTCTAAACTGGTCAGAGAGATTGGCAGTGCTAATTAGTGTCGCAAAGGCTATTCACTTTTTGCATACTGGAGTTATTCCTGGTTTCTTTAACAATCGATTGAAAGCAAATAATATACTGCTCAATGAACATGGGATAGCAAAGTTGAGTGACTATGGGCTTTCCATCATCTCTGAAGCAGCTGGAAACTGTGGGGTAAGCTCCTTAATTATATATCAAATGGCTAGTCTTGCAATAAATTCTTGATTGAGTGGTTTGTAAGTGTGTGACTTGGGGTTCTTATGTCTGCAGGAAAATGGGGAAGGGCCTAAATCATGGTAAGAATTTCCTTTTATCACCATATCACCATGATATGACCCACTACGATCCTGTTTCAATTTTTCATGTTTCAGAAGTCATGAAGTGGTTTGAACTAACTTGACCATAACAAATTACAAATTCATTCAAGGCAGCTGATGTGAGAAAAACCCCACAATGAGCAATTTTATGAAAGTCTATTCACCTTGATGTAGTTACACATACCCATGCATGGATAATTACCTCCATGTAATCCATTTTTTTCAGGCAAATGGCAAGATTAGAGGACGATGTTTGTAGCTTTGGATTCATATTACTTGAATCACTCGTTGGACCTTCAGTATCTTCCAGAAGAGACAAGCTTGCACTAGATGAATTGGTAGGTGCAGAAACTCTGAATAATTAAAGCAGATCATGTATGCAATATGTATTGATTGAGGACTAGTTATAGCTGTGCTTATGTCCGCTGAGCTATTTCCCACACTTTTAATACATGCTTGATGGTTTGAAGTTGATGACAACGTAGTAGACATTGACATCAATATTTCATTTTTCAGGCATCTTGTAACAGCCAAGAGGGACGTCAAAAATCATTAAACCCTATTGTTCTGGCCACAAGCTCACAAGAATCTTTATCAGTTGTGATTACGATAACCAACAAATGCATTTGTTCTGAATCATGGAATCGACCATCATTTGAGGACATTCTTTGGAACTTGCAGTATGCAGTTCAGGTCCAGGCAACAGCAGACGGTGAACAGTTTCGATGAGTTGTATATCAGTTGCTCCAAGAAATTGCCTCCTCGTCTTTAGCATCCTTGAAAAGTTTGTTTTTCACTGAGGTGGTAACTGTTATAGCACTTTAAGCAGCTTATCTCAATTAGATCATCTATAGTTTATGTACATTGTAGAGACTAACCGAAGATCAATTAGTAAGGAAGAAATTTACCTTTCAGATGGCGATTATGACTCATTTTTGGTATCTTACCATTGTTGGTAAAAGCTGCAACATATATCAATGTTTTGGGAAGTTTTATATTACTCGAGGAGTAACTACTACTACCCTATTTCACTCAAGAGTATCTGCTTTGAAGTGCCATTTGGCAAACAAAACCAGATTGGAGTCCGAATGCCGAAAACGATATCTGCGAGAGGAAAAATGATTTGCAAAACACAACCAATTTTTACAAAGAGAAAACGGCAACGAAAATAGTAGTTACCAGAGCTAGATGGCTACAGCACTCTATATGCGGATACGGTGCCAAGAGTCTCGATGAATTAATTCAAAATGACTACAATGCAGTGAACACAGAAAAAGTTTCCGATGTAATTTGGTTTTACTGGAGATCTAACAGGTTATTATAACAGGCAAGGCAATCCCATGGTGCTTACAATTTAATATAATGGACAAATTTCCCCAGGGGTTTCATTCTATTGTCGAGGCGGGAAAGGCCTTTTCTGTCATACACTGTGGAGTTTGGAGCTCCATGGAAAGTTGAAAACCAAACCAGTAATGTACTGCACATATCCGTGATTCAGCAAGAATATTGATCTTCTCATATTAAACAGTGAAAGACTACATATTGACAGATTTGAATCATCAAACTGCTTCAGTACGCTCAATTAGAAAGCAAAAGAGTACGTGCAAACTTGCTCTTCCCATATCATTCGCTATGGAAAATCCTCCTGGTTACGCTATTCACAGCACTTGTGTTTACAGTAAAGTCGATACCTAAACTAATAATGGGTATAGATCTTACAGCCAGTTTCTTTGAAGAATATACAGTATTTGTGTGTTATAGATGTAGTGCAGCTAACAGCCCTTGCCATTTCTCTGCAGGTGCACTGCCTACTTGAAAGTCAAGAAGCCTTTTCCGTTTCCGGTAACAATCTTCTAGTGGCCTGCTCTGAGGAGAAAAAAACGAAAATTAGTGATGAAAAATTCCCACCTTCTGCTTATGTAGAAACCATGCAGCAACTATACTGATCCTATTAGCAAGAACTGTCTAATACAATTTTTTAGCAGAATGACATCAGAGCAATAGATCAAGAATCGCATCACATCTTTTTTAGCAGAATGACATCAACAAAAATAATCCACTCCAAAGAAATACCATGTCATAGGAATAAATCAACAAAATGATAAGGAAGAAGATAAAAGCACAAATATCACCTGTTCAGCATAAGCTTGGAGCTTCTGTTTCCAGGCACCTGCTGCAATGGCAGTGGGAAGAGTGTTCTATGAGGTAATATTTAGACCATGGGAGGAGTTGGTCACTTCACAAGATTTGAGAAAAGAAACTACCTTGTTGGTGTTTCACCAAGTAATCATCAGTGCATCTAAAACCCACAGCCAAATCAATCTCCACAAGTTGATCAAGAATCTCCTGTGCAAATTTAAAAGAAAATGTTAATAGATGAGATAAATCAGTGCCAAGTAGTGTTGACTGTTGAGTCTAGCAAATTTGTACTTAATAGCAGCGATCCAACTAAGAACAGAATCCCAGCAAGTGCAAAACACCAGAATACTAAAGTCAACAACATAAACAATCTTTCCTCTATGCTAAAAAAAAAAAAAAAAAAAACCTCCAAGAAAAAAAGGTGTTTTTAGCCTCCAAATGACAAACAATGTCAAGTGACTTATCTTGCAATACAAGGACAGGGCCAGCATGCCACGCAGACACGAGGGGCTCCGACCAGCCTCTCCCCCAAAAAAACTTGGCCCCTCTAAAAATTGATTGTTCTCCTTTTCAAGTCCAGTTCATGAATCAATCAAAAGAATCCATTTTATGAAAATGAAGACTTACAACTTGGAACTGCTTGCGAGGAATTCCATCCAGAACAGTTTCACCATTGAAATACGCTGTGTCAGCCAAGGTGCCAAGTCGATTGTGTGTCGGGGCAGCTCGTTATAGGAGTAGTCCTCGGGGTCCAGCTTCGCCTGCAGTGGTGAAAAATCTGTTCAGAGTGATGTTAAACAGATGGTAAAGA
Organism: Populus tremula; assembly: GCA_964019445.1. Classification (NCBI taxonomy): domain Eukaryota; kingdom Viridiplantae; phylum Streptophyta; class Magnoliopsida; order Malpighiales; family Salicaceae; genus Populus; species Populus tremula. The sequence continues at coordinate 10,176,245 of CAXHTJ010000004.1, forward strand.
GGCGGCGCTGCTGCTTTGTCGAGGAAGAGATAGCGGCTCAGCGTGATCATGACGGAGGAAAATGTCGTGGAGCTATGGAGGCTTTAGATTTTCAGTGGGAGAGAAATGGCAGTGGGTTTTAGACTGAAAATTGTTGCATCAATGAGGATCGTTTCCTAGTAATTTATACTTGGAAATCATTGAAGATTAGCCAGGGGACTGTGATATCTTCTCTTGTGGTGGTGGACTTTCGATCTTGAGCTTCTTGCTCTTTCCGGTAGAAGGTAAAATCGTTTTCAGTAGAATCTGCAACAAGTCGAGCAAATGAGATTGCTAATGCCGGTTCATTTCCACGACATGATTTTTCATTCTTCTCGCCCATCTCCGATGGTCCATGCTTGTTTCTACCCTCATTTGCAAGGCTGCAGGTGTCTGTTCTTGCTGGTAACATTCCATAGCAGAGAAATAAGAGCGCATCTTATGCTACTTGTACACATCGATGAACATGTAAGAAATAACAAAATAAATAAATTATATCACCACTCTTTATAATATCGTATAAGATAGCAGATATTTTTGTCTATCACTGCAATCTCTTGCAATTAATATTGTGTATGATCTCTGTATGCCAATGCATCTTCTTTCATTATATATGCAAGCAACATGCAGCATGGACATAATAGATAGGAGAGAAAACAGACCTCCATTTCAAATATTTGCCGATCCAATGAATTGGTTCTTATGAAATCTACAGAAGTCTGATGATCCTCGGGGGGAGAACATGCTTGAAGGAGAGTGAGAGTTCCATTGGATGAGTTGGCTGGCCGAGGACACTTACCAAGCAAAGAAACAAGGAAGTGATTCGAAACTCTTCAATGGCTTGATGCAAAATGCAGCATCGACCGTGGAATCACTATAAGAATGGCTACTGCCCCTGGTTACAGATTAAAACGATTGATACGAGAAAGCACAGGATCGAAAATTTCAAAATCGCAACACTTTCTGTAATTCCAGTTCAAGTAACCGCTAAACAAAATGGAAAAAAAATATTTTGCTGTCAAATGTCAAGAAAAAAACAGAAGCCTCTAATCCAAACCACTTGATGAGAAATCCGTGCAAGATGAAAAGCTTTTCATTCTTTTTAGATCCTCCTTGAATTGGTAACAGAACAGGACAGTAACAAAAAGGACAATGAGTTATCGAATTTGAGAAAACAACAAGGGTTATGCTCACCTTTTTGATTGTTAAATCTTCGTATGATCAGCTGATTAATGACATCCCAGAGACAGCCAGTGCTGTCCTCAGAAGCAGATACCAGAAGAATTGACAAAATATTTTGATGTGCCAGAGACAGACAGTGCAGTCCTCGGAAATATATGTTCTTTTTTTCTTAATCATTTTCAGATGTTTTTAGGAAGATTAAGACCAACTTAAGAAAAAAGACACATACCATTTAGGAAATATTTGTCCTTTTCATATCAAAAGGTCTCTCACGTTCATACTTCTACATTTGCAATGCTTTTTTTAGCCGAGTAATATTGCAGTTTAACAGTGTTTTTTTTTTTTTTTTTAAGTTTTAAATTAAAATCTGTTAGTAATTTTTTTTTTATATATTGATATAAAAAAAAATAATTATTTTAATATATTTATAAATAAAAAATACTTTAAAAAACTCCATACAAGTTATAAGACCACCGAAAATATTGCTATAGTGTTTTGGGTTCTAAAAGTGTTCATGAGAACATGATTGAGTGATACATTGGTTGTAAGACAAGAAATGAATTATTTTTTAGTATTTATATTTGTTTAACATGATCATCTTAGTCCTTCAAAATAAAAAAAATCTACAAATTAGTCTCTTGACTCTTGTTGATTATGATGTCATTAACACATCCATTAATTTTTTCCTTAATGCAAAATACACCATTTAACAAGTTAAATTCTTAGAGAAAAACCAGCATACATAGTAAGAGTTGATTATTCAAAAAGACAACAGAAGTCAACAACAACAACAGATGTTGAAGAGACCAACATGTAGGTTGTCAAGCATGAGAAACCAAGCTGTAACTGTGCTAAAAAAGGAGGGACTAAATTAGCATGATTCACTAAATTTTTAGAAGCGTGTGGATGTTTAACAACGCACGTGCGATGTTTTTCTAGCAATCCAATTTCAAAAAAATAAATTAAAATGATAAGGAAAAGAGGATATTTATTATCTCTCAACCTTACAAAAAAAAACTATCGGCTGCTCTGCTCCCTCCCTCTCATCAGTAGCTCTATTTCCCGCTCCCTGAAGAGCCTCAACTCAACCGCTCTCTCTACAAAATCTTGGGTTTCAATTCTATAATTTCCTGAAGCAAATTCTGTTAGGGCTTTTGGGAGGTTTTTCTCTCTACTGCACGTCTTCTCGTAAACCTCTCAAAACAACATCACCAAACATGGCCGCCGCTTTCAGTGCTCTCTCCTCCTGTCCGTACACTTTCTTCTGCCGCCCTAGCTCTACCAAGCTTTGCGTTTCCTGCTCTGCTGGCTCCCCTACTACTACTACTACTATAGGTATTCTTTCTTTAATTCCATTTCCTTTCCTATTTTATTTTTCGAAATTAAATGTGTAAATACTCACTTCGTTTAATTCTTTATACATTTTTTTTGTTAAAATTCATTTAGGCAGTAGAGGAACGAAAGCTCCGCCGCGTAAAAGGACGGGAAGAATGGAAGGGACAGGGAAAAGTATGGAAGATTCGGTTAAAAGAAAGATGGAGCAGTTTTATGAAGGGCCTGATGGTCCGCCGCTGCGTATAGTTCCAATTGGTGGCTTGGGTGAGATTGGGATGAATTGTATGCTTGTTGGGAATTATGATCGATATATTTTAATTGATGCCGGTGTTATGTTTCCTGAGTAAGTATTCAGCCGCATTTGGGAGGATAAGTGCTTTCATTTGTGCTTTTTTTTTCCCAAAGAATATGCTAATTTCTTGAATGTTTATTGATTTGGGGATTGAACATGAAAAAATATTAGTTACATAGGAGTTGGAATAAATCACATTGTTAGTAAAGAAATGTTACTATGAGAGGAAGTGAAAGTTGCGTTCTTTTTTCCTTTTGAGTGCATTAGGTTAGACACGTGGCTGAAAATTCTGCTTTCTGATGTGTTGACTTTGTTTTGTGTGTGTGACAACATGCTCCAGTTATGATGAGCTTGGAATTCAAAAGATTATACCTGATACCACATTTATCAGAAGATGGAAACACAAAATTGAAGCAGTTATTATAACACATGGTCATGAAGATCACATTGGTGCGTTGCCTTGGGTAAAGTTTCCTTCGACTTCTTGAAAGCATCATGTTGACCTTGCACTTCCAGATTAAATTACTGTTTATGTGGCCTTTGTAACTGTATCAAATTATCTGCTGTTGACGTTTGTGTTGTAGTTCTTGATAGGGTTTTATTTGCATAGATAGTTACATTTTTCTGTAGATAAATTAAGGGTGGGCCGAGACACTAATTTCAGCTTAGTTGATGTGGGGATGGGCTAAAGGATGCAGCTTGTTTGTGTGATTGCCAAGATAGTTAGATGGAAAACGACATGAGATGGGAGGGTTGTTGAAACATGAATGGTACCTCTTGACAATTATTCTTATTTTGAAATGGGGAATAACATGAATTTCCATAATTTTTTTCCAAGGGAAGGGATTTGTCCATTATGCTTCATCCTTTCCGATGATCTTGGTTAAGCCTTCAGATAGGCTGTGCTGAGGATCTTTGATACTTAGCATCTGATGCAATATTTACACAATGAACCCTGGTTGTAGCCTGACTAAGGTTGTCTTTGTACTGTTCCAATGCTAGCTGAAGTAAATCTATAGTATATGATGACATTACTGTGCAATTAGATGAATGTGTTTATCAGTTGAGTACATTCCCTATGACCTCTGCGTTGTATATTTGAGCATGACATGTTGATACGTCGGTATCAGATGTGCCATGGGATTTGTTTACATAATATCCCACATTTTCACTTTTTTTCCTTTCAGTTAAGAAAAGACAATAAGATATCTTTTCCATTTCCTTCTGCATCTCCCTTGTCAAAAGTGTCTATGCTTGATTATTTAGAAGTTTTTCAGCTTCATGACTCTTGGTTCTTACATCATGTTAATGTCTAAGGTGAAGCCTCTTTTTATTGGGCATAAACTCATGCTTTCCAATTACTCAATAATTAGTAGCAATCATCAATCTAATGGTGATCTGGCTCTTCTAATAATTCTGCAGTATAAGATGTTCTCAAAATGTTCTTTCAAATGTTTTAATGCAAGGAACTTCACTTAAATAGGAATGGTTGATGTTATGTCTGAGTTAATGAACTATTAAAAGATCTCATCTATATTTAAAGGTTGCCATGCAAGGAATATCTACATGGCATCATGGATAGTTGATGTTCACTGATCAATTATTGTCTGCACTCCCTCGATCAATCATGGATTGTTGATGATGATGCCATGAATTGTGATGGTGGAGGTGGTGGCAATGAATTGTTTCGATCCACAATTTGATTGGATTTTAATTAAAGGAGGAAAAAAAAAAAAGAATCAATCTGATACTAACATGAATCAAGAAAAAATAAACATTAAAATCATTTAAGGGACATGGAAAGAAGTTACAATATGACCCAGATAGCGTAGATAGATGGTGTCTATGACTACATATTTAGAAGGAAAGAAGCGACATTTTGTTTCTTTTAGAATAGTATTTGGCATGTGTGCTTAAAGTTTCTTGGTAGCAAGATAAAAAACAAAAGTGTGTTATTTTTGGCTAAAAACTTTAGCTAAACGAGCTTGGTTAAAAAACTGAAGTCTTTGCAACTTTGGAAACCTGAATTGGATGATCTATTAAAAGCATAAGGGATGTGTGTAAGAAACATGAATCTAAACTTAGTTTAAGGCTTTAACAGTAAGGGGTGTTTGTTGATCTAATATTTATTGCAAAGGTGCAGCTATCCAAGCTGTATCATTTGGTTCAATGCTTAATTGCTGTAAATAATTAATCATGTTTTGATTTAAGCATTTTCCTTTTTCACTCTTAATAATTCTCTTACTATCTAAGCAGGTTGTTCCAGCATTGGATCATAACACTCCAATTTATGCATCATCCTTCACGATGGAGGTACTTTGTTCTGGGTCTTACGTATCCATCTATATGTGCTGAAAATAAAACTAAATTTGGTTTACTTAAGCATACTTTCATAAATAAATATGTGCACAAACATGTACTAGAATGCATGTTTCCAGAACTGACGTATCCTACTATGGGGACTAATAAAATAGCTCATAATATGTAAATGCTGCCCTTTATTTTTCAGTAGATTGATATTAACCAGAGAGTCAAATTTTTTCAATTTCAAGTGACCTTCTAAGATTTTGCACACTTGCATGGCAGCTCTCTAGACCATCTGTTTGTGTTTTACGTGATGACAAGTCACGTTTTCTAGTTTTGATTCTCTGAGTGCTTCTAAACTGATTTTATGACAGCTCATCAAGAAACGTTTGAAGGAGAATGGGATCTTTGTTCCATCTAGACTTAAGGTGTTTAAAACAAAGAGGAAATTCACAGCTGGGCCTTTTGAAATAGAGCCTATCAGGGTGACCCATTCTATTCCTGATTGTTGTGGATTGGTCCTTCGCTGTGCTGATGGTACAATCCTTCACACTGGGGACTGGAAGGTAAGCTTGTCTAGATATGTTTTTTTTCCCTCTATGATTTTGTAAGCTTCAGAAGAGATTTATATTGTACAGATTGATGAATCACCATTGGATGGAAAAGTTTTTGATCGTGAAACTTTAGAGGAACTCTCCAAAGAAGGAGTTACATTGGTAAGTCCAAGATTATGTAATTTGTTGCCATATTGACATAGTTTTTACATGGGAACTTAATCGGTTTCAGTTTGTGGAAGAGGTAGTGGTTTTTGTGGGACCTACATATGAAAATATGCCTTCTGAGTGTATGTGACTGTGGGAATGAAGAGAAGCTGTGTTGTAAATTGTGTCATGCCTTTCATGGTATAATGCTATGACAGTTTTGGCCTTTGTTTTGGAATGCTTTAGAAATATGCTTCTCTTGAAGAGTGGCTTCTTCAGAAAAGGTCAATGTTTTTAAGACTTAATGGAGATGATATGCATTACAATTGCATGTTCGACATTTTACATCCTAATATGTGCTCCTTGAGATGTGGATAAAGGAGTTTGTTAGGTAGAATTGAGGAAAATAGGTTAATGTGGAAAAAGTTATCACTTGCAACATCTAGATGGCGAGCACACATTTTATGCTGGAAAAAAAATTGGAGCAAAATCACTGTGACATGTTAGTGGACCAGTTGCTTTAGCCATTATATTTAAGCTCAGACACTGTATGATTTGTTTTGTACAAATTATTTTTGTAACTACAGTTCTGAGGTTGACCATTTGTATCTGATATTTATTCTTTTGGTATTCATTTGAGTTTATAGTGTTATTTTCTCTTTTTTTATAAATTTTGATTTGCATGTCTATGATGATGATTTTACCTTTGATTCCTTCATTAATGTGTTGTGAATTAATTTCTTTGCTAAAGCTGCCCTTAAAGGGCAGAGCAACTTGAGGTTTTAATGATGCAAACCTCTGTTCAGATGATGAGTGACTCAACAAATGTACTGTCACCTGGAAGGACAATTAGTGAAAGTGTGGTAGCTGATGCATTATTGAGACGTATTTCAGCTGCTAAAGGAAGGATTATCACTACTCAATTTGCATCAAATATACACCGCCTAGGAAGTGTGAAAGCTGCCGCTGATTTGACTGGTAGAAAGTTGGTATGATTTTCTAATTTCTCATTTCCTCTTAGAACTATCACCTTGGTCTTCCAAAGGAATTTGACTTGCAGTTTTGATTTTTTAATCATTGTATCAGGTCTTTGTTGGCATGTCATTGAGGACATATTTGGATGCAGCATGGAAGGATGGAAAGGCACCAATTGATCCGTCCACTCTAGTAATGTTTTTGCATAAGTTATTCATCTGATGTTTTTCTGAGAGTTTTAGATTTCCAGTGATATCTTCCATCTTGCTCTTGTAGACCTCATGACAACTTCCACTTAACAATTCCAAAATTATATAGGTTAAAGTGGAAGATATTGATTCTTATGCCCCTAAGGATCTGCTAATTGTCACAACTGGATCACAAGTAAGTTGATCCAGCTGCCTGATTCCATTTCTGTTGCATCAATTAGCTGGTATGTGACTGTGCATGCTGTTGTGTCAGGCAGAGCCGCGTGCAGCTCTCAATCTTGCATCATATGGAAGTAGTCATGCCTTCAAACTGAACAAGGAAGATGTTATTCTTTATTCAGCTAAGGTATTATGATATAATATGCTTGGGTTCTTCTTAAAATGAACTCACAAGCAGATTTCTGACTTTTGGTTAATGATTTAAGCATTGATTCTTTTTAATCTTCTTTTTTTTTTTTCCTTATGTCAAACTCCCCTTCAGTAATCTCAGTATGCCAAGATCATGTAGTTGGATGCAATTTATGTTTTTCTACAAGGTGTAGAATAAACCAAGATGTTTTGTTAATGAGTCAATCTTGTAGAACTCGTAGAACTCGGACGTGTTTTTAGTGAGTCGATCTTATAGAACTCAGTTTCCTTTCTTTCTTTCTTTTTGGTACAAAAAGAGGCTTAAGAGCCCAAGAACAAGACTAAAGGACTAACAAGACACATTCTAAGAGTGGCTGAACCACAATAGTCCGCCCAAAGCAAATCTACTAGCCCTGGAGGAGAAACACTGAAAAAGCCGAGCCCTAGTTCCTCACTAGCTCCTACATTTGCTAACCAATCAGCCCATATATCACCCTCTATATTATGTATTTTTATTATCACATTCCAATTTCTATTCAAATTTTCTTCTATTTGTGCCAAGAGTATGGAGCTAGGATCATCTCTGGACTGATCTTGAAGAATTACATGTTGAACCACTGTTGAATCAACTTCCAGGATAACATTCAATCCCATCCAAGATATGTTAAGGCCAACCTTAACTCCCCAAAGTTCTGCTGTTACAAAATTGCAAAAACCCACCTTGTATGTGAATGGGGCTAACTATCTTCCCATCCAATCTCATAGCAATCCTCCTGCACCAGCAAGCCCAGGATTTCCTTTACCCACTCCCTCTGTATTTAATTTTAGGTTTTCTTGATATCTATTATTGTGCATGTTATTATATGTTAGGGAGTACCAAAAATGCTTCATAACCTGATGGAGATTTTGTAAGAGAATTGTTATATGATAGAAGATGGCCAGCAATGGTGCTCCATTTTGTTCTCATTTCTCGCTCTTTTTTTTTTCCAGAAATGATGATTGCATTTGATTGGTCCCGTGTGTATAGTGAATTTGAACTATTAAATTAGGCAGACTTTTGATTTTATGCTCAACTATTTATGATAGTCCTCTATCTTATAATATTACTGCCACAGGTTTATTAATGTCTGATGCTTAGACATGTGGTCATAATGCTAATCAATTTTGTATTTTCTTGCTGAAAGAACTTCCAATTAGTAGATATGTTCTCAGTTTATATTTCATTTTTCAGGTAATCCCTGGTAACGAATCTAGGGTAATGAAAATGATGAACCGCATATCAGAGATTGGGTCAACTATTGTAATGGGTAAAAATGAGCTGCTTCACACGTCTGGCCATGGGTATCGCGGAGAACTGGTGAGATCTCATATGCCACTCCTCTGGATCTCACTAAGTTATATTACTTAGTTATAATGTTTATATATATCTTGTACTCCTCCATGTTATGCTTTTTGGTAGTGGAAAGAGAAGCATCTTCACATACTGACTCATTGTATGAAGGTTATTCCTTGTTATTCCGTTACCTTTTTATCGTGTCATTGTTATACGGAGAAACATGTAGAACTGGATGCCTTGAATATTAATTGCTTGTTATTATCAATTCTATAATTGTTGTTATTTTTGTCGACTTTTAGGAAAAATCATCTAACATTGATTCCATTTCTTCAGGAGGAAGTGCTTAAAATTGTGAAGCCGCAACATTTTCTTCCCATACACGGAGAACTTCTGTTTTTGAAAGAACATGAATTGCTTGGGAAATCAACTGGCATTCGACACACTACTGTGAGTTGGTCTTTACACTCTTATGGTAATTAGTATGCATAAGGTGATCTTGAAGTTTGTTATGTTTGCCAAAATTTGATGCATTTAGTGAGAGCATAGAATCTTTCAGAATAGAACAATAAGGCTCTCCGGCCTCTCTATGTATATGGACAACTGATTCTCATTTCATTTCTTCTTTCACTTATACTCTATTAATTATATGAATTCAGCTGATTTCCATGTAAATGAGAATGGTCAATTCTTGGGATGTACTGTCCATAACGCCCAAGCCCACTGAAAAAAAAAGTGCTTTTTCAGGTGCAGTGTTGCATGGTTTATCTTGAAAAAAGACTCATATGTCGAATTGCATTGGTTAATGATGTGCATATGATGGATTTATTGTATACATGACATTAGATGCATTCTTGTTATGTTGTTTTTCTTTCAAATTCTTTGAGTTGCATATAATGTTATGGCATGGTAAAAGTTACAAGTTGTCTACAAATCTGTCAGGTTATAAAGAATGGAGAAATGCTTGGGGTTTCTCACTTGAGAAACAGAAGAGTTCTATCCAATGGTTTTGTCTCCCTTGGGAAGGAAAATTTGCAGGTTGGTAATACTGATTGTTTTATTATGGGAATTTAATTGAGGTACATTTTCGTAAAATCTGGTCTGATATTGCAGTTGATGTATAATGATGGGGATAAAGCTTTTGGCACATCAACTGAGCTTTGCATTGATGAGAGACTAAAAATTGCAACAGATGGTATTGTAGTGGTCAGGTAGCTCTAGCAGATTCTGAAATAACATGTTGAATTTTCTTTGTGACACTTGTTACTGTAATGATTTCTTAACATTTCTGCGGTACAGCATGGAAATTTTACGCCCTCAAAATCTAGATGGTCAAGTTGAAAAAGGCTTGAAAGGAAAAATAAAAATCACAACACGCTGTCTGTGGCTTGACAAAGGGAAGCTTTTAGATGCACTACACAAAGCTGCTCATGCTGCACTTTCAAGCTGTCCGGTGAACAGTCCTTTAACTCACATGGAAAGAACAGTGTCTGAGATGTTGAGGAAGATGGTAAGGAAGTATAGTGGTAAAAGACCTGAAGTCATTGCCATTGCTGTGGAAAACCCAGCAGCAGTTCTTTCTGATGAACTCAATGCAAGGTTATCTGGCAATTCTCATGTTGGCTTTGGGATATCGGCATTGAGAAAAATTGTCGATGGGCATCCAAAAGGAAATCAGGTGGACAGGAAGCAACCTGATGGAAATGGTTATGCACATTTAGAGAAAACATCACCTCAAAATCTGGAAGGTCCACATATCTCCGCGTCTCTGTGTTTTAATTGAGTGTGTTTTTGTGTGCATGTGCTTGTATGTGGTCAAGTTGGTGGGTGGTAGCCATTTTCTGACTGCCTGTGGATGAGACATGTGAAAAAACCTATGCCACCACTAAACTCACATCTTTAGGTTAGCTGATTTTTGCTTTGTCCTATGCCAATCATCAGTAAATGACTGATATATTAAAAAATTAACAATAATGAAGGAGAGTTTCCATTGGAAAGGCCTTGTGCTAGCAACTCAGCATGCATAGAAATTGCTTTTTTGACCTTCGCTTAATGTCGACATTCTTGAAAGCAGGAGTACCTTTCTAAAGCTTGGGATTTTTAAACCAGTATACTCAATATTCTTTTTTTCCCACCATTTAATCATGCAGTTGATGGTATTGAATTTGAAAGAGAGCTACCTAAGGAAGAGGGCACCACTTCAAGGTCAAACTTAGCTGAAGGACATTCCTCCGCCTCTGAGGATCAAGATGATTTCCAGAAATCATCCGTTCCTTCATCCTCCCCAGTCAATGAATTAGTAAAAAGTGATGAAAGTATGGTTCCACCAGGGGAACAGATGAATAAGCTCAAGGAAGATGTTGTGGACAGTAGTGATGATGACTTGTTGGAAAATGAAAATTCTAGACTGAAGCGTTCCAAATCTGTTAAACGTAACAAATGGAAACCTGAGGAGGTTAAGAGTCTTATAAAAATGCGTGGGGAATTACATAGTAGATTTCAAGTTGTAAGAGGTAGAATGGCTCTGTGGGAAGAGATATCTACTAACTTAATGGCTGATGGGATCAATCGCAGTCCAGGACAGTGCAAATCTTTATGGACATCTCTGGTTCAGAAATATGAGGTTTGTTCCTCCACTTCTCACAATTAAATTTTGGTATTGCATTTTGATTTCTGTTTCTTATCATGAAGTGAAGCTCGTATAATTGCATGTGAATACTACTGTGTGCTGCTACAGTTTTTGCCACAAGTCAAATGTTTTCCTGGACATTCTTTTGTACAATTCTTACTCCAATGGCAAATAAATATCGAAATCCAGATCACTGTAGGGGTGCCATCCGAGTCTTTAGTGTGGTCATCTGTTGCCATTTCATCCATCTATACAGTGTTGCTTAGTAACAACCATTGCTAAAATGAACAGGAAAGCAAGAACGGGAAGAAAGGGAAAAAAGCTTGGCCCTATTTTGAAGACATGGACAATATTTTATCTGATTCCGAGACAATGGCAACAAAATGATAGGAAGAAAGGGGGAACAGTGCTTTGAGTTTTTTGGAAGGCCTCTCCAAGCCTCTTGTTTAATTGAAGCTGCAGTGGTCTACTAGAATAATCACTGTCAGGGACTTGCAGTTAAATTACAAACAGGAAATCAGACTTTTTTGAAGACACATGATCGATGTGCGAACTATTTGATCTCAGAGACCTGCGACGACAAACAAGAAATGAAATGGTTTTGTAGCCACAAGCTCCTCCAAAATTGGTCTGCATATATACTAGAGATAGGGATTGTGATATATTTGGCTTGGAGGACGTCTAGCATTTGTAAGCGTTGCTGTAACTCAACAGTTAAGTTTGCTGTCTTTTTGTCAGTTGCTTTGCATTCAATCGAATGGATTTAGCTTCGTCTACTTCTTCCTTTCTTTCTTCTTGAATTTTTCCCTTTCGAAAGTAAAGCAATAATATATTGATGCGCAAATGGCTAGCCTAATAGGTTGAAAACTGAGTGATGTCTGTTTGCATGCAAAAATTTCGGGAAAAAAAAATTCCAAATCCCTCAACGAGGATGAATGGTTAATTTTTGACTACCCAAATTTAGATATAGAAAAGTTTTTGGATGAACAGTATTAATTTATCAGGCTAGGGACAAATAAGAAGCATGATTATAAACCATCAATTAGCATGCCAATTTGCAAGTAAGCTTTCCATGGAAATTATTAGGGCCTAAAATAGCTTACAACTTCCGTGGTTTCCTCCCTCTCCTCAAAACTCCACCACATTTCAGGTCTATATAACAAGCCTCCTTCCAAATCTACCTCTTCATCTTTGTTTTGTTCTGCAGTGTTTCTCTATCCATCTGTCCTAGAGGGAACATCTGCAAAGATTCTCTGTAAAAGCGAAAATGGCACGCAAACTCATTGTTCTTGCTCTTGTCTTTGTTGCCATTTTTGGGTTGGCTGCAGCCGCAGCACCTGCTCCTTCCACAACTTACCTGCCTCCAGCTGAGGCGCCTTTAAGCCATGATTTTATCGGTACTAATGACGGTGATGCGGCTGGTGCACCTTCTGCTGATGGTAGCACTGTTGTTCCAGGACCAATGGGTAGTACTACATTGGCTGGGGGTCCTGCTTCTGAAAAAGATGGTGCCGCTACCCTCAAGTTCTCTGCCATTGTTGGAGCTGCCGCTGTCGCTGGCTACTTCTTCTAAGCTAGTTGACCATAAATCTATATAATCCCTCGTCCAAGCTTTCAGGACTTGACATGAAAATTATTAGCTTGAGGAGGTTATAAGAAGACGATTGAAATGCGAAGTAGGAATTTTACAGAGGGTTTCAAGTTGTAAGAAGAGGAAGAATAAAATGAAATCCAGGGTAGGGAAAATCTTTGCCAGAGACTCAGAAATTAGATTTTCTTTCTCTTCTTCAATACTTGAATTCACGTCACTGTCTATTTATACATTTCTTTTCTCTTTTGTAATAGTTGCATGTGTTTACGGCTTATGTATTCCACAAGCTTCTTCCTCTGGTGATGGAAATGGTCATTCCGAAGACCTTGTTAGCCAAACACAGTCTTCAAATTTATGAACAGGAATGTTGTTTAATCCAGCATTTTGTATCATAATTCAAGAAGTAATCACATATCTGTCATTTTCTTGCAACACAAGTTAATCCCTCCTTTTGGTACTTATGTTCATCTTAAATACTCTAACACGGTTAAGGCTGGACAGTTTGAAGTTGTTTTTCGCCACCTTGACGAAAATCGAAACAGACAAGGTTTCCACGCCATCTTCAAAGGAAAGTCCTGCAAACGGAGATAGTCGTACCAATAGCTGGTTGGATTCCAACCAGTCTTTCCTGGTGCCGCCAGTGGTAAATTCGAAAGACATCAGCGTTTCAGTCAAGGAAACACTAAATTCATCTATGACTATGAGCAATGAAACAAACAACATTCTTTTCCATCTTCTTTTAAGGAAATTCTTGTCATTGCATGTAATACAATTTCCAAAAGCAGTTTGGATTCTAATCAGTCTACCACAGCTATGCCTATGACAAATTCACAGTGCACTGTGTTTTAGTCAATGAAACATTGAATTCAGCTATAACAAATGAAATGGACAAGGTTTCTATGCTATCTTTTTCTCAGGAAACTCCTGCCAAATCAGATAAGCCTGCCATAAACAGCTTGGATCCTGATCTGTCTTCCATGGATCCGCTAGTGACCAATTCCCAAGACACCGATTCAATCAATGAATCACTGAATTCATCTTCAAGTAATGAAAAGGACAAGGTTTGTATGCCATCTTCGTCGAGGGGAAGTCCTGTCATTACAGATAATCCCATCGACAAAAACAGTTCGGAGTCTGATCAGTCTTTGTTGGCACCACCTTCAACAGATTCCCAATACATCATTTTTTTAGTCGAGGAAGCGTGGAATTCAGCCATGAGTGATGGAATGGCCAGAGCATCTATGCCTTCTTATGATGAAAGTCTGGTCATTGCAGATGATCAATTGATTGAAAAGAGCTTGGATTCCGATCTGTCTTCCTTGGAGCTGCTAGTGACAAATTCTCAGGTCACCAGTGTTTCAATCAAAGAACCACGGAGTTCAGCTTCGAGTGATGAAAAGGACAAGATTTGTATGCCATCTTCTTCGGGAAGTCCTGTCAGTACAGATAATCCTATCGACGAGAATAGTTTGGGTCCTGTCAGTACAGATAAGTCTATGTTAGCACCACCTTCAACAAATTCCCAATACATCATTTTTTCAGTTGATGAATCGCCGAATTCAGCCATGGGTGATGGAATGGCCAAGGTGTCTATGCCGTCTTCTTTTGAGGCAAGTTTGGTCATTGCAGATGATCGATTGGTTGGCAGCAGCTTAGATTCTGATCAGACGTCTACGGAGCCGCTAGTGACAAATTCTCAAGTCACCAGTGTTCCAATCAATGAAACACCGAGTGCAGCTTCAAGTAATGAAAAGGAAAAGGTTTGTATGCCATCTTCTTCAGGAGGTCCTGTCGATACAGATAATCCTATCACCGTGAACAGTTCGTAGTCTGATCAGTCTTTGTTAGCACCACTACCTTCAACAAATTCCCAAAACATTAGTGTTTCGGTCAATGAAACACCAAATTCAGCCACGAGTAATGGAACATCCAAACTATCCATGTCATCTTCTTCTGAGGAAAGTCTGGTCACTGCAGATGATTGATTGGTTGAAAAAAGCTTGGATTCTAATCAGTTTTTCATGGTGCTTCTCAAGAGGAAGTCCCAAGACATCAGAATTTCAGTAAGTGAAACATCGAACTCATCAAGTAATGAAACAGACAAGGTTTTCAATCCACCTTATTCCACGGAAATCCTGTCATTGTAGATAATCCAATTGCAAAAAACAGTTTGGATTCTGATCAGTCTTTAACTGCACCACCGGTGACAAAATCCCAAGATACAGGTATGATTTGTTAATTTCTTCTGCTCCTTGCATCAATTATTCTCGCACAGTTACTGAAGACATTTAATCAGAATTATGAAGTAAAATGTTCAAATTTTATCATAACTTTGTGAACATGTCCCTTGCAAAAAGTCTCTATAATATATGGACCTCCGGGTACTGGAAACAGAAATCTATAGATGTTGACTACCTTGAGTTTCCGACGTTCTTGACAATTCCATGTTCCATTTCACAATTCTAGCTTTGCAAGCTGCTTATATATACGTAAAACGTAAATCATTGTTGCATTTTATATGCAGGTAGCGAAGAGAACTCTTGTGATTGTCAAGCTTGGCGAGGATCGGACTCTAATGATGATTTCTTCAGTGTCAGAAACGGTAATATACATTTCCTCTGCCTTAATTTCTTCACATTTCTTTATTGTCTTGTGCAAATGAGTTGAAGCATGCATAAAGAATTTCAAGTTCAATGACCTAAACAGCACACTGCAGAATCTCGATAAGGATGAGGTTTTATGATCCTATGCCTTGTCTGTTCCTTGCGGTTCTCTCTGTTATGAGACAAGAGAGGCTACAGCCAGAGAAAACACATCAATCACCCAAAAGAATTGCAGGTTTTTAGCGATTTTCTGGGTTTTGACAATCCTTTGATTTGTTGTTTTTAATATTCAGACTATAGCGATGCTTCGAGAGAAAACAGAGCCACCTGCTGACGAAATAAGCGATTCCAAACGGGAGCCATATCCAACAAAGGGAGGGAAGAAATTTGTTGATCTCGTCTATGATCGTAATAGCATGCCACCTGCCATCCAGGAGAGAAAACAGAGAGAGTCCAAACAAGAAGCTTCTCCAATAGATGAAAACAAGAGACTTGCTGAGCTCTTACAAGATCCATCGTGGAGTGATCACAAGAGCAGCACAACTGTCTTGAAGGAGACAAAACTTGTTGAGTTCTTTCAGTATAGCCACTGGAGTCAAGAAATTGCATGCACTCGTGCAACACGTTTTCCTAGTACTAAAGGTGATGGAAAACTGAGGGCAGACGTGGAAGCCAAGCATTTATCTCCAAGGGATGGAACTTCAACTGTGACGACTCCACGCAGCAGAGCTAGATATGTTAGTGGCAATCTTAAGCGGGAAAATATAGCCAGAGATACCTACTGCTGCTTTCCAAGTTGGAGCCCAAGGAGAAGAAAAGGCAAGCCCCTCCTAGAAGTCAAAGATACCACCTCTTGGTTCGGCCCAGTTTGCCTGACGGGGAAATTTGAGGGTATAATATGTATGTATTTAAAAATATATTAAAATAATTTATTTTTTTATTTTAAAAATTAATTTGATAGACCACATCAAAAACTAATATAAAGTTACTAAAATGCAATAATTTAAAAAAAATTCGAAAAACATTGCTAAACTACAAACCATGTGCATAGAATTTGAGGGACAAAACCCACGTTTCTTACCATGTATTTAATTAACTCATTTTTGGCTTTTGTGAATGGAAACACCCGTCTTCACTCATGAGCTTCTTTACTTTATAAATATATTAAAATAATATATTTTTTTGATTTTAAAATTTATTTTTAATATCACCACTCCAATTCAATTCAGTACTTCCAAAATTAAAAAAAAAATTGAAATAAATAAATAAAATTTTATTTAATTTTTTTATAAAAAACTTTTAAAACACAATCAAATAGGATTCAAAAAGAATTGGCCACAATATTAAAAGTTACTTCTTTATTTACTCGTGAATTAAACATTATGTAAAAAAAATCAAAGTAGCTGGTACAAAATTCTTTCTTCTCATAAAAAAATAGAAAAGGAACATGGGATATTTTCATGGATTGAGATTAAAAAAGAGAAAAAAATGGGACTTCACACTGACTTCAATTTACACCAAATAAATGTGTGGGGAATTGACAAATGAAAGTAGATTAGTAACTGGTTGGCAAACAATGCCATCTCTCACAAATCAATCACGTTTTGTCTATCTTGGGGAGCGACACATTGCCACAGGGATCGATATGCAGGAATTTCTTTTGCATCAACCCCAAGGGTAGAGAGGTTACGTCCATACTCCTGATAAATTGCATACATGTAAGTCCAATAAAGCGCAAAGACCATTCCATTCGCAAACATACACACCAACTGTTCCTCTATATGGGTGGAGGTGACTATGGCTGTATGCATGCTTGTGCTTATGGGTGCACAACAATGGGTGAAACATGGAGGGAGATGAAGGACAATCCTCACCTGAATATCAAGGAAATATTGCATACATAGCTTGTCAGTACCAGATACAGAGGGATCTGACACATCTGAGCTTACTCCAGCTCGTCTTTGGGCACCCTTCTTTAATCTCTGGAGTGAAGACTCTGTCTTCCTAGCCTGAGCATGATGAATGGACATCTTAAAGTCGAGAATTTCAAAATAAAGATCCAGTCAGATTAAAAATATATATAATTTGGACACTAACCACACTGACGATCTCAACAACCATGTCATAATAACGACCAGTAATCTCAGTTGCAGCACCATGCCGTAACTCCTTAATAGTCTCCCTAGTCAAATAAGGGTTGTGTTTTTCCATATCCAGAAAATCCTAGAAGCAAAGTTCATAATAAAACTAATTCACGACAGCATCCGTATGTTTAAAGCTCATTACAATATAGGACAAGTTACATCTCTGGAAGGCTGGAACCAGAGGCAAAAAAAAAAAAAAAAAGTCACAAGCAAAGAAGACTATATGTACCTTCTTTAAGGGGCTTAACAACCCGGATACATAGAGTGAATGTCTGCTAGGAATAGGCTTGTTAGTCATCCTGAAAGTCGTAGCAATTGCCTTCACGTCTTTCAAGCCCTGTGCAACAATCTTTGTTACTAAATGTTCAAAACACTAATTTAACAGAGTCAGGAATAAT
Organism: Populus tremula; assembly: GCA_964019445.1. Taxonomy (NCBI): domain Eukaryota; kingdom Viridiplantae; phylum Streptophyta; class Magnoliopsida; order Malpighiales; family Salicaceae; genus Populus; species Populus tremula. Next base: position 10,194,307 of record CAXHTJ010000004.1, read on the forward strand.
GTTTCAATATGTCAAACTATCCATTAATAAATAACTTTTTATGGCAGCATTACATCTAGAAAAGGTCCAAGGCAGAAGGAAGCCAAGCATTCTTAAACAAAGCCAATCCCAAATGCAGCTCACCTTAACAGCCTCATCAACTAGTGCATCTGTGATTGCATTGATAGCTAAAGGTGTTAAGTCATTTAATGACTTCCCACCTTGTAAAATGCTTTGTTTTACTAGATCAAGTACATCAGCGGAACATGAAGATAGAAGCTGAAGCACATGCTCAAGGTAATCTCCACAAACCTCGGTGGCCAAACAATTTATGTCATGAATAATCTGCAAATCAAAGAGCCTCTATCAAAATGCTGGTTAAGCACAATCATTGTTACTCATGCATATGGGATTAATACTTACTTACAGTAAATTAATGTGGAACCGAAATTTAGGAGTGCTTCAAATCACAGTAACAAGACAATTAACACATTCCGTGCACACTTGCTACGATTACCATATAATGTGGTGTAAGTTGCTTCATTAGCTGGTAAAATAAATCTAGTAAAGAAGTTGCTATCTTTAGCATCATCACTCAAGTAATGTAAAAAAGTTAGGGCTATGAAGTGTAAGTGGTGGGATGATGGCTCACATAGAGAAAGTTCCGAGTTCATGTCTCACTTGATGCAAAGTATCTGTCTCACTTGAGCAAGACCAAGGATAGTAGGTGTACATGTTCCAGGAATGGTTTGCATTAGCCACACTAGACTGCAAAATGGTCCAGAGTGGGGGGGTGTATAACAGAATGAGATATCAAGACCTTTAGCTTAAGGCATTCTTTTGATCAAGATTTCAAGGTTTATATTCATGTCACATAAAAGACAAATAATAGAATCATGACACAACACATACATAGAGGAAATCATTAGGAACTGCTGAAGCTGCCCATTCATATCCGGAGTTGGAGCCAGTATTACCCGTCTTACGAGCAGCCAGCCCAGATGACAACCAATTTGAAAATCTGTCAAATGTTTGTTAATCAATACAAAGATTTTAGATATTATTTATTAGATATTACATCCAAAAAAGTATCCAAACAAGCAAATAATAGTAGTCAATTATTGATTCTCAATGGACTTGTCCATTCTCAATCAAGCTGACCTTGAAAGAAGCTGCAATGTTAGGCGAAGAAACTTGTCAGAGCAGGAGAGGATGAGAAAATCTTCTCTCCAGCAAGATCTCAGGCTCTCTAAAAGAGTGACGCTTTGTTTTAATGTTAAATCTTGAGAACTTCCATTACCAGAAGGTGAATTGTGAACTGGTATAAGACTGGTTGTTGCAAGTGCAGAATCCAGAGCACCAGCTATTTCCTGGAACCTGTCTTTAGCAGATGCACAATCAGCCTCATGACAGGATGTATCAATGCACTAAATAAAATTAGACCAACAGTTATGTCAATTCAAAATAAACTTAGGAGAAAAAAGAAGAAGCTGTGCTGCATACCTCAAAGAGAAATAAACCCCAACATTCCATTGCTTCATGAACTCAATGTAGATGGCTTCAGCTCGAAACTTAGTGACAGCAGATCTGGATGGACAATAGCCTTGCATGACAATTGGACATTGTAATTACAATGAACACAATACATTTTCACATAATCTTACAGAGTAATCATATCAGCCTGCAAACTTTCTTAATCCTGAGGGTGTAATGTAAAACAGAATCAAGTGTTAAAAAGGTGCCACATGCTACCTTCAAGATGACCCAAGAAATCCAGGCTTGATCTGTAATTTATCAAGAATTCAGTAGGTCTTCCAGGGGAAAAAGCACCTGGCTTTCCCTTTTTAATCGCAGAGAGAACCTCTTTCAGAATTGAATTAGCCAAGAAATCAAATACATGCAACCCTGAATTTTCTGGAAAAAAACAAAAACAAAAAGAAAACAATAAGTTGCATTCAAAGACACAGGAACAAAGCTGGTATATTTATGGCATGCCTTCATGATAAAAGGGATACAAGTTCTGAAAAATGTATTTACGCTAATATAACAGCAGGATAACTTGCAAGTATACAAGTATAATATAGAAGATTGTGCAACAGGGCACAGCAATTTAATTCCAATGCTTTATGTAAAACAACATTTACCCAAAACATGCAAGTTAAACAGGGTGACAGAGAAGGGTGACACCAAAAAAATGAAATAAAGACAGATAAATCAGTCCCCTATGCAATTGAGATCAGTAAATATGTTAAGCAGTAATGCAGCTTGGATCAGGGGCACCTCAAGAGAAAGATGTTGACAAGAATCAACAGATCAACTCCAGCCAAAAACAAAGCTACAAACATTGATCTATTTCATACAAGCCGATTAGCCAAATAATTAAGAAGAGGCTTTGCCGAGTTGTAAGGGTGAAAGTGATAAATCAGTAAATGAAAGTACCAGCAGAAGATATCTCCAAAAGGAATTTACAGTCCTTCTCAATGCATTTCTTGATTTCTTGGTAATCATTTTCAAGTCCATCTCCCGATGCCCCAACAAGCCCTCCTGATGGTCCATGTGGAATAATTTTCTGTATCAAAGGAGCCACAATAGTCGTGCGAAAAATTTCTTCTGCACTACTGGTATTATCAATAGCAGCATAAGCACGTAAACAGTTATAGATTGCATTTTCATCCCGGTGCTCCAGTCCATCTACAAAACAATGTCCCAAACTTGCATCCAACAACAAGCTCGCACCTTGAATCCTCTTCTCCATGTTCTGAATGAAAGGGAGGTTCTGTACTGGCATAAGAGAGAATAGACATGAGCACAAATTGTATGACCTTCTCTGAAAAAATCATTGACTTTACTTCATTTTATATGCTTATGCGTTTTCAACAGCCTTGAACTAGAATTCTATAAAACTTGTTCCTACGCATATAAAAAAAAATAGTAGATACGAGCAAACACAGACCTGTGCATGAGCAATATAGAACTTAAGTCGATTCATCTCGCTGGCAATTCTCTCCAAAAGCATGCTTTGAGTCTCTCTTACATTTGTCCCATTCTCAATGCTGCCGCTGCTTGCAGCATTCTTCTCTGTTGAATTCACATCTCCATTCGACCAATCAGCAGGCACACTCGGTAGCTCCTTTATTAGTTTCTCAACCTGCACTCATCAAAATACATATAAATAAAAATTACTACAAAAAATATGAAACAAGAATTCAGCATATTCGAAAACCTAATTAGAGAAACAATCCCTTTCATTATGAATTCAATTCCACACGCTTCTAAGATCTAGCACCTTTTTCACTCTACAAGACACACTCATCCAAAAATGACATCTCCCAATCAATAAAACGACATTCCAATTGTACACAAATTGTAGCTAGATCTAGTAAATCTTACTACATCACCAAAACGACAGAATCCAATCAAACAAAACGACCTTATACCTTAGAAACGACATGAAACGTATCCAGCAACAACTCCAAAACCTCTCTAGTCGCCGCCGCTTCCGATCTCTGCTCCAATCCATTCTTCAGAGCCACAAGAGACGACTCCACACTCTCTCTAAACCCTTCAATCTTCTCTCGGAGCTCCAATAACGGGGCCCGCATCCGAACGACAGCAGAATCCACATCGACGAGTTTGGTACTTAAATTAACAAAATCTGCGTAATCACGGTTGATTAAATCGATTAATTCGTGATTTAGGGAAGTTAAGTGTGCTTGGAGTTCCGATCGGAGAGTGTCGAAGGGGACAAAAGTTCGGAGCTCCGAAATATAAGAGTCGGAGTCGAAGCTCGGAGAGAGGAAAAGGTCCGGTTTAAACCATAACGGGTGGAAATCGAGCGGGTCCGAGAAGAAATCGGTAGCGGATCTTGGTGGTGGAAGTGTCTGGATCGGATCCACTGCCATTTTGGATTCAGAAAGAGGGAGAAATTGTGGGGGATACGGTGTGTTTTGGCTATTTATATAGCGCAGACAGAGGATCAGTTTTATTGTGGAAAAACGTTTTCTTAGTTAGTCCTCCAACTTTGTAATATTCTTCAATGTGCTTCCTAAACATAATAATTTGGATTCAGAACCGTAACCCGTTTCCAAAATATTTTTAAGAAATCTAAAAAGGGTGAAAAAATAAAAAATACGTTGCGATTTTGACCCTTCTAAGTTCTAAAAATGTTTTTACCGAGACTCGACTTTAACCCTCGTTTAGATTACTTTTCTTATAATTTTGTTTTAAAATTAAAAACAATTGTGTTTTCAATCCAAATCACGATTTTTAACCGTCGAGACAAACAAACAAACGACATCTTCCTGCCTCGTACCCACAGAAAATCAAGAAATGCTTGTTAATTTCGACATCATCTTCCTGAAAAGAAAGCACTTTGGCCTCCAAGTTCATGCTTGCTGGCCAAAAACCACACCCCCTAGTCCTTCATTCAAGCTGCAAATACACCAAAAAGATGGTACATTATACCACCATTTCAGACGCTGCCAATACAGCACATGTTGTCATGACCTTTGTTCCTATTTTGTTGATCCAAAATGAAGACAAATATACCTCCATTCATCCTCTTGTACTAGCTGCACATAAAGTTCAAAAACCTCAGTCATCGCAGGCCCATTACAGCTGCAAAAACAGGACAGAAAGCCAGGTTATGTATGGTTGGATGGCAAAGATTAGTTGACTCAAATCAAAGGCCATGATTTGGCCAAGACAGCAGTGCTCTAGGGACATCTTCTATTAATCTGACAGAAACAGCAACAGCGCAGCAGCTTCAACAGGTGAGCTTCTCTCCCTTTTCCTCGATTTTTAAATGCTTTTGTTTGCAACATTAGTGACTCCCACATGTCTAAATGGTCGTGGGTTTGAAGAGTAGAAATGGCTTTTAAGGTCTCAAGTCGTGTTTATGTAACCATATACGATACGAGTGTAGTCTCTTTTTTCTTATTATATGAAAAATGGTGAGCCATGCATGCATGTGTTTGTGGAGCTGTGTCTCTTGTTTCTTTTTATTTATTGATATTCAATACACTTACTAAATTCTGAATACATGATCTATATAGATATATAGATAGATCTTCCAGCTACATATAGTTTGAGAATATATTAATAATGATTGACCCAAAAAAGAAGAAAAGGAAAATGCTCCTCTTACCTTGACTGTTCAATCAAGACACCATAAATAATTCACTAGAGTTAACGATACACTATATTGACAGGTCTTCAGTTTCTCTACTCCTCTATTTCAGATGTTGATAAGCTTAAAATCAACAATAAATGTTAATGCAATACAAAGGGGACTGAGAACAAAACAAAAGCTTCACGCCCTTTATACCAACCATCCCCACAGTTGAGATAAGAAAATAAACATGATTTAGAAAAGCCTATATTTCACCTTACAGACAAAATGGCTGCTGCTCGACAAGCCCTAATTGAGACCGGCAAAATTACTTAGGAACGGGAGATTTGTAAGAAAATAGGAAGCTGTTCAAGGGAAAATTTACATAAAATAGCTAAGAGCCTTCTTTCTTCTAGAACCACCTTCTCCATACAGTTCATTCCATTGCAAGAGCTCAGTCATGTTTACTGACTCAGATGAAACACTTGCACATACCTATTTAAATACAGGGAAAATATCATAACAAGATCACGCACATGATACAAGTCCATAAAATCTGGTCATCGTTTTTACCTGTTCATGAGCATCTTTAAAGTCGACCATGTTTAGGGGCCGGATATCAGCACTCCCACTTAAAGCTGGGGCAGGCTTACCTTCTGCTAGAGCTGCAGCCTGTTCCTGTAATAAATTGTGATATTAGAAGTAATCCTAGGATAATCTAATTCTGCCCGTAAAATAAAATAAAATAAGGCTTCGCTAGATTAGCACAAACTCTTCAATTAATTTCAGTGGCATCCAGAGAGTAGCAGCAAAACCCAATAATTGGAACTGCCAAAATGATTTTCATGAAGCTAAACTGACAACGGATCATATTATCTGATATCCATACTGTACTTGTCTCGTCAAAACTTGATTGGAGTGCAGTGTATTTGTGTGGGCATTTTATGAGCAAATATAGTTATACAAAACACTGGACACCGTTTTGTTTCTTTTTTTCACAAAGAACACAGTACACCACAGATGCTTGAAAGAAGGTGCATGGAACAGGAGAAAAGGACATTGTAAGATAATTACATGCTGATCATAAGTGTAAATGCATCAAATTTAACCTAACAGATCTTTGACGGTGAAGAAAAAAGAACATAGACAAACCTTCTTTTCCTTTTCCAATATCTCTTTAATTGGTCTGTGAGCAGCAGCTACACATAGGTTCTGCCATATAGCATGTATAGAGATGTAAGACAATCACCAAGTTTGATAAAAAAAAAAAAGTAATCAAGAGAAAGAACAGGAGCTGAAACCTTAAGGTCACTTCCAGAATATCCATCGGTCATGCTGGCAATTGCATCAAAATCAATATCAGGAGACAAATCTTCTTTTGCCAAAATGACTTTGAGTATCTTCGCTCTATTTGGAGCATCAGGCAGATTTACCATCAATCTGTAGAAGTACATGAAAATGAACTGGCATTAAAAGAACATGGGTTTGTAGAAACAAAATTTACATATTCCTAAAGGACTCGCATGAATAAGATATAAGAGCCCAAAAAATCAGAGTAAAATATTACCTTCGTGGCAGCCTTCTAATGACAGCCTCATCAAGGTCAAAAGGCCTATTAGTAGCTGCAAGTACAAGAACTCGTTCTGTATCTTTTGTTCGTAGACCATCCCAATTCACCATAAATTCATTTTTCATCTTCCGCATGGCCTCATGCTCTCCCGGATTTTCCCTCCTGCCCAACATGCTGTCTACCTGTGCAACACAGCCAAACCACAGAAAAATAATTGAGTATATTCAATGTGTGTGGGTGTGGGTGTGCAAAATGCTGAAAGAGTAAAAAGAAGCATGCCTCGTCAACGAAGACAACACTAGGGGAAATTTTACTGGCTAGCGAGAATACAGCTTTGACATACTTTTCACCCTCACCAAACCACTGTAGCATGCAAAATTAGAATAAGTTTTAGATCAGGAAATAAAATCCATATATAAATTGAAGGCATGCTATACTCTTAACCTTAGACGTGATGCTGGACATTGAAATGTTGATGAAATTAGCACCAGCTTCAGTTGCCACTGCCTTAGCTAGCATAGTCTTTCCAGTACCAGGAGGTCCAAATAAAAGTATGCCCTTGCAAGGCTGCACTCATACGATCACCGTGAGTATATACCTTTCTTCATATACACACCACAGCCTAATCCTATTACTTAAAAACAAATGTCGAAGTTCCTTTAAATGAAATAACTTGTTTCACTGAATATAGAGATATGCAGAGACCTTGGTTAGTTGCCCCTTGCAGAAAAGTTCCGGCCTTTGTAAAGGAAGCATCACCAACTCTTTCAAGGTGTCCTTGACATTCTCAAGAGCTCCAATATCATCAAATGTAACTCCAATGTCATTAGGTGGAATAACATCAGCTAAAAGCCTTTTCTCAAATTCATTTTCAGTCATGACATCCTGATTGTGTCCAAAAAAATCACTATGGTGATCAGCACATGAAACCTTCCCAAATAGGAAATTAGGTAGCTCTTTAAAGCTCCATGCTTCAAAAAAGTTGTGCATGTTAAAAAGCTTTTAGTAGTATCTTCAAGTGAGAATCTATTAATCACCTTGAGTGACTTCTTCAAGCTTTTAGATTCATTCTGGATGGCCTGCAAGATTCCAATCCCATATTGGATGCTGCGAGTATTGCAAAGCAGCATTACAAACGTGTAATCAACACAGTAACCAATACTAGGAGTCAAGAAAATGATACAAGAAAGCTATCAATTACCTCTCGCTGGACAAAACAAGCTTCACATCAGCATCAGCATTAGCTGAATTCTGCATTAGATGATGACTCAGCGCCCAACCAACTACCTTCTCTGCACCTGCATTGCACACCAAGACATGAGTTTTTGAAAAGATCACTGAAAATAGTTAACATTGCAATGTGTTAAATACAGAACATACTTTCATTTGTGAGTGTTTGATCCTTGATGCATAATGTCTCAAGTCCTTCACATTCCATCCCACACCGGCCCAAAACCTACAGATGAAATGGCATACAATGAGAAAGGACCCATCTCCAAATGCCTTAATTTTTAACTTGCACCACCATTTACAATATCCATCATAGTGCTTTATATGCACAGAAATTAGATGGTTATGAAAGAAAGGTACTGTTTGATTTCATCAAATACTGTTTAATCTCCAACCAGATTGAGTGCAATGAAACAGATAAGAAAACAGAAACACCACCAAAAAAAATACGAAGGAAGCAGAGGGCATACGAGTTAACATTTATCACAATAAAAGAAGGCCACTCAATGTCCACCTTTCTGAATATATGAGAAAGCAGGCTCACACACATTATCACATCGTTTTTCAACACAATATCTAGAAGACTTCAAGTAAAGCAATTGATGCAAAAGAACTCTCTCAGAGAAATACTAAATATTATACATGAGATGGAACATAACTGAAATCAGGGAAACAAGTAGAGCATAAAGTTGTCAACTAATTTTCCTTGAAAAACGTTCTGCCAAGTACATGTAGCCACCAGTAGGGTATTATCCATCTACAGGGACTAACCAGATCCCTTTGTCTGAGACCACCAGAAGCTGAGACAAAACCTGACAGCACTTGAGTAGTATGCAATACACATAATATCCATTTCCTCCAACTATCATCGAAGGCCATTCTCTTAAACACACAAGAAAGCTTCAACATGAAAACAAAGTATTCTCCATGTCAACCTCACCACACAGCCCACTCACTTGTATGAGTATCTACAACCTTATTTGCTACTACCATGGCATCAATAATTTGCCTTCACTCCACATAGGCATCTCTCACCAAACAGGTAATCCGTCACCATCTTTTCAAGACAGGAACTGAAGAGCAGGGAGTTGTGGAGAGGAAACAATTTCAGTTTTGAGGGATGAAATTTTAAGGAAAGGAAGTGAAGAGAAACAAAAAATCCAAATCCATCCTTTTGTTTTAAAGAAAAATTTTGTGAGGGACAGTGAGTAAAGTAATTCTTTTCCCCTCACACAGCATCTCCACTTCCAAGAATTTGATTTTAGTGGGCTACAGGCCAACATCCCTTCACCTTCACATTATCTTCTTCTCGCAAAGAATGTAATTTCTTTCCTCTGGCTTTCCACCCTTTCAAACATACTTCACAGTCAAAAGCTAAGATGTGTTCTGACATTTGAACTTGAAAAAGCAATGAACAGTTGAAGACACTCTGTTCAACTGTTTGCCCAAAAGCAACATGAAAAGCGCATCAAGGCTATTGCTCTAAAGTTTTCCCCGAATGGCTGGGCTTGACATATTTACTGAAGGATGATGGTCATTTTAGGGACTGATGCACCACAAGGTTCGACCAACCAGAAAAATCAAGCACCTTTTGCAACAGAAAATTATATAAGAACATGGATGGATAACATTATCACATGCATGGAATCAGTGACTGAACTATTTATACAAAAAAACCTAAATTATCTTGTCAAATGAAGTTCAGTCGAGTAAAAAATCAGCCACAGAAACTGAAGCTAAAAATTAATCAATAAACAAAACAAAAGGAGCTGCAAACTATATTATGGGATCAATATCTCACAGTGCGAAGGTTATTTAGGTTCCCCTTCATTTTAAGAGTTTCAGCATCTTGATCCAACTGATGCTTCCAAGATGCTAGAAGCGTTTCATCCTGCATCAATTAACAAACTTCAATGATACACTGCACATGAATTTTTGTTCAAATCAAAGAGGAAAAAAATCAGTAATCCATCACACACACCTGTGGCATGTGAATAGCTACTTTATTTGGAAAGAGCTTAGTCAGAAGCTTTGTTGCCTTTGGCACTTCCTTCCCCCTGTCACCAAGTCTTCCAAAACTATCCTGAAAAGATCAGAAGGCACCAAAATCAATCATCAGAAAATCAAAACCAGTCATGATGTAATACAAAGTTATCAATTGGCCAAGTACAAGCTTGCCTGTGTGAGAGAGAGAGAGACAAGGGATGGAAAGAAACAGCTTAATAAAGAAAGTGCTGTACGGACGATGCATTACTTCCCAGAAAATAGTATTCAAATGGTTCTCCCTTTCAACAAGAGATCCAAAAAACAGTACTAAAATGAAAAGGCCTTCAAACTGACACAATACCCCCAGTATAAAATGTCTCAGGAAGGCTGATGCAAGTGTAAAATCGTTTGCTCCATATGCAAGGCATCTAGCTTTTTAGCAAACATGCCAACTATACTCACTTAATATATTGGCTAAGAATAATGTAAAAGGTAACAAAAAATAATCACATGATGCACTGATTCAATGAGACTATTCTTAAAACGTCTCTCAATAACAAAAGACGTAGATTTATTTATTGCAAGATAAATAGAATATGTTGATGATGCTTAAGACTGTTATTTTGAACACACTAGAACAAAGGCAAACAATAAAAATAAATGAAATTATGATAACGCCAATCATCCACAGAAAAGAAGAACCTGCAAGCACACATTTCCTTTGTTTTGATACATACCACTCAGAAGCATAGAAAAGTAGCAATATTACATTCAAGAAGTGCATAGAGATGGAAAACTTCCCTTTTCACACATAAATAAAAGAACCACACACAGCCACGTATACAATAAAAGAATCAAAATGTCAGGACAGAAAAAGAAATATCTGTTGCACCTCTAAACAAAAATACCAAAAAAAAAAAATAGTAGTAGGAGGGAGGGATAGAGTCACCGGAAAAGCCAAGTCAAGAAGAGCAGTTTGATTGCTGCCAAATTTTGTGAAAAGAAGACCACCAGGATGTGACTGCAAGGGGAAAAACACCATGGCGTAAGTAAATGACAAGATTTGTATAGCAAGAGCATAAACGATACAATGCAAGGTTGAGAGAAAATTCTGTGCCACGCAACATACAGCCTCAAATGATTTGGAGCTAAGCTCATAGAATTTACACATTGGCTCGTTAGCACCTAAAACTGGACAAACTGTTTTGCAGAGAGATTCATGTGCCTAAGCAGGTCTAAGGCTTAGTTGAGTTGAATTAAATCAACTAAGACGATTTCCAAACATAATTCAGTGATGCACAATGCCCTCAATGCTCGTCAAGTCTGTGAATCTTCATTAACCAGTGTTGGCTCATCATAGTTAATGATGACAGGCACTTTCATCACCCAAAAAATGATATCGGGACTCAATTTCTGTTTAAAGAAGGCACCCATCAAAGCACTAGCATTGCCTTGAATCCATGACTTCTGAAATGATTAAGTACAACATGTTCATACACTTTTCCTCTTATCTACCATAAAAGCTATGACAGCAGAAAAATGTTTGTGTGACTTGTACATAATACAAAAACAGAAGACACGCACTTAAAAAAATACTCTGGAATAAACTTTCTAAATTCTACAGCGATATTGAATTCATTGACTTTATTTAAAAACTGAGGAAACAAAAGCCTGAGAAGCCTCAATTGCATCATTGAACTTCAACGAAACAACATGCCAGAATTTCAAAAATAAATTTAGACCAGCACCATTAATCTTTGAATAGAAGAAATTTCATGCATGCAAAAATAAAAACAAACAAATAAATAACTACATTAAAATTACCTTCTCTTTCTGATTGTCAAAAATAAATTTAGATTGTTAATCTTTGAATAGAAGAAATTTCATGCATGCAAAAACTAAAACAAACTAATAAAAGACTGCATCAAAATTACCTTCTCTTTCCGATTGTCATTTTGTGTGTGAGAACCAATTACTACCACATTATCAGGAAGCTTTTCGAGTCTGCTTTTGAATGTAGAATATGAATCTGAATTGCCTACAATAGATTTCTCTGCATCTTTCATATACAAAATGAAAGGAGAATTTCTGCTCTCGCTGTGTACAGCCTGAAGAAAGATTCGATAAGATTTTGCAAGTCAACAAAATGGAATAAAACATGCCAGAACAAAATGAGTTACAATTGCTTAAGAGCTAAACTATTCTACCTCAAACAATGTGTTAATGAGTAATTTGTCCAAATCTTCCACAGCTGTGTTCTCCAAACGAAGATCAGTAACTAGAGAGAAAGTAAAAGACACTTAAATAACTTGAGATTATAAAAAGAAAGAAAAGATAGAACCATTTATCAAGTATATGTGCATGATAATGCTTATGATCCAGTTCAACATACCATTACAGAAATATCCATGACCTTTCTCACAAACATCTCCAAGATCGACACCATCAGGTATTGGTTTATCAAATCTCACACCGATTTTTGACAAAGGATTGTCCTCAAAAGGCAAAACAACCTTCCCACGTATCCCATAAGGTGGGCCCCTGCATTAAGAGTTAAGAGGGGATCAAAGGTTAAACATCAAGCTGCATCAACAACAACAAAATTAAGAACATAAAGAAGACAGCAAAAAACTACAAATTGGAAAGAGAATAACTATAGAAGAATATGATGGGTTGCTTGTCTAAGTGAAATCAATCAAGGAGACAACACACAGAGAGGGAGAGAGAATTAAGCTGCCAACATGTTAGAATCAGGTTATGCCTTTTATTTTTTTATTTCCCTTCATCCCTCATAAACCATAGTGTTGCTTCTCCCTTTTCCTTTTCCTTTTCCTTTTCCTTTTCTTTTCTTTTCTTTTGAGTTTTCTTTTTCTTTATTTTTTCTTTCATTCTTTTTTTTGTCTTTTTTTTGGTACACGCTGGTTCTTCTGTGTTGCCAAAGGGAATGCAGATCTGAAACACTGGATGCATTAAGCTTCAATTTTACCAAAATTGGATCAACTTAACCATGTTTGTATTTACATTAGAATTTATAACAGGTTCATATAGTCATTCTTGATTGTGAATATTTACAACAATCCAGACCTTAACAGGCTACAGCTCCAGAAATAGCATTAAAGCTCTCTCAAATAAGTGCTTCTTTTGTTCTTTCAAATCTGCACTCTTTTATTTCCTAACACTTCAACTCCTAGTTAATTATGATTTGCATTAATGCTGCAATCAAATCAAACATTATCCCTAATCTCTATCAAAAGTAAAATCAATTCAAGATCAATTTTCTCATCAATTTTGACAAGGCGCTATTTTTTGGGCATCCATCCATAAAGTAAGAATAACATGCTAAGTGAATTATTTACTTCAAACAGAAGAAGCGAACCGTGCTCAACAATTCCTTAGCACATCCAAATTATATCAAATACAGCTCCTAATTAAGCCCACCACCGGGGCTGCTTCAATTATCCAAGTATTCGGGATTTGTTGTTTATTCAGTTAAGCAAAAGTAAATAAACTTTTTTTCTAGGAAGACTAAAATTTTTATCATGAAAGAATACAAGCCACACAAAAAAATGCCTAATGCAAGACAGAAGACATAAAAAAAAGAAGGAAAAGAAAAGAAAAGGAATAATGCCTACAACAAATGGAGAACATTAAAACAAAGACGTTTTCAACCCTGAAGAATTTCAGCTAAGAAATCGAAAAGTCCCAAAAGCCAAAACACCAATAAAACTACTCTATGCCATATTAGCTGCTTAAATACAGAAAGTTTCAGCATAAGTCTAGAATTTCTCTCCATCCCTAACCACATCAAGTACATGACACCACATTTTTCTTTTCCAACACGAAGATATCTATGACACCACATTTAACAAAATGTTCATCCGCAACCCCTCCTTTACATTTTCTATCATCTGACCAAATAGGTTCATTTCAATGGCACTTGAATGAGAAGAAGATGAGCAGTTTAGTGCAGACCATTTATTGCAAATTTGGTATAAGAGAAATATTTGGGTCAGGAAGAATTATGCATTGATCAAGAGAAGTACTGAACCTGTTTGAACATCAGGAAAGTTCACATTCAAGATAGCATAAAAAAATTGGTCAAGTAAAAAGGGAGAAGAAAAAGGTGAAGAAACTGGTCCACACTGATTGTACCTTGATGGTGATGCTGTTTGATATAAGACACTAGAAGATGAGCTTGTAAATTTCACTCTGTCACCTGCATGTTAATGTTTGGAGTATATTGCTATGCCAGAGCTCAAGAAAAACCAAAAGATCAAGAATGTGAAAGAAAAGGGAACAACAAATGGAAGGCCTCTCTAGCAATAGCTAAAATACCTATTTTAAACAAGCGATTCCTCGGTGCCCCTGGACCGGAAGAAGAAGGCAGGGTGTCTTCCATCTCAAACAATTCCTGGCTAGCAGGTGCATTTGAAGAGTTAGGTGTGTCTGTTTCACCAGCTGATATATTCACACTCTTTGATGGGTCTGTTGTCACAGGAACTTGTTTAGAACAAGTGCAGGATTTGTCTGCATTAGTTCCATCCTTCAAAAGCTCGGCTTCCTTGGAAGACAAACCCTGCAAATTAACAATCGATGATTATTGGTCTTCATAAACTACAGATGGAAAGCTATAATAGCCAAGCACGTCAGTTTTAGCTTACACCCAAAAATGAATGACTATCAAATACAAGCAATTTAGCGCCAAAGTAATTGGCAAGTGCCTTTGCCAACATCTCCTGGTATATCTCAGAACCTACAAACAGCATTCAAAAGGGGGGGGGTCAAGCTTTCTCATAAAAGTTAACCTTTACAAACTCTAAAATATAACAATGGGAGTAAAAAGCCCACAAACCTGCGGGGCCAGAAAGCAGAATACGTGGATTGACTGTAGTTAGTTCTGAGGTATATTTTGCATATTTTTTGTGCATCAGGTGTATAAAAGAAGCTGCAATCAGCACATTTTTTGTATTCTCACTGCAGAAGAAAGATGACAAATCTGAGATTGACATGCAAATAAATAATCATGCCATTTGCAATCCCTGGTTAATACAATTGTGTTCAAATGAACTTTGTGTCTTCCCACTTGATTAAGATTACAGAATTATTGGGGGTACCAAATTTCTTGAGGTAAAAAGAACCATTTAATGAAAATTACATGTCTATAAGGTGAAATCACCACTGAATCAAAATCACACACACATGCATTGCAGTTTAATTTTTATACAACAAATTTCGCATAACACTGAAATGAAGGATAGGTGCGGCCACATCAGTCACCACATAACAAGGATCATATGCCACAGCCATTCGGCTCTCAGCAACCAGAAAATGTGTACTTTTGCTTTGTGCAGTTCAAACCATCCATTTCACATGTCCCATGTCCACAGGCAGGGAGATCTGTATAATGCATCCAGCAAGTTGCTGTGTTAATATTTCCCCAAAGAACAGATCAGACATTGCAAGTTGAACGAATGTTCCATGCCTCAATGGATGACCAACTTGTGACACAACAAGTGTAATTCACCCCCAAAACTGCCATGCACTGTCACCACATCCTGATGGATAACATATCTGATCAGACCATCCCATTTGTTTGGCACATCCTATCCCAGGATATTTTTGTGTGAGGTATCCTCAGTACCAGTGTCTGAACAAGATGCAAATCCAAAAGCTTGGCTTTTCCAAATCCAGCTTCCAGGTTTTACATGGATGCATATTCAAGCTGTGTACAGGTGTGCGATCTGTTCGTCAATTTCTCATCTGTCTTCATTGATTACTTTGTCTCAACAGGTTTATCAAGCTCATAGGTAGGGTCCCCATTCAAAAAGGCATAACATCCCAGGTTAACATGTACTCAGCTTCTCTCAGCTCCAGACATCCTAATCATAAAATGTCCATGGGTCTACCCATATTTACTTTGTTCTTCTCCTTCCCTTTTCTACCATCCCTTCCTTTCATAATGAGACATTTCAGATCTTAAATCCTAATTGTATCATATACTGAATTCCTATAAGCTCGATCCATCATTTTGCAAGGCAAATTATCCATGAGACCTTGGGCTTCTAAGCCACCTTATACCAAGGAAATTATCTTTCACCCTTTCAGTTCTACCATGGGTTTCAATAATCAACAATCATTGTAACTGGTGGCGTGACATAAGATTAACAAACAGAGGGACATTAATAAGGAATATTCCACCAGTAGACTAGTGCAATACTGCCAATATCAGGGAAGGCTGTTGGCATAGGAGCATTAAAAGTCATGCCTGAAACAAATCGAGCACCCAGTGGAGCTAAAACTGCAGCTTTTTTCATTTTTCAACATTCAAATCAGAACCACAATTTCACATTCGGAGAATAGACAGTTTAAATGCACAAAAACAGCCAGGCACTCGAACATTTTCTCTGACAACTAGCAACAATAATCATATTCATATGTTGTGCTATGCCAGTAGAAAGTATGAAATATGACGTCATACCAAAAATCTAAGAAACTTAATATTAAAAAAAAAAAAAGCCATTTGAGAACACAAATTCACCTAGATAACATGAAATTGAGAACTAAAGATGGCAAGAAGAAAATCACACCTTAAATAGTATGGGAAATTATCAAATGAAACTTCTATGTTTTTTCCATTGAGAATTCCAGCATGAAGGTCTTCTTTGAATACTGCACACCGCAATGACATACCCGAGGTCGATGCCAGCTGCGAATCCTTCGGCCACTCGTTCCTTTCTTCCAATACCTGTTTACAGATATTTTTGCTCAATTTTTGTTTACAACTAGATGATCGAGCTAACATCCTGAAGAAAGGCCTTATCAAATCATTCATCCCAGAGATTTTTACATTGCCTGCCTCTGTGCCAGAGTCCTGGCTGCAATCGTGAGGAAGATTCTGGTTGATTGCTCCAACCTCTGCAGCTTTATCACTCCCTAAATTTGGAGTTGAATTGCCTTCCATGCCATCAAGCTCAACCTCCGCATCACCATGAACAACTGACTGAGCAGGCACCTCAGTCCCATGGTGTATTTTACTGGCAGTCTGTCCTGGAGACTTCCAGCGTGATAAATCAGGCCTGAGGCTTGAAAGAGACGCCAATATTGACGCCCCAGCAACAGCCGATGGATCCCCTGACCTCCTTTCGAGTTGCAAAAGTTTCCCCAGGCTACTATGAACTTCAGCACTCTTAACCGCAACCTCAGTCAGGAGTTGATGAAAAATCTATTTTCGACAGAAATGAAGGAAACTTTCATGTGACAATGAAACAATAACATTTATTTTCTACACGGTTGCAAACAAAACAATGAAAGGGGAAAGAAGGTAAGTGGCTGGAAGAATCCACAAGCAAGAAAGATTGAACCATTAAATTAAACAATGTAGAGGATACATAGGCATGGTTCCCCATCGCACCAAAGACCACCTCATCTCCTGAATTAAGCACACAGATAGCACCCTTTTTGACAGCTGTCCCATTTACTTGCACTGATCCCTTGCTCCCCGAGCTTTCTAGCTCAGCAACAGCACTTCCTTCGCGCTGATCATGTCCACAAACAATGAGTACTCAAACTGCATATACATATTCAGGAGTTCACCTCCACAAGAACTATTAATCAAACAAAACTCCACTATAATACCCGATTCACAGCCCTCCAGATAACAAACACGGACACTGTGTTTGCCAAAACATCCTACAAAAAAACTCAACATACAACCAATACCTGTGTGTGTCTAATCTTGCATTGAATCGCGCCCATTGCGTGATCCTTCAATATAAAATCGCATTGTTTAGCCGTACCAATCGAATAACTGGACGTGAAAATTACTATATTCTGATTCTGCAATCCAAACACAATCAACATTCTAGTCAAACCTCAAAATCTCTCCTTTATGGACATCAATTCTCAATTTTTCAACTAAAACAAAAAAACTCTTTATTTAACAATAATCGCAAATCGAACTACCTGAGCAGACTGTGTCAGCAGCTTACACCAAGGCGTTTCGAAACTTGAATTCTGCTTTTGATATAAACTCCAAGTCGATAACGAACTCCGCGGTTTCTCCAGTACAACCGGAGTAGAACCTTTTAATCAAATCCAAAAAACAAAATAGAGATTTAACCAAACAACACTTGAAATTCAATTCTCAAAAATTCAAAAAAAATACGAAATTTAGTTCAAGGTTTTAAAAAAGAAAATTTTAAAAATAAATAAAGCGACGGACCTTCAGCGATCGGCGTCACAACAGGCACCGCCGGCGTCGCCGTTTCTTGACCTTTACCCGAAATCAAAGCGCCTCTACCACCACCACCAGTAGTCGGAGCATCTCCAGGTCCACCGTCGTCGGGATCCTCCTCCTCCGGTGGACTCGATTCCTTAGAATTATCTGTCGTCGGCATCGGTTTCTCCGTAACTCCACCATTCTCTCCCTGAAACCCACAAAAAGAAATGAAAATCTTTTTTCCAGGAACGACACCAGAAAATCACGTAGTTATTTGATTTAATTTTATATATATATTTACCTTTTGACGTTTAGGTGATGGTGGCTTATTATTATCCTCTGAGGAGGAAGATCTCTTGCTGTTATTGTTATTATTGTCATCTGAGGAGGAAGATCTCTTGCTGTTATTGTTAGCAGAAAGAGATCCACTCCTTCTCGTTGAAACCATTCTTTTTTTCTTGGTTCTAGATTTTCTTTTTCTCTCACTTTGTTTGAGCTAATTGAGAGAGACTTTCAGGGCTGAATTATTGTGCTCTTATATATATATTTCAGTTTTTTCTTTATTTTATTTTATTTGCTACTACAACAAAAGGAAAACAATTATTAATAATAAAGTCTTGAGTCTAAACGTTATTTCAATCCCTGGTAATTTATACTTATTTCCTTTTGGTCCTTTATTTATGTTTTTCTGCTTGTATCTTGAAAAATATTTAAGGACTTACTATAAATACATTAATGAAAGCTAATTTTTGTGTGATATTATTGCATGTAATAGAAGTTGAAAAGGGAAGGATGGGAGAAAAAATAGAAAATGAAACCATGAATACTTCTTTGTGTTGTATTTGTTATTTAACTTTAGGGGTTAGATTGGAAATTTCCAAACTTTAGGAATTAGATTTAAGGAAATCCAATACTTGTTAAGTTTTATCTTAGAGCCTTTTTTTTCACTTGAGAGATTACCTGGAGTGTAGTAATTATTGCTTTTTAAAATATTTTTTATTTTAAAATATATTAAAATAATATTTTTTTTATTTTAAAAAAAAATATTTTTCATACCAACGTATTAAAATGATTTGAAAATATCAAAAATATATTAATTTAAAACAAAAAAAAAAAAAAATAAAATTAAAATTTTTTAAAAATACTTTCCAACCGCAGTGTCAAACACTGCCTCGTGAATTAACAATGGGGATTTTTAAACTAGAGGAGCCAAAGTGATCATTTTTGAATCTATAGGGACTAGATTGTAGTTTAATCCAAGAACTAACTTCTCTCCTCTTTGTTCTTTAGTGTTTGGTGGGTGCACCAAAGCGGTGTGCGTGGTTACTCAGCGTAAAATAGCAACTGAAGTGTTTGTTTTCGGTGTAGGTTAGCAGCAACTTAACATGGTGGTGTGGTTTGGTCCTTCGAGAGGAAGTAGTGGTTTAAAGGCAAGGTAGGGAACATACCTGATTTTGGAATGTTATGTTCTTTTATTCTCCGACTCCTGGTTCTTTTTTCTTTCTACTAAAACTTTATTGAAAATTGAACTCTCGTGGTCGTTTTCTCCTGTTCCGAGGTAGTAAAAAATTATATCAGATTTTATTTAAACCGTGATGTATTTTACATATTGTTGCTTCTGATAGTAGTGGGTGATCTAACAAATTCTTTTTTCTTTTTTTATTTATGTGGAATTTTCGGACCAAGTGCACACTTTAATTAATTTTCACAGACTAATTGATTAAAACAACTCATTTTATTTTTATATATATAAAAAGCTGAGACATGTTGTTTTGAAAGAAAAAAATTAAATTGTAATTTTATTCGGATTAAACAGATCACTTGAATTTAATCAGGTAAAGTCATATCTTATAAGATCCAACTTAACCTAGCAGGTCAAGCCAGATTTAATGACATTCATTATAAATGTTTTTTTTAATATGCATGTATATCATAATTATTACATAGAATAAGGGATCTAGCAAGTATTTTTAGTTTTTGTGGAGATATTCAAATTTTAATCAAGCTATAAAATGCTAAAAATAATCTAAAGATGGTGATGAGCAGGGTGAGTTTATGAATATTTTTTTTAGTAGATCTTGTTTAAGAGTATACTGAGGATTGATTTTTAAAGTTTTTTTAAAAAAAAAACACATCAAAATAATATTTTAAAAATATATATTTTTTATATTAGAATATTATATTAAGAGATCGAGAAATACTAAAATAATTAATTTTAAAATAAAATAAAATAAAAAATTTAAAAATATAATTATACTAGGATACCAAACAATTCTATATTTATTAACAGTAACGGTCAACTCTTAATTATACTACGATTTTGTTGCTTAAATAGTTGTTGACCGGTGTTGAATGAAATTTATGATGGGTGGCCTTTTTTGCATGTAACTAACATGAACGTTATGGTTAAGCTTTTTGGTGGTAGTTTCCTGCATGAGTGCGCTAACGTGCGCGTGCTAAGCAGAGTCGGCGACTTGGTTTTTGACGGCTCATGGTGGCGTTGATACTTTGAAAGGTAGGATTTAGATTAGACTTTTGGTGGGGTGGAATATTTACCGTCCGATTTTGATCGGACGAACAGCAAGAAGGTTGGATAAAAGGGACGTGGCCCACCCGTTTACAACCGTGATGGTGGACAGCTTTTCCTTGTCTGCTGGTTGTTTGGGTGTCTATTGATTACGGGAAAAGGTTAAGAATTGCTCAGTCATCGGCTTATTGTTATTTTTTATATAGAAATATATTAAAATTATTTTTTTTATTTTTTTAAATTATTTTTTATATAGCATAATCAAATGATCTGAAAATATTAAAAAAATATTAATTTAAAATAAATAAAAAATAAAAATTTTCAATATTTTTTAAAATTATTTTTAAAACATAAAAAATATGGTATAATTAGATAAGATACAACAGGACTATATAACTTCTTCTTCTTCTTCTTCTTTTTTTATAGATAAGATACAACAGGACTATATAACTTGATGTTATTGGTTGAGGATATATTTCTCTTTTTTAACTGTGTGCATTTTCGTTAATTTACAAAGTAGATAAAATAAAAATTTAATATTGCGGGTATATATTTTACTATCATGAAAAGTTTTCATTAAGAACCGAGAAGATAGTATTTGAATTTTATAAAAGAAATTGAAAAATGTATGGACAGATAAACGTAAAAATTTAAAAAAATTGTTAACATTAGATAAAGAATAAAACAAAAAATAGATATACATATAAATATTTAATTTGGTGTTGTAGATAACTTTTTAAATTTTTTAATTTGATTATGCTGCAGTGAAAATAAATATTAGTAAGAAAGACAATGCTTTAAATAATAGAAAAATATATTTTTTTTCCGTCAAGATTCTCTTCTCTTGTTAATTTTTTTTAAGAAAAATATCTTTAAAAATATATAAAATTTTAAAATAAGAAATAACTGAATAGATGTCTTATCTACATTAAATGTTCATGATGGAAATTTTATTGAGAAATTAAGCTTATAATTATTTAAAAAAAAACAACTATCAATGTTATCACAAGAAATTACTCTTTAAGGTTTACACTTTATAACACTTTTCCTTTGTAATTTTATAAATTACAGTTGCATCAAGAGTAATTGTTTGAAAATGAAATTTGTTAAAAATTTAAATATGTTTTAATTAAAAATTAATATTTTATATGTTTTAGATAGTTTTGATATACTGATTTTAAAAATAATTTTTTAAAAAAAAAAAAATATTATTTTAATGCATTTCAACGAGAAAAACACTTTAAAAAACAACCACAAACATATTTCCATAGTCATTCAATATAAAATTTAAATTTCAAAATTTATCATTATGTATACTGTAAAAAAAAAAGTTAACATAAACAACAAATTATTCCACCCAAAATTCGACGCGGCAGGATTTTTTTTTCCCTCTCCACAAACATAGAAATCTCACAAAAATCTAAACATAATTTTTTGTATTTAATTGATCTGTTTTCTCTTCACTTGTAACATGATTTCGCTGAGGTTACGTACGTTGCTAAGATTCTCTTCCTTTTCTCATTTAGAACTAGGCAAAAAATAGGTATGTGATGGTGGTTGAAAAATTGTTTTTTCTAATCGAGAAATTTAATTTAAAACCAAATTAATTTCTATAAGCTTCTGCTCACATAACCCTAAAATTATGTAAGGGAAAGGTGGTGCATACTGCATACACTCTCCTAAAATTGCACGCGTGGCGCAGCGGGCCAAGGAGGAAAGCTAGACAAACGAGGGCATCAAACTTGAGGCAAATACGAAATTCTTGAGTAGTTGACCACTTCTGCAACTCAACTGAACCCTAGCTTATTCCGGTAGAGTGAGACAACAACAAGGGAATTTTTCTACCTTTATTGCCGGAATAATTATCTGAATCTTCATCGAGAGGCATACCCTGCACCACTGAACACTTAAGTGCTAGCTTCTGATTAAGCACAATACATTGATAAACAATGGGTGAGAAAACATGGCTGAGAAAAAAGATAGAAAAATACATGTGCATTGGTCCAAAAATAAAAATGAATAGCTCAACCGGTTGTTCA
This sequence comes from Populus tremula, assembly GCA_964019445.1. Lineage (NCBI taxonomy): Eukaryota > Viridiplantae > Streptophyta > Magnoliopsida > Malpighiales > Salicaceae > Populus > Populus tremula. The sequence goes on from CAXHTJ010000004.1 coordinate 10,216,966, forward strand.
GGTTCTAAATTTGTATTTTATAGATTACTAGTTCGAGTTTTATAAATTTCAAGGTCACTGAATATTTACATGATAGTTAATTTCTAGACCTGTAAAATTAATTAAGGTGCGTATAAGCTAATTTAACCATCTACATTAATCAATACACAAATAGAGATTGTTGATCAAATTAGAACATAACTATATAAAAAATAAGCACGGATCAAAATGAAACTTTGCATTCTAGCACCAGAATACGCAGCTAGTTAAAGGGAAAGAATTTTGAGCTATATATATATATCAGTTTTATCCTCTTTATAGGTGAGAAATAATGTTTTCCTTCGATAAAAAATGTGATTCTTTCACATAAAACATGCTCTTATTTCAAATATCAAGTCATAAAGAAACAATAACCGAGCAATCAGGTTAGTAGTCAAAAGCATAGTAAACAGTAAAGGCACTGCTGAAAAACCTTGTCATGCTTATCCTGTAAACTAAAAACCAAAAAATAACGTAAATGTACCAATCAATGTCTCTTTCAACTATTTCTTAATAAGGTAATTTCATCCTCTTTCTACAGTTTTTAGAATTGTCTCTCTAACATTTCAAAGCAAGCTCAAACTCTCAATCACTAAGGTAAAAAAAAAACCCAATAAAACCCCATGATTCTCTTAACAATGAAAGAAAGGTTTTGATCCCTTTTTTTCATTCTTGTTGAAGGACAAAAAAAAGATAAGCACGTGAAAAATAAAAGTAAATAACTTGCAGGGAAATTTTTATAAAACAAAGGTTAATTAGCAAATAAAAAAAAGGAAGAACCAGAAACAAATCAACATAGAACTTTGAGATTGTAATTAGCAAGCGAACAAGGAAAGCAAAGCCCATAACTAGAAAACATGTTAGAGGGGGAAATGGTATGCAGGCCCATGGAAATTCTTAATTGGAGGTGCTACAACATCAAATCATGAAAGGCAAACTCATAAGGAGCAACAAGTAAAAAGAGGGAAAGGCATGAATGCAAATTGACCTATGTGCCGAGACCTGAGGAGATTCACCGGAGGTAAAGCTCAACAGCAAGAGATAGGGCAAGCTGGAAAGGTGCGCAACAAAACCTGCAAATTGTTGAAGTCATAGGGTTTAGAAAAACACAATTACAAAGTAAGCTAAATGTCATGGGTTTTCACTTTATGTTTGGATATAAATTATTGTGGTTTACGACGGTAAAATTTATTTGAATATGATGTTTAATTGAGATGATTGTAGAGGATATTTTTAAGTGAAATTGAATTGGGTATGGTGTATATTTCAGTGGATCATGGGAGCATTTTAATATTTTCATGTTATCTTTTTTGTTTTTTATTCGAAAAACTATTAGTGTGTGTTCCATGTTCCCTAATGAGTAGGTGGCACCATCGCCATTAGTGAGATACCTCCCGGTGGTCAAATATGGTCATACGCCGTCTAGATAAATACGCAAATTTATCATCTTCCATGTGATGCGGCGCGTGTAAAGATATCATGGTTGGATTGCCACTAGTGATCGATTGTTTGCATTTTTCTTTTATTTTCTCTCCCTTGACAATTAAAGTGCTTAATTATCCTCTGTTTGTTGTTTGCTTAGGTTTCGCAAAAGTTGTCGAACCCAAGCTGCTTGAGTCTAGGTATCACGACAGACCTAGAGTACTTGAGTCTGTCAATAATACTAGGCCTAAAAGTTTTAGGTCTGGCAACCATGTTTGGTGTCAGGCCAAGGCATAGGGATTTGGCATAGTTGCCATAACCTGAAGTGGGTTTATCAACGTTTCCAGACCCAGACGAGGGTTTAGCATTGTCAACAGACCCGAGTCTTTTAGTTTGGCATGATTGTCAAAACCCAAAGGTCTTAAAGCATTTTCTATATTCTTAATATTTTTTTTTGACATTTAAAAAAAATTATTGACCCATCGTGGAACACGAGCCAATATACTAGTATAAGCCAAAATGAGATTTTTTTAAAAATCCAAATGACCAGTTAGAGAACATGTTGAAAGTAAATAAGTTATAAAAGATAAAAGAAATTATATTATACTTTAAAACGCATGGAAAAAACACTATATATTTATTGTGGACATAGACTCGTTATATTGTAGACCACACTGTAGATATAAAGTATTTGTACCGTGGACGATACTGTAACACTTGTAGGAGGCATTGCCTTTTCCGTGTCTAGTCAAAAATTATTGTTGGGTCCATTGGGCAACCAGACCCAGACCTAATGTTATCGGGTCAATAAAAAATCAATTAATATTTTTTTAATTTAAATTAATATATTTTGATGTTTTTGTATTATTTAGATGTGATGATATAAAAAATCAATTTTAAAAAATAAAAATATTATCTCAATTTATTTTTAAAAATAATATTTTAAAAAATAACTATCACGCAATAATATAATAACCAGTATATGTGTCTACGCTTTGCAACAAATCAATAATTTTTTTTTTGTTAAATGTAAAAATTCTAAGTTAGGTTAAAAGCATAAAATGTATTTGCACCATCACTATCTTCGAATAAAGTATTTTCTATAATAGCGTTATGGATAGCACATAGCAAAGCAACGACTAATGCACTGGCAACAAATTTCTTTCCATGTGATTTTTTTCCCTTTAAATTTGATTTTTTTGTTTGTTATTGACATACTATGGAGAGCTAGTGTATTTCTGATAGTAAAATCATTAATAGCGCATAATATAACAACATCTAATCCTGATTTCTTAGAGATCTAGATGAGTTTTTGATCCATGAGGAGATACAATCGAGTATGCTATTGAATGTTTTTTTTTTTTTTACTTTTTTTAAAATCCTAATGTTGCTTGACCTCTTTTTTTTTTCCATGTTTGAAAATATTTGGCTAGACCTGCGACGTTGTGCCGATCATTGATGCAAGTTTGCTCAGGCCACTTTTTTTAATCATTTTTTTTAATTTTATTTTTACTTTTAACTTTTAATATTTGGTTCATTATAATTGGGTTTCATATCCTATTTTAATATGGATTACATGATTTTATCAGGATTTTATATTCCAAATCGCTAGTCTTTTAGATAAATTATAGTTAGTTTAAGTCAATTTAATACATCGTTGTCTCGATAATTTCTTTTGAGTGACTATTTAAATACTTTAAATGTTTTTTTGATCAATATTATTAATTTTTTAACTTTCTAATATCTTTATATTTTTTTAAGATTCGAATAAAAATGAACCAACATGCACTGTAGCACCAGTTAAAAACCTCCTTCTATCTCCATTTCCTCTTGAAAATATCCCATTTACTTTATAAAAAAAATATCTCTTTATGTTTTTACTTTTGAATTCCACAGGAGTTGTAGGAGTAAGAACCCAATTAAATGTACCTCAAGCAGTAGTCACAGACATTACTGAGAGTTAACTTATAGTAAGGTCCCGTTTGTTTACTGGAAAGTAGTTTTCTTTTGGAAAGTGAATTCCGAGAAAGTATTTTCCGATGTTTGGTAGTGTAATGGAAAATAAGCTGGAAAACACTTTCCAGTGTTTGGTTATGTCATGGAAAATGAGCTAGAAAATAACTTATTAACATTTTATTTTTCTCGAGTTTATTAAAATAATAAGAAACAAATCTTACAAATTAAAAAGTTGAACGAGAATGAAATTGAAAAAATAATAATTTCATAAATCATCTCAAATAAAATAAATAATAATCAAAATAATAGAGATCAAATCTAAAAAATAAAAAAAATAAAAGATGAAGAAATTAAAATAATAATAATCAACATTTCATAAATTATTTCAAATAAAATAAGTAACAATCAAAAGAATGAGGACCAAATCTGATAGATAAAAATTTTCAATAAAAAAATGATAAGAAAAAAGCAAATAGCAATTATAAAAATAAGGACCAAAGTTAATATAAAAATAAAATTTTAAGAGATGAATTGAAAATAAATATTAAAAACAAAATATATATAGCGATCAAAAGTTTGAGGATCAAATTTAATATAATCAGCAAATAATGACATTTCTAAATTTTTCACAACTTCCGGAAAGTGTTTTCCCCTAAATTTTTTAGGAAAACACTTTCCTGAAAACCAAGCCAAATTTTTCTTTTACTGGAAAGTGTTTACCATTAACCAACTTTCCTAATAGCAAACAAACACAAGAAAGTTTGGAAAGTGATTTCCCAGAAACCACTTTCCGGAAAACAAACACAGCTAAAGGGAAAACACTTTTCTGAAAACCAAACCAAAATTTTCATTGACTAAAATTGATTGGAAAGTATTTTTCGCTGACCAACTTTCTTAATGACAAACAAACACAGAAAAGTTTGGAAAATAATTTCCCGGAAACCAGTTTCCGAGAAACAAACGAGGCCTAAAGCTTGAATCATAGATAGGAAAAGTCAACTTAGACCGACTTCCAATTTTTTTTTTGAAAAAAATAAAAAAAATTATTTTAATATTTTTTTTTTAAAAAAACACCAAGTGAAGAACCGGTGTTACCTTAGGTCATGAACTAGGATTTGAAAATGTGGTTATACTTATACTTTTTAAAAAATTAAATATTTTTTTTGTTAAAAATTAATTTTTTTTATATATTTTAAATTATTTTAATGCATTGATTTTAAAAATATTTTTTTAAAATAAAAAAAATATTATTTTAATATATTTCAACATGAAAAATATTTTAAAAAACAATTATAACTATACTCTCGAAGAAGCATTTAATCTATATATATTTTTTTATTAAATTAAACTAAATTTATATCTTAATCTATTTAAAAAAACAAACTGAGCGTGGACCTGCCTTCAAGACGGTGTGTACCTGCCGGACCGGTTTGGGTTGAGTAACCAGAATAAAGGTCTAATGACCCGTGCTCACAAAACACCAGATCACCTCTCCCTTATATAAATTCTCGTTCTAACTCCCCAAAAAAAAAACCCTAGACCTTAAGCTGCGCCTACCTCTTTCCCTCCTTGCCGTTGACGCTTCTCTCTTCTGAAGTACGAACGAACCCAACAGATTCTCATATTCATACCTTCGCGATTCCTCTTACCAGATTCGAAGCTAACTAGTAATCTGTTTCTATTTCTCATTTCAGCTTTTAAGTAATGGCAGTCGCTTTCTACGATCTCACCTCAGCCGCTGGCCTCAAGAAGCTCGATGACTATCTCCTTTCCCGCAGTTACATCTCAGGGTACGTTTTATTTTAAACAGGGACCTCTCTCTTTCTCTCTCTATATCTTTTCGTGGTTTCGGCCCGGTCGAAAGCAGGCTATCCATGCTGGGACAAAGGATTTCTCTTTAATAACTGGTTTCGTAATTTTATTTATTTTTTGTTTCTCAGATACCAAGCCTCCAAGGACGATCTCACTGTTTTTGCTGCATTGTCAAGTGCACCAGCAGCTGAATACGTGAATGTGTCTCGGTGGTACACTCATATTGATGCGCTCTTGAGGATCTCGTAAGATCTTACTTTATTATTTTGTTTGTGTAAATTTAATATCGATGCGAATTCGGATATTTGAGTTATTATATGTATGGAGATGGTAGTGAAATTGTTTTGCTGTTGGGTTCTGTTGCAGTGGTGTAGAAGCTGAAGGGTGTGGAGTTGTTGTTGAGGGATCTGCTCCCATCACAAAGGAGGCAATTGCCACTCCTCCATCTGCTGACACAAAGGCAAGTTTTTATTTTTCTTGTGATTTACTGTTCTTGTAAATGTGGGATTTTTAAACTTTGTTTTAGATATGAATTTATTTTAGTTTGCTTTGTAAAAACCTCATGGGTTGTTACTTACTCTTGGGATTTATATGGTGGTTCTTAGGCTGCTGCTGATGAGGATGATGATGATGATGATGTGGATCTGTTTGGTGAAGAGACCGAGGAGGAAAAGAAGGCTGCTGAACAACGTGCAGCTGCTATTAAGGCTTCTTCAAAGAAGAAAGAGTGTAAGTTTCTGTCTTTAAGGATATGTTTTGGAGTTTTTTTTAGTAAAATTTTATCCAGGTCGCGCCTATTTATTTAGGCCCTCTATTTGATTGGTTTAACCATCTTTTTGTTATTTTACATTGACAGACTTGAATTTATGACAATTTCTTTTTGGTTTTCTGTTCTCAGCTGGCAAGTCATCTGTTTTGTTGGATGTAAAGCCATGGGATGACGAGACTGACATGAAGAAGCTCGAGGAAGCAGTCAGAAGTGTTGAGATGGAAGGTCTGCTTTGGGGAGCATGTAAGTTCTTTGAAGAGCTACCAAATGCAACTTTCCTTTCAATCATAAATTCAAATACAGCTATTTTTTGTACTTGTTTCGCTTGAAGTGTTCTACTAGGCATTTCCTTCAAAGTTAACATGCATAAGCTGTTCCCTTGCAACTACAAGGAAGAATCGATAATATTGATTGATGGCACTGGATAGTTTGTGCTTCTCTAGGCATTTTCTTGAAAAATAAATGTGCACAAGCTGTTCTCTTTTTATTATGTCTGTTTAGTGTGGAACATTATATCTGTTTATTGAACGTTTTGCACTGGTATGGTATCTTTGTTTTCTTGAAATTAATGTTTAATAGGCAGTAAAGCTGTAAATGCGTGCTATGTAGTTTTCTATTCACCGTAAAAGGAGAAACTTTTGATCTTGACTTGTATTTCTGATGCTTTCATGTTGTTTCCTATGGCAGCCAAGCTTGTACCTGTGGGATATGGCATTAAGAAAATGACAATCATGCTAACAATTGTTGATGACTTGGTCTCCGTGGACACTCTTATTGAGGAACGTCTGACAGTCGAACCCATCAACGAGTATGTCCAGAGCTGTGACATCGTGGCCTTCAACAAAATCTGTAAGTATAGACGAGCCTTGAATGGTAGTGTATGTGAATCTGATAGTTTGCTGATTCACGCTCACCTGTTGATTTTTTTCTTGTTTTGCAGAATCTGAGGATCTCACCGGCGATGGGTGCAGGAGAGGTTTCTAGCAGTGAAAAAGTTATTTATCTACCATTGCTTCGCAATGATCATATATTTTCTTTTCCTTCTGTTGCTCAGAACTTGAGTTTATTGTAGTCTTGTTTAATTATTTGTGGTCCTAGTAAATGGGTGTCAAACTCTAATGGCAATGAAATTCTATTCCAGCTCACCGGCGAGAGAGAGGGTCCCTGGACGACAGTTAAAATTGATGAGCAGTTTTTCAATGCTCAATGCAAGGATGTGAATAATTCTTTTAACATCAATTCTCCTTCTCTACTCATGACATGTAGGATGAGTTTTATTTGAAATGGATTAAAATAATATTTTTTAAAAATTATTTTTGGTATTAGTATATAATTTGAAAATATTAAAAAAAAATTAATTTAAAATAAAATAAAAATATATATTTTTGTAAAAGTACTTTTTAAAACATAAGAACAGGTATTAATCATCTCTGTACAAGTGATCTGTACAAAAAACATTGTGGATCCCTGTCTCTTTGTTTTTTCAATAGTAACTCTAGAGTGCAAAAAGTTTCTTTATAATTCCCATTTCATTAAATAAACGATACATTCACTCACTATAAATTTGTTTTGTTTTTATTTTTCAGTGTGTTCGGAAATAAATATTATGTTAATATACAATTTGATCATCAATGTGAGTATAATTACTAAAAACAAGGCCTGGATGCTAGGGTCCATCTAAGACATTATTTTATTTTAAAGGTTAAGTGTGCTGGGCCATTAAGGCCCGGCCCGAGAACTTAGATTTTGTTTTGTTATTTGTATATCTTTTCTTATTTTATTTATTTTTATTTTATTTTTAATTTTATCATTAAATATTTAGTTTATTTTTATATTTTATTTTCTATAACATATTATAATTTCAAACAAACATCTCAATATTTTATTAATGATAATTTATTTGTTCATTTTGATTCAATTTAAATGCACTATAATTTTTTTTTTATTAGATGTTTTCGTATTTGTTTAATAATATTATAGGTTTTTATTAGAATTTTAACAAATTTTTTTTCAATTGCTACGTATCTTATCTTGTATAAAAAACAAATCATGAATATTTAATTAACATAAAAGTTAGGTTTCGTTTTTAAGAATTTTAATACATTTTTATATAACTTTATCACATTTATCAATATATTTTTTTTAATCTTGTACTAAATTTCAAGACTTTGAATGTTTTATTTTAATTTTTTTTAAGGCCATATTCAATTTTTATTTAGGAAACAATGTTTGTAATTTATAAAACATTATGATATTTGTTTTGCATGTGCATGAAATGTTTTTTTTTTACTTTTAAATTCATTATTTTATTGAATATTTTGTTGGTTTTTATTTTTTTTTTTAAAAAATTTATCCTTCAATTAAATAATTGATTTTAAATGGTGAAATTTAATAACAATACTAAAGTTTTTTTTAAATTTTTTTTAATGTTAATTTTTTTCTTAATTCAACGTGCAGCGTTGCGTTTGAGGGAATCTATTATTTGCCTAAGGCCCCGTTTGTTTGCAGAAAAGTTGTTTTCTTTTGAACAGTGAATTCCGGGGAAAATATTTTTCGATGTTTGGTAGTATTATGAAAAATAAACTGGAAAACATTTTCCAGTGTTTGGTTATGTTATGGAAAATGAACTGCAAAATAATTTATTAATGAATTAATTTTTTTTTCAAGTTTATCTAATATATATAAAATATTTAATCACTTACAATAAAAAAAATGAAATCTAAAAAGTATAATGATGATTTTTTTATTATATCCTATATTCATACATAACTTATTTTATAAAATATAACTATATATGTCACATCATATTATAGAGAAATAAGCTTGTGAAATATTTTTTACGTAAAACCTATTAATATATTTTTTTCAATTTTAAAAGCTTAAAATAACTTCTTTTTTTCATATGAAGAAAGCCAAATTAGTTTATAGTATTAAAGTAAAAGTTAGATATTTGGGTTTTTTTGGTATGAAGATTTTTTAAAAAGATAAATAAAAACAAAAATATTTTGATGGGTTGTTTGGATAAAGATTTTTTTTCTTTTACAGGTATAGGCAATTATCCCTTTAATATCCCCTTAATATATATCAAATAAGCATTTATAAATAAAAATAAATATCTTACATAAAACAAAAGCATGCATAAATATTAAGTTTTGGTTCAAATTCATACATATTAGTTCAAATTCACAAACATAAACATACTAGACCGAATTAAACAAGTAAACATACTTGCCAAAAAAACAAACATAAACTTTCTTATCATAGTGAAATCATCTAGCGATTAGGCCTGTAGCAGTGTTGGTTCACAAAATTATAAACCCAAATTTTCCTCAAATTAACATTTTTTGCCAAAAATGCTTTTGCCAACATTTCATTTTGGACCAAGTGATCAAAAGCATCACCAAGAGCGATCTCCTCAAAGTCTTCAACTTTCATCACTTATGTATATAGCTCATTAACATCAAGTTGATTTTTGCTTAGGCTTTGAATTGCAAGCGCTACATCTCCAATCTTTTTAGACAACTTTTCAACACTATCATCTTCATCCGTTCGATATCTCTTCTTATATTGCCTCTTTTGGGTATTAGATGAAGATGTCTCTGTACCTTTTGAAGTTTCTTCATATTCTCCTTCATTTTCAATTGAAATAGATTGCACTTCAATGTTCTCTTCCAGGTTGATATCAACATATGATTTGACATAATTTCCGGTTGCCATGTCTTTTCCAACAACAATTGTCATTGCTTCATACATATCAAGTTTTTTGTTGAGATACTTGTCATGATTCGGATGTGCCTGTTCATAAAAATTAGAATATATAATTTTCAGTTCCTTGTATAAAGTTTTGGAAACAAAAGTAAATGTAAAAATTACATAGAATACACTATTTATCATACATTTACTTCTTCATCATATACATCTTTTGAAACCGTAATCATCTTCAAACAATCATCCCAACCAAAACCACTTTTATTTTTAAGTTGGGTTATTATTCTCCATTCTTTTTTCACAGTTTTGAGATGATTCTCCACATGCTTCTGCTTGCATGGCACGTTGAACTTTTGACTAATTTTTGTAGCTACCTTTGCAAAAGATTCTGCTTTGAAGGTGGAAGAAGGCTTGTTTCCTTTAAGTGCCTCCTCAATTAATATCTCAAGTAGCATATGAGACATAGGCTTAGACCAGGTGAAGTGCTTACCTTTGCATTTTTCATTCTTCGCAGTATTCATTTCTACAAAAACAATTCATAAATTTATACAAAATAAAATTATATAATATTTAGATTGAACTAATTTTATACAAAAAAAAAATACAACTACTATTTAAAGAAGAACACATGAAATACATAATAAATTATAATGAAGTCAACAAACAATACAAATATATAACAAAGACAATACAAACTCAAGAAAGACATAATAAAAACAAACACATAATTAACACTCAATTACTAGTTTTTTTTAGTGTTATAATCATTCCACATGGTTGATGCAATCATTTCTCTTTTTGTTATCCATTCCCTATTCTCTTCCCTCTCCGCCTGTTGGCTTAAGCTGATTGTTCTTCTAATTGGTTCACTTTTCGAACATATTTTTTCCATAAGAAAGTCATAAGGATCAACTCCCATTATGTGATTATGAATAATACAGCATGCAAGCACAACATTCACTTGTGTTTCATAAGACCAAAAAGGTTTTCCATCCATTGATCTAAACCGACTCTTCAAAATACCAAACCCTCGCTCAATAGCGGTTCGTAATGAAGAGTGTCTAAGATTAAATAACTCCTTTTCATTTTCCAGTGAATGTTCTATAAACTCATTCAAGTGGTATCGAACTCCACGAAAAGGAGTAATGATTCTTTTTCGAATACCATAACCAGCATCACCAAGATAATATTTCCCTATAAATAAAAAATAAAACCTATTATTATCTTTATCTAATTAGACAATTTACATGTTTATTGAATATTGTAAATATTTAATTTATAACTTCTGGAATTTTTAGTTCACTAGGTCTTAATAGTGCATCACCTAAAACCCGGGAATCATGTGCACTTCCTTCCCATCTAGCTAAAACATATATAAACTTCAAATCAAAAGTTATAGTTGCTAAAATATTTTGTGTTGTTCCCTCTTTTCGACCTCGAAACTTTCCTTGAATGTCAACATGAACATTTGCAGGAACATGGGTACCATCAATTGCTCCCACACAATCCTATATAAACATGAAAAAAATAATTTATAACCATTTCTTCTAGATGTAATTAATTAATGTATAAAAATATTAATATTGTTATCATACCTTAAAATAAGGATAGAATCTGCGATTATTCATTATCTCCGCGGGAACTGTATCCCCTAGGTCTTTGATAAGGTGTTTGTATAACTTAAGAACTGCTTTTAATACAATTCTAAAGTAACGATGGATAGTTTCAACAGACCTATAGTATATACCACTAATAAAAGGAAATCTTTGGTTTCGACCTATAATTTGTAAGAACACAATTACTTGCTCCCTAATAGACACATTTTGGGTTGATCGTAATAGGTTACGACTTGTGAGAACATCACATAAATTATAAAACACAATTGGTTTCATACGAATTTGTTCGACGCAATGTCTATTACCTCGATTCAAAATGCTATCAATATAGAATTCTCGTTGAGCAATTGCATTTATACGTTGTTCCCTCTTTTCGACCTCGAAACTTTCCTTGAATGTCAACATGAACATTTGCAGGAACATGGGTACCATCAATTGCTCCCACACAATCCTATATAAACATGAAAAAAATAATTTATAACCATTTCTTCTAGATGTAATTAATTAATGTATAAAAATATTGATATTGTTATCATACCTTAAAATAAGGATAGAATCTGTGATTATTCATTATCTCCGCGGGAACTGTATCCCCTAGGTCTTTGATAAGGTGTTTGTATAACTTAAGAACTGCTTTTAATACAATTCTAAAGTAACGATGGATAGTTTCAACAGACCTATATTATATACCACTAATAAAATGAAATCTTTGGTTTCGACCTATAATTTATAAGAACACAATTACTTGCTCCCTAATAGACACATTTTGAGTTGATCGTAATAGGTTACGACTTGTGAGAACATCACATAAATTATAAAACACAATTGGTTTCATACGAATTTGTTCGACGCAATGTCTATTACCTTGATTCAAAATGCTATCAATATAGAATTCTCGTTGAGCAATTGCATTTATACGTGGTTCTCTCTTTTCGACCTCGAAACTTTTCTTGAATGTCAACATGAACATTTGCAGGAACATGGGTACCATCAATTGCTCCCACACAATCCTATATAAACATGAAAAAAATAATTTATAACCATTTCTTCTAGATGTAATTAATTAATGTATAAAAATATTGATATTGTTATCATACCTTAAAATAAGGATAGAATCTGCGATTATTCATTATCTCCGCGGGAACTGTATCCCCTAGGTCTTTGATAAGGTGTTTGTATAACTTAAGAACTGCTTTTAATACAATTCTAGAGTAACGATGGATAGTTTCAACAGACCTATAGTATATACCACTAATAAAATGAAATCTTTGGTTTCGACCTATAATTTGTAAGAACACAATTACTTGCTCCCTACTAGATACATTTTGAGTTGATCGTAATAGGTTACGACTTGTGAGAACATCACATAAATTATAAAACACAATTGGTTTCATACGAATTTGTTCGACGCAATGTCTATCACCTCGATTCAAAATGCTATCAATATAGAATTCTCGTTGAGCAATTGCATTTATACGTGGTTCCCTCTTTTCGACCTCAAAACTTTCCTTGAATGTCAACATGAACATTTGCAGGAACATGGGTACCATCAATTGCTCCCACACAATCCTATATAAACATGAAAAAAATAATTTATAACCATTTCTTCTAGATGTAATTAATTAATGTATAAAAATATTGATATTGTTATCATACCTTAAAATAAGGATAGAATATGCGATTATTCATTATCTCCGCGGGAACTGTATCCCCTAGGTCTTTGATAAGGTGTTTGTATAACTTAAGAACTGCTTTTAATACAATTCTAAAGTAACAATGGATAGTTTCAACATACCTATAGTATATACCACTAATAAAAGGAAATCTTTGGTTTCGACCTATAATTTGTAAGAACACAATTACTTGCTCCCTAATAGACACATTTTGAGTTGATCGTAATAGGTTACGACTTGTGAGAACATCACATAAATTACAAAACACAATTGGTTTCATACGAATTTGTTCGACGCAATGTCTATCACCTCGATTCAAAATGCTATCAATATAGAATTCTCGTTGAGCAATTGCATTTATACATGGTTCTTTTGGTATATAAATTCTACTTCTTTCTCGTTCAATAATAGCTACTCCTGCAGCTATGACAATTACAACTGCTCCTATACATGTTGCATGATTAATCTTACTATCCATGATAAAAAAAAGTGAAGTTTTCTGATAATGAAACCTAAAAAGTATGGAGAAATAAACATTCAAAAAGCATATCAAATACTTACACAATCAATATAAGAAATTATGATCAAACTAACACAATCAATATATTTGGATAGCTAGAAATACTTGTAATTCTAGATGTCATGTTCAGTTCAATTACATAGTTCAGATGTCATTGAAAATAAAAGCAGAAACAATTACAAGCAAAAAATGGAACCCAGAGTTGACAGGTCAGAGAAAGAAACAGAGGGATCGGCATACATGCATTACATAAATGACAGAATAAATGCAAAAAATTGCAAAGAAAGGAGTGCTTGCACGATGACAACTTCCCAAACAAGTTCTGCCAACAACAAATTAGTCAACATATTCTTTAGAGAAAAACATGGCAGATTATGTCACCAGCATCGACTTTCTTGCTTTTTTCCCTAGGATATTGCACTACGAATATATATCTCGTTTCTAAGTGAAGGGAGAATCTAAAAGTGGGATATTGCACCGAGCAAGATGACGATGACACATCAGCAACAAAAGTGAGGCCACCGTGGCCTCTGGCAACATGATGAGGGTGGCACGTAAGCACAAGAAAAAGGAGAAAAAAAAGAGGCATTGCAGACCATGCAAAACATATTTTGAGGAGATGATCAACGAACACAGTAGGCTGCTGGTATAAAACGAAGGCAGGCTTCGGATTTAGACAAAGAAAACCACCTGGCATGACATCAAAAGAAATTTTGACTTCAATTGCAACTAAAATGCTTACTACCCGAAGACTGATATACTGTCTTGCCTCACTCTTACTGGGAACTTCAAGACTGGCTTTCTCACAGATAGGATTGCTACCAGGATTTGACTCAAAGGAGATTATTAAAGGCTTTCTTACTCACTGCCTTACTGGAAAGACTTTTTATTTTCTTTTCTGTTTTTTCAACGCACACTCTATATAAGAATGTGTTGGAGAATTGAGTAGATAAAGCAATTAAAAACAGACAAGTTGCTGGAAAAGGTTGGCTAAACAAGAGTTTTATCCTTGACTCATCTAAAGTTTTATCCTTGGCTAAACACGAGATTTTGTAATCAACATTCTACATCTTTCCTACCTTTCTGCTGACAACATTGCCTAATGATCGCCCACAGTGTTCCGAAAACACTGGCTGGGATTACTCCTGGTTCAATCCCTTGTGAGGAACTGGTGTGCAATATAGGCTATCCACTATGGTCTCACCTGGTTCATTATCCATACGACCAGACGAATGACTTACTCAGTTGAGTCATGGTTCTCCAGGTCGCCTAGCTTATTCCATGGATGCGGGGGCTGGGAAGAGGAGGTCCCATCCCATAGGCAATTATCTAAGTCAACGCCTTCTTAAGCCTCTTCATAACTTCCATAACGTTGGCTCGTTAAGGGCCGAGTTTCTATTCAATCTAAGAGTCAATTATCACGATGCTCTACCACTTATAATACCGAAACAAACTTAGTTTCTCTAATTCCAACCGGAGCGATGTTGGGAACTTGCACTCCTGATAACAAAAGCTGGATTATATCTCTTCCTTCTGTGAAGCGTATCTATTTGTTGGTTGATTGGCTTGTGGTGCTGCTCTAACCACGTTGTGGAGTTGAACCACAGTTCTTCCTTACCTTTCGTGGTGAAATTCCACTTCCCGGAGCAGCAGCCAAAAAACCCATCCCCGCCGCCCTGTTTTTGCCCACCATCTTTATCATTTCCCCCCTACCCATCATGTTATAAATGTCTTTCACCAATTTTAGCTTTGATTTGACCCCTTCTTGGTGGGAGATCGAGAGCATAAATATAAAGCCATGCTCTCTCTTCTCAGACGAATACCCAGAAAAAATGAAGAAGTGTGGTGGAGTAGAAATGTGGTGATGAGAAAAGTTAAAGATAGATATAAGATTATCAAACACACACATTAAATAAGCAAGATATGAGATCCTATGTAAAATAGAACATAAAATTGTTCTGATTTTTTTCCCAAGAATTAACAAGCTCACAAGATTTCACAATCACAATTAATATAGAACAGGGAAAAAAACAAGACAGATAATAAAAAAAATATTTGAGGAAAATAATTACCTGAAGATGAAGATGAATCTTTGTTCCAGCAATGAGATATGAGAAAGGGAGATTTAACAACCATGCTAATTTTTTGAAGAGATCAGTTGTAAGAGAGAAGGAGTGATTTGTTTCCGTAAATGAAAAAGGAAAGGAAAGTGTTTTCCAAGAATAAAAAGAGAAAAACACTTTCCTGATATTAAAGTTAACATTTTTCTTTGACTGGAATTTAAATTTTTTTGATTAACTTTTCATGTATTTGTCAAATATAAGAAAGTGAGGAAAATAATTTTAAAAAAAATGAATTCCTAGAAATAAACATGGTTTAAATTAAATTTTGATTGTCATCGCCTGAAAGAATGACACATGGTTTTGCAATGCCAAACCATGTCTTTTTTCCTAGAAAAAAAATCGAGGACATCAGCATCGGCACGACCACAGCCGGCGCAAGAAGTGTCCTTTGTTGTGGTAAAAATAAAACTGCGTGATGTATGTTACGACGTCGTTTTGCTGTTTATGATTTTTGACGGGTGTTGAAAGCTTGAAGGTTTTCTACAACTTTCTCTCTCTCTACCTTCCTTGTTTGCTCCGAATTTGATTGATTAGTGGAGGATTCATCCTAGTCGTGGATTTCAAGTGGGAGAGAAAGAGATGCCGAAGAGGACAACGCACACGTACTCAAGCGAGGACGCAGCTCCCGACGGACCAAACTCCGATCTCTTCGTCTACTATTGCAAGCATTGTGGCTCCCACGTCCTCATCACTGGTTCCTCTCTCTTCCCTTTCTTCTTAACTTTCAATCACTTTATTCCATAAAAATTATATGAAAAGTCAATTACTTAATTCGTTGATTATTTTTGTTCTAATTAATTGTTTAATCTTAGACAACTGTACTAAAAGAATAATTAAAAATACTGAAATATATTTGTTATAAGATACGCAATTGCAGAAAATGCCGAAAAGGAAGACTGACAAAGCTTATGCATTGGACAAGAAGAAGCATCTTGCAAGGCTTCACGTTGACGAGGCTGGAAAAGTTGTCTTGAAAAGGTACCTAGGCTTTTTTAAAAAAAAAATTTATTCTTACTATTTGGAAACCTAAATGGAAGGTTAAGATTGTTCTGTGTTTTCTCTCTCTGTTTTTATTTCCTAATTTTATTTTACAAGTGTAGGATGCTGGGAGGGGTAAAGGCTTGAAATTAGAAATGGCAGTGAATCTTTAAAGCTAAATATTAAGTTGAACTGTCTATTCATTCATTGCCATCTACATGCTGGCGGCATTTGTTGCTTGCTGTATGTTGAAATGCTGAAGTAGTAAATATACTTGCAAGGGTGTGTTTTTTTAGTGTAAACATTATGTTCTTGAGATCTCAGTTATAGATAGATTACAGTTGCATTAGAACTCATTATGATTCTGCATCATTCTGTCCAGGGGTGAAGGGAAATTGGAGAAGCAATTTCGAATGAATTGCATGGGCTGTGGGTTGTTTGTTTGCTATCGAGCAGAAGAAGATCTGGAATTTGCTTCTTTTATATATGTTATAGATGGTGCTCTTAGCACAGTTGCTGCCGAAACAAACCCCCAGGTACAAATAAATATTGTTAAGATTTGGAGTGTTCCACCATCCAAATCTCTTACATAATAAATTAGGAGACTTTATCCAATGTTCATTGAGCATATAATTTCTTGCCTTTTTTTTGTAAGTGGGTGGTGTTTATGCATAAAAATGATAAAATATTATAAATTTCCTCTTATGGTTTTCTGGCATATGCTGTAGGATGCTCCAGTGCCCCCTTGCATATCACAATTAGGAGGACTTGTGCAGGTGGCCATAGAGGTTGAAGACCGTGCACAAAGATCAGCAATAACAAGTAATGTCATCTTTACTTACTGGCTTGATCTGCACATCTTTGATATTATTTGGCTTGCTTCTCTGTCTTGTTCTCATTTAAACGGACATGACCTTTCTGTGACTGGTTATACAATTATGAATGAATGATGTCAATCAATTAAACTTGTTACTGATATGCCTGTAAGTCTGTTGACTCATGTGTCTGCCTGCCTGCCTGCCTTACATGCAAGATGCAGTTGAATTAAATTCGGCACCTATATATCCCATGGATGTTGAGTTCTGTCCATGCATGAAGTGGCGCCCACTATGCACATGTATATACAAATAATATAAATGGATGTATCTCTTCGTATGAAGTGGAAGAGAGAGGAGCAGGGATGGAGAGAGCTGAGTGGAAATTTAGGAATATTGAGCAAAAAAGACCCTGTTATTGTAGTAATGTGGTTGTTTACGTAGCCTTGGTGCTTGTGTCTTGGAAATTAGATGGTCTCGTTGAGGGTATCTCGTTGAGTTATCTATATGAAGTTCAGAGCTGACAACAGAATTGATAGCATCTCCCTGGCACATTACATCCCTTAATTATAATCACTTCTTCGCTCACCAAAAATTGAGTAAAAAATGAATTATAGTGGAAATGGAAAAAGTGGGACGCCTTTTGTTATACTTTTCTCAAGTTAACTAATGTAGTGTTTCCTCTGTTGTCATCCTGTGTCTATGCAACACCCCTCATCTCTTGTTTGTGCTCTTTAATTTGACCTCATATCCATGAAAACAGAAGAGATTCTGGACAGGAACAAACCACCTATGTTTCATACCCACAAACAGTGATATGCTTGAATGCATACAAAATGTAGTATACAAACACACAAATATTTAATAGAAATGCGCATTAAGATGTTTGACTTATAGTTGCATGAAGGAAATTTCAGAAAGGTGATTGAAAAGAACAATGTAATTGTCTTATCTAGTACTTTGCATGACATGGAAATGTATTAATTTTTTATTTATGATCATTATGCTTGATATATTTCTTTCCAGGAGTGAATGCAGATGATGTTCGAGTTACTGTAGCTGCACCTGCTGCCCGTGGAGAAGCTAACAATGAACTTTTGGAATTCATGGGCAGGGTATGCTTGTCCATCACAATCCTATTTTTTAAATTGGTAGGATAGTAAAATTAGGCACAGAATCTTATATCATCAAATTAATGTGCCAAGTTTAACATGATTTGCCTTCACACAGGTTTTGGGTCTGAGGTTGAGCCAGATGACTCTTCAAAGAGGATGGAATAACAAATCCAAGCTGCTTGTTGTAAGTAAAATCGAAAAGTTCTGTTTTTTCACAAGCCTAGGTGTGCATGCTGAATGCGTGCATGTGTGCTTGCATCTTCAGTTAATCTGTAAAATCTTTGTTAGATGGAAGTTTTGTTTTAGACCCAGTGAGCTTTATACAATGCCACATGTTGGAGATCAACTTGTTTTATGGAAAATTATGCTTCTGAATTCTGATACTGCTTAGACAATTCACTAGCTTCTTTGAATACAGAGTTTTTGTAGATTTCCAGCTTAAATGGAAAAGAACTAGTAATATTAAGTACGATATAATTGATAAACTTGGAAAGCCTCTTTTCAAATTAGCTGATTTCCATGTAAATCATCTAAGCTGGTTGCCCTCAGATGACCTTTCAATCCAAACCAGTCCAAATTAATCTATTGTCTCTAGGAAAGTTGCCAACGTAAACAAAAGAAGCATTATATTTGGCGCCTGCCTTAATTTTTCCCGAAATTGTCAACAAGTGGGCATTTACTGAGAACTTTTACGTATACATGATTCTGCTCCTAGAAGTTTGTCTCCAGTTTAATTAACTTTTTATTCTTTTACCAGGTGGAGGATCTATCTGCTAGACAGGTTTATGAGAAACTACTAGAAGCTGTACAACCCTGAAGCTACTGCATTTTTCTAAATTATTTCAGTTTTTTTTGTTTGTACTGGATTAATTTATCTGTGATCAATTCAAATGTAAAATTTGTAGTTTGAACTCGAATACGGGAGATAGAGCTCATGGCCTGAAATACCTGGCCAACTCTCAATTGAATTGATCCTGTACCTACCTGCTCAAGAGATTGCTTGTACGAAATCATGCCCGCTTGAATTTTTACCAGAGTGCACGATCTGCATTACAGTCTCCAAATTTTCGCCCTGACTAGCCATGCTATTAAAAGATTGTGCTGGTGAAGAGTTGGTGAACAGAGAAGCAAGATTTATTGCCACACGAAGTTATTCTCACATGAAGGATAATGAAAAGGGTGAAGCAGCAGCAACATCATCCTTCTCACTAGACCTAGATTTTTGTTCTAAGCAAACAAAAGGAGAAACAAAATCAAGTTGTTCCTCAAAAAAGCCAAGTAGAAAGCACTAACTGTTTAATGACAGAGATCAGTGATTCTACCATCAATATGGAATTTCATTGAGAATGTCTATGAGATTCATGATTGCCCAAACCACCACCAATTGGGAAAAAAGTTAGTAACATTGTAAGAAAATCTTTTCAAAAAAAATTATATTCGACAGGCAGCTGAAACAGAAGAAAAACAAAAATTTTCTAATGGAGCCATAATCCTGGATCACCCCAACGCTTTTCAGGAGGAAGCTCCACTACGAAGAGCACCCTTGGGCTTCCTTGGAGCAATCTGAGTATCAGCCTGGAAAAAAGAAAAGGACATTCTATGTAAGGTGCAAAACCCCAACATCAAATAAGCAAAAACACAACAGTTCTACCCTTTGCAACATTACTAAAATTTTCTGAGTATTACCTCTTTCTTGACAGGCTCTTCCTTCTCTGACAAAGTCAACTCAATGTGGCAAGGCGATGACATGTAAGCTGCCAAAGAAATCATACATCACTATTAAGTGCAGGTGCTCAAATAGACAAGACAAACAGAAAAAAAAAAACTTGATGGCTAAAAGTATGGACTCACGATTGATCCTTCCATGGGCACGGTAAGTACGACGACGCTGTTTTTGGGCTTGATTGACTTGGATATGTGATATGTAAAGTGCATCGACATCCAAACCTTTTACCTAAACAATGAGTAGACAAAATTTACACAACATTGTATAGGAAATCCATGAGGACATGAAGGAAATATAAGAGTAAAATCACACACATAACAGGAAAAGTAGCTACCTCAGCGTTGCTTTCGGCATTCTTCAGCAAATCAAGGATGAATTTAGCAGATTTAGCAGGCCACCGCCCTTGTCCATTTGAATGGCGGTTCTTAGCTTGAGCAGTTCGCCCAACACCACGACAAAAACGGCGGAATGGAATAGCTTGCTTGTGTGCCAAAACATCCTCCAAGTACCCTTTAGCCTTGCCCAAAGGCAATTTCCGGATTGAAAAAGCAGTCTCTCTTGTATTCTGAGATAGAGAATGGAAACATTGTAGTCAGCACAGCCATTTTGGTAATTTCAACAGAGTGAAAGTCATGGTGCTGCTTCATAGAGGTTGGAGAACTGAATGTGTAATCATAGAGCAACTTCAACCGCATGAACCAAACTCATACAATCAAATTTTAAAAAAACTTAAATATCACTCATATAACAAGTTGTCCTATTTGTCACAAAATAATACGTACCAGGGCCAATAACAGCTCTTAATCTAGTCTCACAGGAAAAGGAAACCCTGAGCACGAGTGCACAGAGGATCATACTCACAACACACAAAAATAGAAAAGAAAAATAAAAAAAATAAGAAATTATTTTGTAGACATATTTCAAAGATTGAGAGGCTCATCTTGTTCGCATCAGTTCAACCCATTAACCATATCACTCTCATGCACATTTGACTAGTCCAATTAAGCTCTAAAGACAATGCAATTACTGAACCCTCAGCAGTAAATAAATCAAAATCAGATAATGGGGAATACAAGTCTACCGAAGCTCATGAGAAGTCCATTCACAGAGCTCAAAGGATTCTATAACATAACCCCTTACTCCAGTCATCCTCCTCCATGCTGACTAAGAAACGAAACTGACACCTAGAAGAAGCAATAAAAAGTTGGCTTACATCGCACGGCAAGACCCTCTCTGTCTTAAAATATTTTAATGTCATATGTACATTTTAATAAGCCCTAATCCACTATGCAGGAATCTGAATTGAGCGACACTAAAATATTTTGCAAGAAACAAAAAATAAAAGACAAATTTCCATTGAAGAAGCTGAAAGCTCTCATTAATTACCATAGAAAGCAGAACAAACTGTTTAGATGATGGAAGGAAAACAGTTTTGGCATATCGTGAAATTTCAATCAATTGCACACTGACTATTTCAGATTATAGCTAGAATCCACTTCAATCAATACATTTAAGGCTATTCATATATATGAACTGGAGACAGCAAATTCAAACGGTGGCAACAAAAATAGTAGAGAAGCAG
This sequence comes from Populus tremula, assembly GCA_964019445.1. NCBI lineage: Eukaryota > Viridiplantae > Streptophyta > Magnoliopsida > Malpighiales > Salicaceae > Populus > Populus tremula. The sequence continues at coordinate 10,238,799 of CAXHTJ010000004.1, forward strand.
CAAGCTTATGAAAAACTGACGATCAACAACCCACAAGCAGAATGATTTTAGGTTCAGAAAGAGCAGCAATGGGAAGCCATTATGCCAATATACTATATAGAATAAATGACTCCGTAATATATTCAACATAGATACACAAGGTAAAGTGTTTACTGCGGCAGCATGCACGATCAAATTAACAAAGCATTGGTAGCAAAACTACAATCAATTAGACACAACAAAATCAACAACACCACATTAAATTCCACAGACAAAATATTGAAGCAGTGTAGAACTTTCAACATACCTTGAAGTGAACGCGGAGATCAGATCCCCTAGCTTTGCAGGCTGAAATAGTAACCGTAACACTAAAATCAGATTTCACTTTCTCAACAAAAAGAATAGTTTATATAAAAAGAAAATATTGACACTTTCACGTTCTTACACTTGGTGGGGTTATCTGGTTCTCTTGAATACTTCACCTGAAAAGATTAACAAAACAGATCCCATAAGAAACCAGAAGAAAGGAATCACCCACTAAGATCTAAACTTTTTGCACTAATTCTAAGAGAGTATCCTCCTTGTGTTGTCCCACAAAAAAATCAAAACACAACAAACCCGCAAAGATCTGAGCTTTTTAACTACTTCTAAAAGAAAAACTCTTCATTTCTACTTCCAAACTTTAAAAAAACGCAGAGCTAAACAAACCCACCATTGCTGCAGCTTCTGTCTACACTTGTGCGGCCACCAAAATAGAAATGCCCGCAGTAATAAGAGGAGACATGAGAGTTTTAGCTAAAAAGTAAAAACCTTAATAAAAGGGAGCTAGGGTTTCTCTTATTTTGGGCTCTTTCAAATAAGAAGCAGGCCCATTGCATCTGGGCCTGAGCTATTTACTTTGTCCAGTCAACTCTACAATTTAAAACAAGGGTATTTACGTCCTTTCGTTATCACAAAATAAATAAGCACAAAACTGGAGAGGAAACTGGAAAAAAAAAAAAAAAAACCAGAGCTTGGCTCGTCTTCAAGAAACAGAGAATTTGAAAAAAAAAATATATATATATCTGAAAGCAAAACATTGAACTGCAAAGCCTCTCTGTTTCATCCTTGTAAGCTTCTATTTTTTTTTCTCTTCTTATTTGCTTTCACGACATTCTCATATCTATATCTTGTTATTGAGATTTATGTATTGCCTAGCTAGTTTTTGAAAAGAAAATCAAAATCACAAGGAAGAAAAGTTATGGCCTTTGATTTTGTTTAATCATTTTTCAGTTAGAGATTTGCTTGATGTATGTTTAGTTTAAAGCTTGTGGGTTGGTTCAGGGTTTGATTGTGGAACTAGGGTTTTGAAGTTTTGGTTCAGAGTAAGCTACTTTCATTGTTTAAGCTTAGTTTTTAGTTTTTGCACTTTAAAGTTGTGAAATTTGGTGTTATTTTTTAAAACCCAGAATTTGATTTTTGTGTTATTTTAAGAGGTTGTCTGGGGTTTTGTTGTTGTTGGATGTAGAATTGTTTAGTTTTGAGGTAAATTGTGGGCGTATGAGATTGGGGTCTTAATGAATAATAACAGTAGTAATCCTGGACGAAGTATTGGGGTTCCGCCCTCGTTTGTGAATTCTGTTGCAAAGGCACAATCCATGCACGTGAACCACCAAGCACCGCAGTTGCTATCACAGTCACAACCTCAAATACAAAGTGGGCAGCCGGGCCACTTTCAGCTGTCCGAGCCGCAAGCTCAGGTCCTAGGACATGCTCAGTATGCACAGGCGGCTCATGCTCACTTTCAATCTCAGATACAATTGGCCAACCAATCCATTGCTCAGTTGCAAAATGTCAATTCTGGTAATGTTGGTGTACAATCACCTCCTGTAGCCACGCCTAGCATTGCTAGTGCTAAAAAGTCTAGCCATAAACCGCCCTCAAGGCCTTCAGGTGGTTCATCAAATGCCAACATGGCTTCACTGTTTAAGACCATGGAGTTGACTCCAGCGGCTCATAGGAAGAAAAGGAAGCTTCATGAGAAGGAGATACCTGAAAAAGTGGCATCTCTTTTGCCAGAGTCTGCACTTTATACCCAGCTGCTTGAATTCGAGGCTAGAACAGACGCTGCTATGGCAAGAAAGAAGATGGATATTCAAGAGTCACTTAAAAACCCTCCCCGTGTTCGGAAAACACTTCGGGTATATGTATTTAACACATTTGAAAATCAGATGCAAGGGGCTAACGAGAGGAAGAATGCTGAGCCTCCTTCTTGGTCATTAAAGATCATTGGGAGGATATTGGAAGATGGGAAGGACCCTGTGCTGACTGGAATGATCCAGAAATCATATCCAAAATTCTCATCTTATTTCAAGAAAATTACAATATACTTGGACCAGAGCCTGTATCCAGATAACCATGTAATTTTATGGGAGAGCACACGGTCACCTGTTCTTCATGAGGGCTTTGAGGTTAAGAGAAAAGGAAATAAGGAATTTACTGCAAGAATTAGGCTGGAAATGAATTATGTGCCTGAGAAATTCAAGCTTTCACCTGCTCTTTCAGAAGTCCTTGGAATTGAGATAGAGACTCGCCCCAGAATTTTGGCGGCAATTTGGCATTATGTGAAGTCTAGGAAGTTGCAGAACCCAAATGATCCCTCCTTCTTCACATGTGACCCCCTTCTTCAGAAGCTATTTGGGGAAGAGAAGATGAAATTTTCTCTGGTTTCACAGAAGATAAGTCTGCATTTAACTCCTCCACAGCCTATTCATTTGGAACATAAGATCAAGCTCTCAGGGAATTTCCCAGCTGGAACTACTTGCTATGATTTCATAGTTGATGTTCCTTCACCATTACAAAAGGACCTTGCTGCGTACTTGACCAGCACAGAGAGCAACAAAGAAATTGATGCTTGTGATGAATTAATATGTAACTCTATACTGAAGATACATGAGCATCGTCGGAGGCGGGCTTTCTTTCTTGGTTTCAGTCAGTCTCCAGCAGAGTTTATTAATGCTTTGATTGCTTCTCAGAGCAAAGATCTGAAGCTTGTCGCAGGAGATGCTAGCCGCAATGCTGAAAAAGAGCAGCGATCTGGTTTCTATAATCAGCCATGGTAAGCATTTTTTCAGTTTTAATCTTATTTTATCTTGCCATTCGTTATTAACATGTGTCTTCAGATTTACCTTTTTACTCTTTCAATCCTGCCAAAAGGTTTTGGATTGGCCCTGCAAATTGAAGAAGAGAAGATGAAATGAACTTGTATTAATGGAATTTGCTTCTTCTTTTTTTCTCGTTTGGTATAGGGTTGAAGATGCTGTTATTCGATACCTAAATCGCAAGTCTACAGGAAGTGATGCTCCTGGAAGCTCTTGAATAAATGATCCTCAGATTGTCAAAAAGGTGGTATGGAGTTCAATTATTGTGATACCATTTTGGTCTCCAGTTCCTTTTTGTTCTCTTGTATTGATTTAGTTTGTTTCTGCAGTTACGTAGAGGGAGTCTTAGATCCTATTTCTTAGAGGCCTTATGATGAGAATTCATTGTCAGGTTGTGGTTCACATGGTGGTTATTTATTATGCTTCATGAAGAAATATATGATATCTTGTTATACAGTATTCATAAATGCTGAAAGCTTGGAATGGGTGACTTCTGCTGTTATTAGGCATTGTTCACAGCATCTTGACCACATTCATCATGAATACCAAGATATGTCAATTCATTTAGCTGTTTATCGCGAAACCTTCCAGATACAATTTCACTATCCTGAACTCTTGTCTTTAATTTTCTCTCTTAGGCATGTCTACAAAATAAAAATAAAAAAATTAAATTAAATTCCACCAACTTTTCCTCTTCAAGATCAGAATTTTGGCCTATCCCTTGTCCCAGAGCGCAGTTTATTTGAACCACACGCCTGTTTCAATTCTTGATGCTATTGTGCTTAGCTGAATTATATTTTGGCTACTTGTGCGATCTTCTTAGCCTCCTCGTTGGTTAATGATAGCTTATATTTTGACATCAATATTTCGCAATAATGCAACAAAATCATGCTCAAGACTCTTGTGCTTATGAACTAAGAGGTCAATTGTATGTTTTGACTAATTTGTTTAGAATTTTTCATCACAGAAATGATTATCCCGTTAAAATCGATGTTTACACGAGAAAGACAGGGCAATTTAATTAGTTTGTTGTTGATCTTGTGAGCTCAAATAGATTCTTTGTATCTTCCTGGACGATCTTTGCTTAACATCGGGTCATTATAAATCATTGTAATAACTTTTAGTATCCTCAAGATACCAAGCCCAGGCCCCAAGGGGCCTAGATATCATGTTCGAGTCTTACCATAGTTAATATATAAAGTTGAATAGATAGAAATTAATATAATTATTTCTAGAATGAATTTCTCTATTTTTAAAACAAAAAATATATAAAAAAACATGTTTTTGACCTGGTCTTACCCTTGATCACGGGTTAATTTAGGTTTTTGATCTGGTTAAACTGAATTAATTTGTTTTTATTTTTTTAAAATCTAGATCATTTTAAGCTTAGATAATAGGTCAATCTATTAAGTCGATCTAAATTTTATAATTAGTTTAATTTTATTATTATTAATTTCAATAATAAATTAAAATTAAAATAAATAAATAAAAATATTTATTTATTAAAATGTATAAATTTTATAGCGGTAGATATTTAGAGACATATATTTTTTTTTAATGCTTTATCTATCATTAAAAAAAACAAGAATCATCACTTTATTTGATATATCACTACAAATATATAAATCTATTTTTATGCTCTTGTACTCGCTGTCTTCAGGCAGCAATGAAATGCAGCCTTACGTTCGTTTGACTGACACATTCCATCAATTTATAACGAAACCATGCCAACAATGAAATAAATGTATTTAAATATTAGCTGAAGTGGAGGGGCCCTATAAATTAATGAAATATCATTATCAATATTTTTAAATTTCCACCCCATTAAATAATATATTCGGGTCTGGATATAATAATAATACTAGTTACATGCTCCGCGCGATGTCGCGGGTCAATTATTTTTTGAATTTTAAAAATAAGCAAGATCTAAAAGTGTTAGGTATTTTTGCAAAGTTATACCTAGAAATTTTAGATTTGGTTGCAACGCCTGACCCAAGAGTAATATTTATAATATTAATAATGACATTAAACTTGGGTTAATCCTTAGCATAAAAGTGTCTGGACTGCAATACCAGACACAATAGCATTGGACGTGGATCTGGCGGCAAGGTCGTGTCATAAAAGTATGATAATTAAATAGATTAGTTAAAAAGAAAAAAAAACAAAGAAAAAAAACCAACAGGAAAAAAAAACTAATGAAGAAAAAGAAAAAAAATATGAATTAATTGGGTTAACTCTTCAAATCAGGTTAACCTGTCATACCTTGAACTCGTATCGTGAAAGTTTGATAATTAAAAAGGAAAAAACAAATTAATGGGTTAACCCAGAATTAATTGGGCTAACTTGTCAAATTAGGTTAACCTGTCAAACCCGGAATCCATGTCATGAAAGTTTGATAACTAAATAGAAAAAAAATTTAACATCAACAATTTAAATTAAACAAAAATAATTAATTTAAAAAAAAAACAAAAAAAATTACAGGTTAACTCGTCAAACCAAGTTAACCCGTCCTCGGATCCGTGTCATGAATGTCTGGTAACTAAATAAAAAAAAAGTGAACATTAACAAACTGAACTAAGCGAAATAAATTAATTAAAAATAAAAAATAAAAAAAATCCGGGTTAACTCGTTAAATCATGTTAACCCGTTAAACCCAGGATCTATGTCATGAAAGTCTGATAACTAAATAAAAAAAAATTGAACATTAACAAACTAAATTAAGCGAAAAAATTAATTAAAAAAAAAAAATAAAAAAATTGGGTTAACTCGTTAAATCATGTTAACCTTAAACTCAGGATATGTCTTGAAAGTCTAATAACTAAATAGAAAAAATTTAACATTAACAAACTAAATAAACAAAAAAATTAATTAAAATAAAAAAAAAAAAATTAGGTTCAACCAGTTAACTGGTTACCGTGAAACTGAATGTGTCTTGAAAGTCGAATAACTAAATAGAAAGAAATTTAACATTAACAAACTAAACTAAACGAAAAAAATTAATTACAAAGAATAAAAAGAAAAAAAAATTAGGTTAACCGGTTAAATATGAAAAACGTATCATGAAAGTCTGATAACTAAATAAAAAAATTTAACATTAATAAACTAAATTAAACAAAAAAATTTTGTTAAAAGAAAAAAAACAAAGAAAGAAGCAAAAAATATAATTCTCGAAATGCATAAAAAAACAACTAAAAAAATTGTTTTACTGTGGACTGTACTTTTACAATATGGATATTGTTTACTGTGCAGTACACAGTAAACCACTGATTCTTTTTAATTATTTATAATAATTATTATTAAAAACCCGACAAATTCCTGTCCGTTTAGATCTAAGTGTAGGCATAAAAATAGTTTTATTAACCAATTTGTTAAGCAGGACCTTTACAGAGCAAGAAATAGTATAACCTTTGTTTTTTTACAATCGCTGTGGCTAACTTCCTATTAGGTGGAAGATGTCCCAAAATCTAAAAATTAGAATTTTATTGATACTGCATGATGATATATTCACAATAATTTAAAATAATAATTTTTGTTTTGTTTTTTTATCTTGATATTTTTATATTTTTTTTAAATAGTGAAACTAGTCTCGTTTGAGATTTGTGACTATTCCTCCTAATAAATGCTCTTTCTAGAGATCGTACTTGTATTCTCATTATTGCTGGGATATAGCAATACGGTAATGTCTTAACAACTAAATCAATAATTTATTGATATTTAAAATAGTAGGTTTAATCTAAATAAAAGAAATTATATATAAATTAAAATGAAACATAAATAAAAATATTATTTTATATTTAATAAATAAAATAAAATAACCCTATATTTTTTAAAACAAAAAATATATAAAACCTGAAATGAAAATTGGAATTATACAACCGTTGACAACCATAACTTTTATCTCTTAATTTGTATTATGCATTGTCATTTATCTTAAATAGTAGGTGTCTGAACACTAACTGACCCGTTCCGATTGTCCGTCCGATCATGAATATCTTGTCTCTGTCGGTGACCGCCGGCGATCCATGAAATTCTCACATGGGGATCTCCCTCGTACGTGGAAACTGCCATGTTACATGATGACAAGGCAGCTTGAAACTACTGGATCATCATTTAACATGCACATGCTCTATATATTGCCCCTATGAAGGTACAGTTCATGTAGCCATGTCTGCCCATCATACATGCATGTCGGAGCCCTGCCTCTTCTTCCTCCATAGATCCCACACGGGTTTTCGAGCTTCAGTTTTATTACAGGACCAGCCTGATCTCTTTTTGCCTGCTTTTCTCTTTTTTATGTGTTTCTCAAGGCAAGTTTGCCTTGTACGGTCACAACCTTTTATCGTGCCACAACCACGTACGAGATTGAAGACGGTTTTTCTTTTCTCTTGTGGCTCTCTATTTCTACTTAATAATTTTTTTTCCCCAACATGATTAATACAATAATACACCACACGTGGTCTTATTTTTTTTTTTTTATGAATACATTTTTAATTTTCTTAGAAATATACATTCTTAAAAAAATCATAATATCTCTAAATCATGTTTTCTTTGTCTTTTATGTTTTCTTTATTTTCTTAAACAATACAACACGCGTGGTCCTTATTTTCTTTATCATTTTATTTTAAGAAAATCAAATAAAAATTCATATACTCAATGACCACTGAAATTAAATATAATAAACAGCAAAAAAATTATAAAAAAATTATGAAAGTACCAATATAATAAGATTAAAAAAATGCATGGAGTGTCTATCAAACCACTGATGGAATTTTATATACTACTGACAGATTAGTTTTTCAGTATTTAAACACTATATTTGTTGAGAAAACATTTATTTATGGAATAATTGACGGAACTTGCTTGTTAAGAATTTATTGTCGATGATTTTTATTATATCGATCAATCCATTGACAATACAATCATAATAGAGTTATAGAAAAACAAAACACGTCAAATAAAAATAATTAGCGGCATTCTTCCGCTAGCACTTCCATTAGTGATTTAGTTAATATCACTAAAGCAATCATGGCTCGTCAGTGACTTATATATTGTCAGTGGTATTTCTTGTGATTTTTTAAAACTTTCTGGAACTCTTTGAGGATTTAATCTGGAGGTAATTTTGTCAGTAATAGTTAATGGCATTTCATGTAATTTTTTTGTTTGAAACTTTTCGATAAACTTATTTCATTGATAATTCTGTCAGTAATTTGTTTAATATTTTTAAAATTAAATTAAATTAAATAAAACAGAAAAAAAAATAAAAAAGTAAATATTTATTATAAATTTAAAAATTATCAGTTTGTATACAATTGCAGATTTTCTACAAAAATCAAATTCTTTCACATTTACTGCAATTTTTAACTTAACAATAAAATTGATAAAATATAAAATATAATCATTAAATAAGTTATTATTTATTTCATTACAAAACACCTAAATCACAAAATCAAACTCAATTTCATCACATTAGAAACAAACATGATTTCTTAAAATCTCAAACAAACCTTAACATATACAAATCATACATTCATACAACAAATTTCTATGAAAAAACTACAAAACAAATAAATACACAAACAAACTACATATACTACATCATAATACTAAAAAATTAACGTTTTGAAAATGGATTACAACAATAAAATGAGTAGCTTTTCTTACTTGACGTGGCCACTCTTAAAAAAAAAAAAAAAGAAGCCAAAACAAGGATACTGACAGATTGAGAGTTTGGGTGGTCGTATTTGTGCTGATGAAAGTTTGATTTGTAATAAAATATAGAGGTGATGCTTGTTGTTTTTTGAATAATAAAAAGGAAGAAGAAAGGGGGGGGTCGTCTATCAGGTTATAACTTAAATATTACAGATGGGTTCACCAAAAGATATTTGCGACGTGTTTATTTTATCGGTAAAATCATTTATAATGATGACACATCATTTTTATTTTTTGTTTTGTTTTCATTCCAACTGTAATTTTTTCAGTATATACCAATGAAATTTTTTTGTCGGTGCATACCAAGAGGGACATGGCAATACAATATTTAATGTCATCGTAAATTACCAACGAGTTTTATTCCGTCAATAGTTCTATTTGTATTTGAGAAGTTTTTGGTAGCGATCAATCCATATGAATTATGGTAGCTAGTCATTACAATAAAACAATGTAAAATTTAAATAAGATATAGAAATGTGAAATATGTTCGTCATTATAATTAAAAAAATATAAATAATAAAATTAAAATATTTCAATTTACTAATTTAATTAATAGAGAATGAAATGAGTAATATAATTTATTTGAAAAGAAACTTGAGTAGTTTATATTGTCTAATTTGCATTTTTTCCCCTCACCTATAGTCTTTTAACGCAAAAGCTCTTTCAACACATTTATAATATACTTTATTATAAGCCTCTTTTATTTATCATTTTACATTAATTTTTTTTTTTTTGGTTTAACCAAGAGCATCTCCAAGCCTATTGTACCAAAGACTATTTCTCTTTCGAGTCGAAGCATGAAGGTAAAGCTATCAAGATAATTGAACTTGTGTTATTATCATTTCTGAAAAATAGGCCACTATATATCATCTCTAATCTCTATCAATCACTTGTTGGTTAAAATTAATTTTTAATTGAATTTTTTTTTATAGAGAGAATAATTGTTTTTAACGAGAGAGAGGGGGGGTAATTTCCTTCTTTTAATCATTTTATTTATTCCTAATTACTATATATATATATAATTCATTATTTGTTTTTATGATAAATTCTTCAATATTAATTTGATGAAATTTTGAATAAGATATATAGTATGTTTTATGTATGTCTAATATACATAATAAAAAAAAGATAAAAAGATATAACAACGTTTGTTTTTGTGGTTGAGGTTGATTTTTATGCATGAGACCTACCCAAAAAGTTAGAAAAAACAAGAAAAACTAGTTTTTATGGTTAAATTTTGTGCATAGTTAAATTATACCAAACCTCTACCTCAACCTCAACCACAACCACTAAAACAAACATATGAAAAAAAAAAGAATTCAAAAAAAAAAACTTAGCTTATATCTTTATAAAAGGCATATCACATAATAAAATCATTTCAACAAGGATGCAACTTAACACAGACAAGAGCAAAGTACGTGGCCACATATTAATCAGAAATGCAACATGCTATCCTATATTTTATTTCAAATATCACCATTTCCATTCCTTCTCTTGACCATAACCTTCAACCCACCAACCATGTGAGCTGTCAATAGAGGAGCAAAAACCGGTTCGTTATCAAAAACCGGTTTGATCTCGAACCGCCTCAATACGGAAGCCATCACATATTTCATCTGTATCATAGCCATCTCCTTGCCTAGGCACACCCTTGGACCGGCTTGAAAGACAGGAAACGTATATGGACTCACCGATTTCAATGTCTGATCATTACCGATTTCTTGAAACCACCGGTCTGGTCTGAATTCAAACCGGTCCTTACCCCACAATTTTTCCATTCTGCCCATTCCGTAGGGAAAATAGGTCACTCTATCTCCCTTTCTGACAGAAGTTCCGTCCGGCAAGACATCATCAATAATAGCATGCTTTGAGTCCCATGGAACTGGAGGATACAGCCTCATGGACTCACATAAACTTGCCTTCAAGAAATTCATGCCTTTTAAAACTTCATAATCAATTGCCCTTTCACCATCGTCAAGCAATGATTTTACTTCTTTCACGATCATTTCCTCAGAGTTTCGATGCTTTGAAAGCAACCAAAATAGCCAAGTCATTGCTGCTGATGTCGTGTCCCTCCCTGCCATGATGAAGCTTATCACCATATCTCTTACAACTTCCTCGCCGTGCCCTGCTAGTAATAATCTTGACAGAAGATCACTTTCCAATTTCCCCTCTCTATCATTTTCAAGAACCCTCTTCTTGGTCTTGACAATTTCTGAGACTGAATCATGAACAAGCTTGATTGCTTCTTTCAGTTTTTTCTCAGCCCCTAAATTGAAGAGTTTCTTGGTCTTCCACACAGCATAAACCGGCGCCATTCCACGCATAGCGCTTATTTCTGAAGCAGCATCAAATGCTTTAACAAGCGGCGGGATGGGTCGTGAAAGATCCAAGCAAGAAGGATCAGTCCCTAGAGAAACTCGACAAACAATATCAAATGAAAATCTCCTCAACAAATCTTGCAAATCCAATACACTCTTAGCTTCCACGGCCTCTTCTAACAACGGTATTAGACGATTTTCCACCTCTTCTTGTAGTGTCATAACAACGAATTCTCTCAAAGACTTGGTGCTGAACTCATGGCTAGCCAACTTACGTTGAGTGCTCCATAATTCACCATCAGCATTGAATATGCCGCACCCTAGAAGGTCCCCGAGGATTTCAGTAAAGGGTTTTCCTTTCGGGAAGTTGATGAAGTTGGTCTTGAGGACGTACTCGACATTTTCCGGATTGGCCGTGACAATAATGCGGCGGGCACCTAACCGCTGCACCACAATGGTTTGTGTTGGTGACACCGACAAAAGAGTGGTGTACCAGTCTAAAAGGCAGCGGCGATTCTTGTAGAAAGAGATTAGGCAGCCTATAATTGGATAAGAAGGAGGGCCATGAGAGGTGGGTGGTTTTGTTTGAGAGGCGTAGAATTCTTGAAGGACTGAGAAGAAGAAAGAGAGAAGGTAAAACCCTAGATTGCAAATGATAACGAGAAAGATGAACATGGCTAGCTCTTTTGGACAGAGTTTTTCTCCTTGATTTTTGGTGAGGATTATCGAGAGAGTTTTGCTTGTTTTTGTACTAGAGTAGTTTAAAGTAGGATGGATCCAAGGATATGGGGAAGAAGGGCTATATATACACACAGAAACACAGTGTTGTGAGTTGATACAATTTATTGGCACGTGTATGATACCGAAAGACAGAGAGAGAGAGAGAGAGCCGTTGACATCTTTAGAGAGAAAAGGTAGAAAAGGAAAGAAATCATGCATTCAAATCCAATTTGATCATGAGCATACAAAAAGTCCAATTTAATGTGTTGGTTAGCTGATTTTAAGTTATCAAAAAGTCATCTTCATAGAGATCACTGTATCTTCAGGGATCCTCCCATGTGTTTGTACTCGTTTATGTATTACGATTTTATTGGTAGATTTTTCCTTGTTTAATTTGGTTTTCTGGATCGTGAAGCCTCGATTTCAACCCAAAAAAAAATTGAGATTTAATCTAAGCTTTAATTCATTGCCTACACCATATTCTATAGCTAAATTAATAAGTTTTCACATTGAAACTACCTAGATTTATTTCTCATCTTTGATAATTCTTAAATCAAGACCCTTCAATAAAATGAAAATAATTTTAGCATATATATATTAATTAATTTAAATGGCAATTAGGACATAATTTCCTCTCATATGGAGTAATATATGCCAAAATTATTTTCATATATATATATAGATAGATAGGTAGATATTTCCTCTACCCTAATTGTTATTAGATCACCGAAATACTGAACTAATTCAAAATGATCGGTGGATTAGAAGCATCATGCATGCTCACTTTTAAAAATGAGAGAATCTGCCAATTAGGGTTTCGGGAGGAATTATCTCAAAATCCAACTCTTTCGTTTTTTAAAAGAAAATTATAGGGTTTTGAACTTGTGTTCCTGTGCTTTAAACACATACATAACAAAGAAAATTAATCTTAACACACCCCACTTAGTTAATCAATCACTTAATTATTAGATTAGTAAAAAGATTCTATAAATGGCTGTAGTCAGGAGAGACCTCAGCCATGCACACTAGCTAGCAATATCCAATATATCCAGTAGCCTCGATCTAGCTTATTACTATAATAAAGACATAGGTGACTGTGTGGTCAAGATCCTTAATTACTACACATCTAAACGAACTCCTATTCTCTTGTCTACCAAGCTTACATCTAGGTTTCAACAACTCACAATTCGTCACTGTTCTTGAGAAGAAAAACAAATTAAATCTAATCTTGTCCACGACACAAGGATCGATCGATAGCCTCGAATTGAAGCGCTAAGTGACAAGTTAAAATATCCCAACCTATCTTGAGCAAAACTCCTCCCTGTGTTTTATGGATGACTGGATAAGAACTGTTCATCCCAAGCATTTTTTTGTCACGAGAAGATTATGGTGAGATAAACAATAATTTAGTACCTATTTTGTTAGTGATATAACATTGTAGCCCTTCTAGACTTCTAGTTGCATAAAGCATGATTTAATCGCTAGACCATTGAGGGTCGATTTTTAAAAAAATCCAAATTATTCCTAGATTTCTTTCAATTAAAAAGGTTTTTATTTCAATTAATATATTTTAACATACGCTGAATGGAGATGGTAAGTTAAATATATCCATTTTTTTATAATTATTGATTAATTTATTAATGAAACAACCATTTAGATAATAATTGGAGAAATATAATGAATTAAAAAAAATAATAAAAAAAAGATTGAAAACAAGTTCAATTATAGTATATCAGTAAAATCAGTAAAATCAAAATCTAAGTTTCATTCCTTGCACGTTTCTTGCATGTGTTTGTTCAGAGATGAATATTTTTAGCACTGCGAATGAAGTCAGTTCTTGGATATGAGAAATCAAGTTGGCAACCTTTATTTAATAAGATAAACGATGAAGAATCAGGTCAAAAACTACATCTCAATCCATTATTTCTGTGTGTATTCACTTTTCTTTTTTATATATATAAAACACATTTAATTTAATTAAAAAGTTACAAAAAAATAACACGTAATGTTGAAAATGTTCAATTTCTTTTTCTCTGATTTATATATGCTACGGTTATTATTCATATTATTTCTTTATTTTGACTAAATAAATGGAACATATATAACATATAACGTCGTAGGCGCGCGCACATATACGTACATCAAGCGCATATATATATATATATATATATATATATATATATATATAGAGAGAGAGAGATAGAGAGAGAGAGAGAGAGAGAGAGATTGCAAAGTTTACTTTTCAATCATCGTTGTCAGGACTCAGGAGTAATAAAAATATCTAACGTTGAGAAAACTTCAATGGGTTCTGTTTCCAGAAGAGATACTGGAAAATTTAACGTTGAGAAAACTTCAATGGGTTGTCTTGTCTCCCTCTGAACCCAACTGGCCTTGTGCTTTTGCGCAGATATTTAATTTAATAGGCATGTGAAGGTTCTGAAGCACGTTTTTGTTTCCAGAAGAGATACTGCTTCGACACCGTGCAATTGCTTTAAGCACAGCCCTTTTGTGGCCTATAACCTGGCACAATTCTGTCCTGCGCCCTCAATTATTAGCTGCTACCAAAACTTATCACCTCCGCCGATATTTAGTGCCTGTTTTGACAGCGCTTTTCTAAAAATATTTTTTAATTTTTTTAATTTTTATTTTATTTGAATTAATATATTTTTGATATTTTCAAATTATTTTGATGTGTTGATCTCAAAAATAATTTTTAAAAAATAAAAAATATTATTAACATATTTTTCTGAATAACAAATACTTTGAAAAGCAATAACAACTACATTTCTAAACAACCAAAAGATAAATTGCTTGCAGCTAGCTAGTAGTTGCCCATTGGAGTCTTGGTGGGGCTTCCTCCGTTCTTTTCAGCTAAGTTGAATTCAACCTAAGAGATCACAGGGTCGGTTTAAGATAAATGAGGGTTTTCATTTTATAAATATTTTATTATTATTTCTCATATATATTTGACCAGTAAAGTCTATTTTCATTTCATAAATTATGATCACTTAAAATGGGATCCATGGACGAAGGTTGAGTCAACACGCACTCTTTTTTCTTTTTTCTTCTTTTCTTTTGGGGGTGGTCCAAGCACTATCTGACCTTGGAAAGGGCACGGCCCCCGTGACGTTTGGCTTACTCCACGACATTAAAGCAAATATTCTAATCGACGTCAAGATTAATATAGCGTGTAATAAACGTAGCACACTGTCTGAATTTTAATGTTATTGATTGATTAATGAGTATTAATTTAGTTCAAAAATAAACTCAAGGAATTGATTATGTGATGAAGGATGTTTATTCTTTTCATTAAATCTCTAAATTAAAAATTAGTACATGAAAAAATTATTAAATTATTCTGGCTTTATCATTTCCAATATATAAACTCAATTCATAATTATCCACCTGTCCTTGTCAGCGCATGGTAGCAGTTTATTATCATCGGGCGGTCAATCATGAAAACGGCGCCGTCAAAGGCTAGTTTTTTTTCACGTGGAAGAAATGATCGCTTGACAAAGCCCTCCTACGAGCCAAGCAGATGGTTACATGACGAAGCAGCACCGACCCATTAACTGATATTTTAAAAGGCACGGGAAATTACTGTGGCTTTACTCACATTACATGTTTTTTTTAATATATTTTTTTTGTATTTTTTTTTAAATTTTGTTAATTTTTTTTAATATAAACTGGTTAAAACTAGTTTTTTTCTTTAAAATATTATGAATTACTATAATATTTTTTTATATGATTTTTTTCATTTTTTTTGAATTTTTAACTAATATTTTAAAAGACACGGGAAATTACTGTAGCTTTACTCATATTATATGTTTTTTTAATGTTTTTTGTTTTTGTATTTTTTTTTAAAATTTTTTTTATTATTATTAAACTGGTTAAAAATTTAACTCCATAGTTTTTTTAAAAAAAATATTATGGGTTACTATAATATTTCCCTTCATAGCTTTTTTTTTCTTCTTCTTTTATGATTTTTTTTAAATGATCTTTGTTAATTTTGTTTCACAATTTTTTTTTTAAAACACTATGGATTGTTATAATATTTCTTCACATGGTTTTTGTTTTACCACAAGGGTCGCCACATGAATTTTTTTGTTATGATTTTTTTCAAAATTATTTTTATCAATTTTATTATTTTTAATATTGAGTTAGTTGAGAATTACAACTGTATATTTTCTCATAAAACATTATAGATTGTTATAGTGTTTTCCTCATGATTTTTTTTCTTTTGTTATAATTTTTTTCAAAAATTTTTTTGTATATTTTATTTTTTAAATATTAATCTAGTTAAAAAATTAATTTTATGTTTTTTTTTTGAAAACATTGTAAATTATAATATTTTTATATATATAATTTTATATTTTATATTTTTATGATCTTCCATCGAATCCATCTTTCTCTTTCTCTTTCCGTTTCTTGTGATGACACATAAAAAAGAAAGAAAATGATGGCCGATGCTCTGCCTCTTCCGACACTGTTCGCTCCTTGCATTCCCTTTTTAATGTTGGAAATTAATGAATAATATCACTTCTTTTCGTGGCATAATAAATTAATAATCATGCGTTCTAAAGAAAGCTCAACCAATCAATCAATTCATACACTCGGGAAAGAGATATTTTTTTTTATAGGTATACGACTGCGGCTTCGAATGGATTGGAGTTAATTCCCCATTTCTAATTCCAAACTCAGTGAAACATCGATTTCCATCCGTCTCTTTCGCTACTTACGTATAATTTTTAAAGTGTTTGGTATTTTGGTTGAAAAGTATTTTAAAAAAATAATTTTTTTTATTTTTTAAATTAATATATTTTTAATATTTTTAAATTATTTTTATATGCAAATATTAAAATTTTTTAAAATAAAAAAATATTATTTTAATATATTTTAAAATAAAAAGAATTTTAAAAAACAACCATTATTATACTTTTAAACATCATTTGATTATTAATATGAAATAGAAATAATAAGAATGATAATGATAAAAATATATTTTGTTAAAAAAACAAAAAAAATATAAAAATAAATTTGTATCTTAAATAAATATGTAGTATAAAAATAAATTTATATCTTAAAAAATAATTTTAAATTTTTTTAAAAAATGTTTTTACCGTGATGCAAAACATGGCCTGGGAGATTGAACTGATCCAACTTCCATAATCCCCACATTTTTAAAATGTCATGTTTTGATGAAAAATTCCGTCAATAATATGTCATGTCTAACAACTGAAAAGGACGTCACGCTCTCATATATGACAAGGTAGAAATTAATTGCAACTTTCCTTGAAGGGCCCCATTTGCAGTATCCCAAAAGCAATAATTAATGGGCTTTGGACCATCGAATCGATTGCCTGTTTTGTTTTCAATACTCCAAATCCTTCCGTAGCCAATCGAATGACTTGCAAATGATCGAGGGAGTTTAGAGAGACAAAATTGTTTACTCTACTCTGTTTTTTTAATTTGAAAAATGGAAGAAGGGGGAATGAATACATGCTGTGAAAGACAACTAGTTTATTATATAAATTAAGTGGGAAAAAATGCAATAAAATATAAATAAATAAATAATACACTACCACTTTCATAATTTCATTCCCTCAACTATTTTTTTTTAATTAACATAGATGTCTAGTAAGCTATTTATTTATTTTTAATTAATGTAGATGTCTAGCTTGAATGCACCTCAACTAATCTAACGGATCTTGAAGTTAATAATAATATAAATCTCTAATGGTTTTAAAATTTATAAGATTCAAACTAATAATCTTTAAAAAATAAACTTAGAACCTAACTAATTAAGCTATTATCGACTATTTGTTTCTTGCTCAGCTTCATTGCTTGTTGAGAGTTACCATTATTCAGCGAAAGAAGACTGGACCTTAGAGTTCACTGATCGCCCGGACCTTATTGTGTCAGCTCATAACAAGGACTCACCTCTTCGTTTAAGAGAACTGCATTGGACGTGTTAAGAGGGAGACAAGTTTCATTGCAGACCCAAATCTTCAGCTGAGAATTATCGTGAGCTCTGTCAGGCATTGGTTCAGGATCGCAAGACTTCCTGCATCCAGGCCAAACCCCAAGCGTTTGGATTGTATAGAAAAAGCAAGTGTTAGACTTCGGCATGCTAGTGTCGAATGGTGCGCAGCTTTGATCTTATGAATCTAACTAGGATCATTCAAGCGGTACCCGAAAAAAAAAATAAGAACATTTCCAATCTTAAGAAACTGCAAAGCTAGTATCAGTTCCTTGGACATGAAGAATCAGTTGCAAACTTGAGATTTGCATATAATATGAGGATGCAAGCTTGAAGGTGACAATAGGAAAACCGTGTTCTACACTATATTTATCACAAGCTCGAGTTTTAAGATGTAACTTTACGTGAATAAGCTAACATCGAAAATCCAAATGATTCACTATGAGATGAGTGCTCAGTGTTGAAACTAGAAAGCAGGATCTGAAAGAAAGTTTTGATTCAAACTAGAGACATTGAGACAGCCCAAAATTGTGCGGATGCTCTCTAAGTTTCTAATGATACGACCACATGTCGCAGCACGCAATAGAAAGTATCTTGGAACCAAAAGACCAAACCCGCTTAAAAGACAAAACCATACAAATTGCTCACTCTTGTGCTCAAGTTATTATTTCTCTCCTATGTTACAACTTGCATATTTTAGATATTTCCTAAGTTACACATAATCTACTATCCTTATCTTGGATGGCGCACATGCAGAGAGTAGCCTCGTCTCTGCACCCGAACAATCAGCCATTTACTTTTTTACACACCTCTCAACCTTGCAACCAGCTCGTCCTGCACAAGCAATGCCACGAATGAGTTAAGGAACATGCAAAATGAGAAGGATGATTCTAACATTTCTAGTCAATATGAAAATGCCAGTCTGAGGGCCACATCAGCATGCCAACTGATAAAATATATGTAGTTCTTCCTTTAAAGTACATTGGCTTGTTTTGTAGAAGGCGACCCTTCTCCTCCCTTAATCCCTCCCACCGCATAGAGGCAGAGGGTTCACTTTTCTTTGATTCGTACCTAAGGCCTCCACCTTGTGAAGAGGGAGGAGATGTACTGCTTGGACTAAAGGTGCAATACAAATTAGCATCAATCCATTTGAACTACCAATGAGAGGAAACATATAATGTAATTATTAATTATCCATTCTTTCTGTATATTAATCACCAACACCCATATGACTAGATAGCAAAGACGTCCAGACCAGATAAACATAAGCTGTATACTTGCCTTCCTTCCTTTGGGTGAAAGACCTCGCTCTTTCAGGAGAGCCCGGAGCCTCTCCACTGTCAAACTGTAATAGTCCTTATCTGATGTGCGGCTATCAGATTCATCTGCATGCTCAAAAACCATTTCAAGGCTCAGTCAAAATACAAGTGAAGAGACCATCACTTAAATATTAGTTTGCATATGAACCGAACATGTCCTATAAATATAACAGATAGCTGACATCTAAGACATGCTGCTGCTAAACAAAGACCAACAGCCTCACCTTGTCGGGAACCAATCTGATTATTGCCTCTCTTTGCTGAAGCCATGGAATTCAAAGCTTTTTCTGGGGCCCTGAAAATTGGTGGCGGCAAGAATCAAGGAGACTGAATTAAATATGCATAAAGGTTTGCCGATATAGAATTGTCACAGCAGAATGAAAAATAGCCGCCAAACAAGCAAAGAAGAGGCATAAAAATAAATGCTCATGCTGATTACTTTAAACAGCAGGGACGGAACTGAAGCATGAAAGCCTCTCTAAATTGACAAAAAAATATGGTTGCAACACAAAAATATAATGCTTATAGGAAACACAAACAGGCAGATCTTGTCAGGGAATGTGAAGCATCCTTTTCCAGTAATGATGGGAGCAATACCTCTTTCTAGAACCCTCATTTGCAGCTACCCCCTTCACATCCTTTGAACTGGAATCACCCTTCTGTTTATTAAGCTGGAGTGATCTTATCAGAATGTTCGTCTGGTTGGTCTTTATTTGTTGGCCCTCTGAGTATAAAGAGAGAGGAAGTCAGTTTTTCCAGCATCCAATTATGCACTTGCATTGTTTAGAAATTCCAGGAGTTTGATTGCATGAGATTAACCCCCACATTTCTTCAATTTATCAAATGATATAGATGATAGAAAAAGCCACACTGAAACAAAATAATATGGACATGATTCCTACACTGTTCATAGCAACAAAGAAAAATTTATATGATGGATAATCACCATAACAGTATAAATAGAGAGGATCAGCATTTTGAATATTGTTTATGCATTTATACTTCACAAAAGGGAAATCATAATCAACTCAGAGTACGTTTAAAAAATCCAGTATTTGAAGTTTAATTTAATAAAAAGAACTGGTGAGATCTAATAAACCTTGAGATTGCTAGCTAACTTAGCTTGTAAAGTCGATTGAAGTTCAGTCCAGGGACTTGAGAATGAGTCCAACTCCACCAGGAATATGGGGTTTTTGGGATAAAAAGATCAATAATCCTCAGTGTGTGTAGCCCGACATAGGGCCCAAAAGAAGAAACTTATTAAAGTATCAAAGGTTTTGAAATCTTTCAATCCAAAGCAGCTTGAGATATTAGTTCATTTCACTTCATGATTAACTTTTCTATTTCAAGACACTGTTTCCAAATTCAAATACCTACCCCAGGCCAGAAACAGCTCTTATCAAGAACATAAGCCAATGCAAAAGGTAAAATGTGGCAAAATCCTACCCCCCTCTTTTCCCCAAAAAGAAAAAAATGAACAGAAAATAGAAGAAAAATGAGAGAAGTCAAACATAGGAGAATGCAGTTACAAATTTCTATAGCAAGTGCTTTCAAATTTTTGGAACTGCAATCCAATGCTTTAAAAGCTATATAAAAAAAAAATTCTTATTCTTTCTTCATTGACATATACGATCAGAGAAACAAGCTGGTCACCATGTATGAAAACTAAACTAGCAGATACCAAGACACTCCAGGATTAGACTGCCAAGTTAGAAAAATTATCCACATGGAAGCCTGAGGACAACATGAGTATCCAATTCTACAGTAAAATGTACTCTCTCTTTCCTAGGAGACCACGGGAGCAGCTTCTCTAAAACAAGAAATTTAACCAGTTATGTGAGACTATGACACCGATATCTCAGAACTAGAATCAGAAGAACGAAAACCCAGTCATGCTACATTTACTGAAGACAAAACCTAAACGAAAACTTGGCTCTTTCCAAGTAAAACATTGGATATAGCATAAATTCAGGGCTACGAAATTGCATCAAACACTAAAGTTCAGAAAACCCAGAAAGCTAAAAACATAAATAGACCTGGGGGTGAAGTGTCATGCTCGCAAATATAAACCCGCATCCCACCCTGCATAAAATTTTCATCATTCGAGCAAGTGTTCAGCAAACTAGGAAAGAAGACAAACATTAACATAAAGCATCAAACCAAGACACCGCAAACGAAGACAAAACGTAAGAAAGTAATAGAAAACAAGCCAGCCCTAATAACTTTAAATTACATAAACAACATTCTCTCCATTGAAATCTTATAACAGCAATCGAAAAAATCAACATCCTTTTTCCTCATTGTCACTAATCACAATCTTTAAAACCTCACTAATGTTAATGACCCATTGTAGAAATATGAATAATGCTATAAATACGGACCAGTAGTCAGTAAATTCCTCACTTAAAATTTAGACAAAGACACACTGTCTTAACTAAAATAAATAATTAAACAACTCTGTGAATAAAAAGGTAAAGAAGAAATATATCAAGGGAAGAGAATGACCGGATTGGAGGAGGAAGAGGAGACAGTGGAGGACAAGAAGCCGCGGGAGGGGAGATTGGCGAGGAACTTGGAAGCACCGGCAGCCTTTGGACTGGAATCGGATGGATGAGGAGAAGAGGTCTCCATGGAGATTGAAAGGAAGGGAAACCCTCGGTGGCAAGTACGGATAGAGAGAAAGGGTAAGGCCCGCAAGTATATGACAGTCAAAAATTTAGAACAGGGGCTTGGACTTGTGCTCCTGTGGCGGTTTGTTGGTGTGTGTGGGTGATGGGTTACCCTTTGCTATTTATACGGGGAAGTGGGATTATTTTCTGACTGCTGAGAAACGGAGGAAATTACAACATTATAAAGGAAAAATAAAATAGGTAAAATAAATTCAAGGTCTCTTAAGTTTTGAAATTAGTCATTTTAGCCCCTTCACTTCAATTTTGGTCACTAAAGGCTTTGATTTTTTCATTCGGACCGGTTGTTTTTGCGGCGTCGCCGTGTTTATCGAAATATTTGATTTTTCAGATTTTTTTTTATATTTTTAAATTGTTTTAATGTGTTAATGTTATAAATAAATTTAAAAAAATAAAATAAAAAATTATTTTAATATATTTCTAAGTAAAAAACACTTTAAAAAACAATTATTATTAGAATGTCACTAATAGAATATGAGGACTTTTAATTATTTATTTCAAGAAATCAATGATTTCGATTACATAGAGAGATTAGATTAGTTTAGAAAAAAAATTGAGTATCAAATTGAATAAAAAATAAAAAGAGAAGCTAAATTGATTTAAAAAAAAAAATCTAAAATCCCAAAGACACAAAATAACTTAAGAATGAAATCAAATTAAAGTGTCATCTCTTCCCACTGTTCTCTTTTCTTACCTTGATCCTTTTTTTTTTCTACAATAAAAAAAACTAAATTTCCTTTTCTAATTTTTTTTTTATGATTGAAAGTTATTGGAGAAAATGTAGAGGATGACTAGTTATTTGTTGATACAAAAAACACAGTTTTTTTTTTGTTTTTTAGTGTTTTTTAGGTTAAACACAATTTAGTTTTTTTTCAAGATATAAAAATAGGTCATAATATATTTTTTGGTATTTAACTTTCATGCACGATAAAATTAATTATTAATTTAAAATCTTAAAGTGGTGTTCGGTAATAAAAAAAAATTCAATGCATTTACATCTTAGTTGCCTTAAAATATATAAAATTATGAAACTCATGTTTTTTTATAGTAGTAAAAGTTTGATTATTTGTGATTTTTTAAAACGTGACATGTGTTGTGCAAATTATATTTTTGCTCAATTAAGATTTTCTTGGTTAAAACCATCATTTCATAGTTAAAATATTTTTCTATGGTCAAAACTGATTTTTTAAGGTCAAGATGGGTTTTTTCAACACTCAGCTGCTGCTGCTGCTGCAGCAGCCACCCTGTTGATGGGTGGTGCAACGGGGGCTGAACATTTTGCAATTATCTCATCCTCTCTCGTGCACAAATTTCTTTTCTCTCAAATCAATCTCAACCATCGAATCAAATTGCCAAAATAAATCTCAATTGTTAAATCAAAGTCTTATATAAGCTCACACATGGCGCACTGGAGCCCAAACCAATCCCAGTGGTTCGATCAAAATGGCTGCGTCCAAGCTTTATCCGCACGTGGTCATAGACCAACTAAGGCACTAGGCCTTTTCATGAGGGGTCTAGTACATGGACTGGGCGATAGGCCTGTACAACCCTCAATCTAGCCAACAAAAAGTCTACAAGGGATGTTTTTGGCCTTTTTGTTTCTATTCCTTTCGGTAGTATTGGTCATGAAAAAACAAATCAATCACAAAAAATTAAATAATTCAAAATAAATTAAATAATAATTAATAATTAAAATTAATAAAAAAATAAAAAAACCAAATGAAGATGAATGAAATTAAAAATAAAATTCAATTAAAAATAATTAATGTAAATAATTAAAATTAAAAAAAACTAATTCAACATAAAAAAATAAAAAATTAGTTTAATTTTTTACACGGTGGAATATGAAAAGATAAAAAAAAAATCAAACCTAGACCAAACCGGAATGAATACTCATGCTTGCCACCAAGCATGGTTGGATCCACCACTAGAAATCAGAAAACATCTTGGATGATATTTTTTAGAAGTTATAAAGTGTCGTCATCGCCACTCAAAGATGATGGGATGTTGCATATGTTTGTTATTTTTTAATGGATCAAAAAGACTAAAATAATCCCTTCTAAATTTTAACAAAAGAACCAATATAAAAAGTAAAAAATACCCTTAAAAACTTCAGCTAATAGCAGGGAAAACAAGTGGAAAAATACAAAAAAGCACATAAAACAAAAGTTTAAAAAATTCAACTTCAAAGTTAATTGAGTAATTAGACTGTAAAAAAAAAATGAAAATCCTATTACACCCCTAAGCATCAGGCATTTATTTATTTTTATTCAAGGGCAATGAAGTATTTCCAAGGAAATTTTTTTTTAAGGGAAAACGTTCACACCCTCCAACAATTATACACTTACCTTTATATGCTGTAAAATGATAATATTACCCCTGTTAATTTTTTTTTTTAAGGCAACCAATAGGATTGCTTTTTCCAAGGGCAAAATGGGAGAAACACAGGATGGCAATAATTGAGCAAACAGTCTAAACTCTAAACTATTGAAGGCCATAACGTGGCATCAGCAAAAAAATATCGACTACTACTTAGAAAGAGCCACGTGTCAACATCAAAGCCACGTCATTTTCCAAGTCATTCAGTAAATGTCAAACTTGTGCGCCATGCGCGCTGTGGCGCATACTAGATTGCCACGAAAGTTGCCGCCATGAAGAATCGGATAAGAAAGGTCCTTTCCTTAAATAAGAAACAAATTTATAGGTCTACAAGGATAAGCTCTACCCGTGTAATTCGTCAACTACTTTGACCACTCTTCTGCATCACCACCAATGCTCCCTCACAATCTCCCACTATCCACGTGTCCTTTTCTACTTTTTTTTTTTTATTATTACAGGAATCTGGTGTAAATAATATATTTCAATCTATTTATTCATTTATTTGATTTGAAATTATTAATGACTCTAATAAATTAGTATATTTAAAATATTTTTTTTTAATGTGGAACTAGATATTTGTTTATTATTATTTTTCATTTATAAGAAGATATTTTTTTCAATAGTTGCTTTTTAAAAAAATTAAAATATGAGATAATAATATAAAAAGTAAATTGATTTCCTCTTCTTTGTAGCAAAAGTTTCAAAATAAAAATATGATATTTTAAGTATTATACACCTGAAATAATTATTCATTTTGAACGTGAATTCTTCTTCTTTTTGTTAAGAAAAAAAGAAGTCATTTTTAATGGAAAGAAAGTCAAAATCTAAACGGTGAAAAAGTGTGGGAATAAAAAGAACAAAGTGAGATGGGTGGTAGGGGATAAAGGAAGGTACGTTGTAGTGAGAGATGCTATCATTGTCAGCATTGTAATAAAAAAAAAACAGAGAGAGAGAGAAAGACCTGCCTTGGATTTGCTCGCAGAGAGAAGAAGAGAGACACTAGTCGACCTTTCTATACCGAGAAGAGAGATTGGTGAGTGGTGGAAAAATGGCAAGCATGCAGCTTATGAGAAGGGAAAGTGCTTTTGTTCATGAGGTTACGCAAGACAGTCCAAAAAGTCCAGAAGCAAGGCTGGGAATGAAAGTAGAGGATCTATGGGATGTTCAAGAACCACAGTTAACTCCAACTGAGAAACTTAACGCTTGCTTTGAGGGTATCCCTGTCTCTGCCTTCCCTCCCGCTCCTTCTTCTCAAGGTAATAAATAACAGATACCCCACTTGTGTTAAAGCTGTAACTTGTATGTTAAAGTTATGTATTAGAGTGATCATGATCACTGTGGTTGTTTTGGTGTTGTTTATGATCAAGAGTGGAACTTTTTTGGATACACGTTTTGTTTTTTATGGAGTTCTTTCTTTCTATAGGAAAAATATTTACTTTTTATTTGGTTTTGTAGTGATCGAGATAAAATCAGACACCAGTCTAGCAGAGGCTGTTCGTATACTTGCAGACCACAAGATTCTTAGTGCTCCTGTGGTTGACGTTGATGCTCCTGAGGATGCTAGTTGGATTGACAGATATATTGGGGTTGTTGAGTTTGCTGGGATTATAGTGTGGATTTTACATCAGGTTAGGTAGCTGGCAAGCTAGCTAGCTAGCCAATTTTGTTTTTCTGTTTTGATTAATGAAAGTGATTCCAGCATCCTTTTTATGTTTTCTTTCTATTATTTTTGATGAATATGTTCTGTTTATTTTGTATTAGAAATTGGATAAGAAAAATAATGAAGGTAGGCTCGTTTATTTGATCTGTCAACAGTTTGTAATGGTTGACAATACAATACAATCAATCCTTAACAAGCAGATTTAGAGAGGTATCAGGATATATTGTATCTGATTTAGACAGAATGGGATAGGCATTTTTTTTCTTTATTTATTGATGTTGCTTGTGATCCTGTTTGTTCGTTGATTTAATTTTCACAATTTATTGATGCTGCCTGTGAACCTGTCAATGCTTGTATATAAGGTGATAGCAGCTGAAATTTTCATTTCTTCTTAAAAAAGTTATTTTAGTCTGTCGAACTATGAGAATGAGATCTATGGTGTTCTTTGTCTATTATTCTTGTACTCTGGAGATCTTTTCAGAGTGGTAATTGAAAATGGATATATTTTTTTTTTCCAGTCGGAACCTCCATCACCCAGAAGTCCAACCTCGGAATCAGCTCTTGAAGCGGCTGTTAATAGAGTGACCAATGCTGCTAGTCTCGGGACCTTAGGTCCTGAAGATGCTGCAGCAACTTCTGGAAATTTTTTTGAGGCTCTGACTTCTTCCGAATTCTACAAGAACACAAAGGTTATGATTCATTCTTTGATGTTAACATAAAGCTTGTTAATCCTGATATTGTATTGGATCATCCTTGCTAACTTGAGATCATACAGGTTCGAGACATTGCAGGGTCATTCCGTTGGGCACCGTTTCTCGCTTTACAGAAATCAAACTCCTTTCTGACCATGCTTCTGTTGCTTTCGAGCTACAAGATGAAGAGCATTCCAGTGGTTGATCTTGGTGAGGCGAAGATTGACAACATCATCACCCAGTCTTCTGTTATTCACATGTTAGCGGAATGTGCCGGGCTTCAATGGTTTGAAAGTTGGGGAACAAGGAAACTTTCTGAAATTGGTCTTCCCTTGATGGCCCCTGATCGTATAGTCAAGGTGCTTCACCTTTTCCTGTAAAGTATTCTTTAATTGGGTTCAGGTGACTTGCATTCATGCTTATTTCTAATGCTTTGATCAGTTTATTGTGTTTAGCAATGCATGGAATGAATCATTGTGATGTATAAGTGTATTTATGGTGGCTACGGGCCAATAAATCTTTGCATGCAAATAAATTGAGATTTTAATGGCACTTTTGAAAACTTGTCCCCAGCTGAGAGCAGGTTTTTCTTGCCAGCAAGACTCCATTTTCTCTTGGTGTTTTTTTTTTGTTCTTTCAAGCAGACATGATAAGTTGTTTTGAAGGTTTACAGGCTAATGATACTCACTGAATAGTTACCTGTCTGTTTTAGGTGTACGAGGAAGAACCGGTGCTCCAGGCATTTAAGCTGATGAGGAAAAAAAAAATTGGTGGAATACCTATTGTTGATAGTAGCGGTAGAAAGGTAGTAGGCAACATAAGTATAAGAGATGTCCATTTCCTTTTAACTGCACCAGAGATCTACCACGATTATAGGTTTGTGGCTCCATTTACCCCCTAGTACCGTGTTTTATTTGGTAGTTCATTTTTATAAAAATGTCCTGCGATTTGTAGTTGATAATTAGAGCTCTCAGGGAGCCTAAAATATGCCTGGTCATATTGGTTCTCAAATTTATAAGGATTTTGTTGATGATAATAATAAGCTGGTATTTAGAGTCGAGTTGGAAGCTGACGGAATTGCAAACTTTGATGATGATCAATTCTTAACAGTACATGCTTGCAGAATTAATCTGATTGAGCTAAAACAATTTATTTGTTTTTCCTTTTAGACATGTCATGAATCCATGAATATCTCAGGGCCATGGGCTCCAAGGGGTAAAAATCAGTTAAAAATTCTTGTAAAACTGAAGCTTGTAAGATCTTAGTTTAGCATCAAGCTTTCTTTTCCATCTCAGTACCACTCATTTAAAATACTTTTGACAGATCCATCACGGCAAAGAACTTCTCGACTGCAGTTAAGGGCTACTTGGAGACACATCACGAAATCTCACCTTTCGTGCGAGGCATGGTGATATGCACAAAAAACTACTCCATTAAAGAATTGATCATGAAGCTTGATTCTGAGAAAATCCACCGGGTTTATGTCGTGGATGATGCTGGGAATCTGGAAGGGGTGATCACACTGAGGGATATACTATCAAGGCTTGTACACGAGCCCCGTGGCTACTTTGGTGATTTCTTCGACGGAGTGCTGCCATTACCTTCGAACAGTAGAGTTTAAAGAGGCATTATAATGATCTGGTCATTTCCTAATAACTGACGGTGTTTTCTAGTGTTTCTGCTAATCTCCTGATGATCATTAGACGTCTGGTAAATGTGGTGGTTGTAACATCGGTGAGCACCCTTGTAATGAGTTTTCCACCGCTCGGACATTGTTTCACTTTCTGTTTATCTTTGATGCACAACGGAACTCGATTTTGAACCCCTTTGTGTTGGAATCAAATAAGCAGGGCTTATTCTGCTCGTCTCACTGAGCTGAATGCTGAGTTTTCCATTTAGTAAATTTGCATGTTTTTACAGTTACTCTCCAAGTGTGTTTTCTGTCTTGTGCCCCTGTGCTTTTCTTTTCTTCTATATTCTGGGTGAAGTTTTTTATGCTTAGTATTTGATGAATAATATAAATTAGTTTTTAATATTTCATCTAGCGGTTTAAATTTTTCAGTTGAGATGGTTTTATGATATGTTATTAGAGTCTTAATAACCAAACGGTCACGAGTTCGAATCTTACCATTTTTTTTTATTAAATAAAAATTAAACATAAGGTAATGTGAGTTTGTGCAAATTTCAAGTCCAAAAAGCTTTCACTTGAAAAGGATATTAGATAATAATATAAATCATTTCTTGAAACCTTAACTAACAGCTTAAATTTTTAAATTAAGATGGTTTCATGATAAGCAGCAAGCATCTGATATGTTTTGATTTATTTTCTTGAGAATTGGATTTTCTTTCTTTGAACAACCCCACCGTGCTTCGTTTGGTGGCCTAGGAGAACACTGTTGATTTCTGGTATTGCATGTTGCTGTATTTTTGTGTTTTATGTTGCTCTCGTCTCCTTCAGTGGCATCAAGAAAATCAAGAAAAACCTTTTCCATCGAATACAAGAATACACACGCATTCAGAATACTGATTCTTACAATTCTTTTTCGCTGTTCTCTCGAATATTCTCTACTGCCGATACTTGGTTCTGGACAACTAAGCAATTCCACACCAAAACTGGATGATTCTCTTTGGAGGCTCGTGAGAACCGTCTTTACACTACATTCCACCGCGAATCCACAAGTTCCTTCATCAAGCAAGAAAGAGTAGGCTTTTCCGAATGTCTTACACGTGGGTTGAGTCATTTTCTCCTTGAGCAAAGAATCAAATCAAACTTTTTCGTAAATGTCCTCTCTTATGGTATTTATAACATTATTTTCAGTTTAACCTATTTTAATGAAAAGACAGACAGGTTCCCTCATCGATGCAAGGCCTATCCTTCTTGTTGGCTGCAAATGGGAGCAACAAAAATCCACGGGCATTCCAATGTTTTACCACAGAGAGGTTCATATGCCTCCACTTAATGTGGGAGGTAGCTTTTCACATCTAGGCAAACGAGTGATGTAACTTGTCTGACCAAGGCTGTATCAAGAAACAAGCCGAGAGCCATGGCAACAATTTTGGAAGGGCAATAAAAGCACATGATGATCTGGTCCTCTGAATCGTATTCCTTGGTTTTAAGCAAAAGACACACCATGTTTACTTGTCACATGTATTCGTAAGCATGCGGGGTATATGCTAATTAGCTCAGGGACCTCGTGGAGCCACCAGGTCGAGCTCGGATAAGTGACAAAAAGCCAGCCATGAACCACCTGCCTGAAACCATTATTGAATGGGACCTTTTCTTTCCAGAAACTTGCAGCTGCAGACAAATCATAATATTGATTCGGAAGTTTCACCTCTGGACATTAAAAGGAGAGCACAGTCACTCGCCGGAGCAGACCACTGTACTGAAATCTCTCTTAAGAAAGTGTGACCGCTAACCTTCCCTCCTTTCCCTCATTTCGTTTTGTTGCAAACATAACAACAGTGAAGATCTCTTCCCACTAGTATAAGACCATCTCGAACCCCATGCTCAACACGTCTAAAGGGATCCAGAATAAAAAGCAAGCATGATCAGGATGCATCGAACTAAAAAGCTTTGGGTTTTCAGTCGCCAAGGCATCGAATGATTTCTCCAACCTAACCGATTGGCTGTCAGGACTATGTTTCTAGGGATTCCCAATAGAGAATGCAAGGCATCTTCCACAAGATGGTGCGAATCAAGAGTCTATCACCCATAACTAAACGACTTGACAGCCTTTTCCCAAATCATGTTCGATAAGACATAAAGTACTGCCCTATATGATCGCAAGAGATGCATTCAGATAATATTTGCAGGCTGCTGAAATAACTTTTTACCCTATTTGGATGTTACTTGCTTCAAGAAATAGCCATTCTTCAAGAAATAAACTGCTCTTCCCAATTGCTGAAGCCTTTCAAAGGCCTAACAGAACTTCAAAAACCATGCAAATTCAATTTAACACCAGAAGAAGGAAATGATACCTCACAAATCTCTTACCGATTGCAACATGCTAACCAGACAAATTTCTACACGAACTAGATTCTACTCCATTTGCTACGTTACTACCCCCCTGCATCAAACGGGCACATGTTCTGGGTCAGTCTCAAATAATTGGGTTTACAAAGCGTAATAACTAGTTCTAAGACAATCAGAACCCTGTATTATGACCGGTCAGAGTCACAGGACCTCAGAACCTAACCAAAAATATACACGGGGACAAGCTCTACTCGTGTCTGCATGGATTTGATACATTATAAATACAAATTGTCACTGGTATCAAGTTACATGAACCCTAGCATTCCTCCCTCGTTAGAATCATAGACCTTTAAGTGATAAGAAACTTATGAATGAATCCTAAGAAATTCTGCAATATACAGTATTCCACTTTGTTAGGCACTTCTACATTTTCCAATATAAAAACTTGTTCAAAATTGCCAACTTGATAGAATCCCTTATGGAGCTTTTCAGGTTTTCCAACACTGTCAAGGTTCTACCTCAGGACCTCCATAACCAAAGTTTAAAAGTAGTGAGAAAAGCTTTAATCACACTTTCATTTAACACTTCTTCATCTTCTAGTGCAAAATGTAGTTAAAAATTGTCAGCTTATATGATCCCTCATCCCATCATGATATACATTCCAATCATTTGCAATCCATTATTTTGCAAATACAATACAATAGAATGCTCTATCTCTAGAGTTTCTAAGTGAT
The DNA here is from genome assembly GCA_964019445.1 of Populus tremula. Classification (NCBI taxonomy): domain Eukaryota; kingdom Viridiplantae; phylum Streptophyta; class Magnoliopsida; order Malpighiales; family Salicaceae; genus Populus; species Populus tremula. The sequence goes on from CAXHTJ010000004.1 coordinate 10,270,095, forward strand.
ATTGACGTCAAAACAGAAAGATAACATTTCATAGCTTCGATCCCATTACTCCTCGCACACATTACTTAGTCAACCACGGAAAATTGCATTGCCAAATATTACATTCCAATTGGAAAAGGTATGCTTAGTGGTGATTTGGTGACGGTAGAAATACATGAACAAGAAAGAATTCACAAGTAAAAAACCTATGGTCTATAATACATGTACAAAGTTTTATATAAAAGGGAGAACTGTTCAGAAGCCTGTGTTTAAAACATTACACTAAGAAAATACAAAAAGAAAAAAGAAAAAAGAAAGCATATGATCCAGATACAGCAAATAGGTAAACTCTCTTTTTTCTAATCCTTGACAAGAACTTCTTACCTGTTAAAAGAGTCATGAATCCTATAAACTCTTTCTTCTAAGATGGTGAAGAACAAGGGGGGTCCCTTCAAACAAATCAATTAAATAATTCTCCAAATCATCGGGTGTGTACTTTATGTATTTCCCAGCATGTCTTCCACCCTCTAGCTGACCACCAAACCTCCCCATAAATGAGCGATAAGCTGGTAATACCTTTTGAGATATGGATATTCGAAGCTCTTCACGAAGCTGAGGATCTAGGACCTTCCAACCAGTCTGAATCCTATATATTTCCTCAAAGCACGCATTGAAATTCTTGAACCTTTCCTTCAAAGCCACTTTGGAGGCATTATTAGAACTCCCACCAATCCCTTCATCCTTCAAGCATAACAAGGCCTTCGTCCAAGCAGCCCTCAGATACGCTGTGGCATATTGGCGTATTTGGCCACGGTGTTTGCGGACCCATTGATCTCCCAAAATCTTAATAAGTTCTGAATCCTTAACTTTTTGCACCATGTACAGAATATTATTCATACGAAATATATACTGCATAGCACCATCCTCGTACAGTGTTGATTTCTCCTCGAGATTAGACTCCAAAGTCGATAACAAGGCCAACAATCTCCTTGCTATAGGACTCAAGCTCTCTAACTGTAATCTCTCACCATCATCATTTTGCAATCCATTTAACTCATCATCATCATCGTTCTCCAAAAGTGAATTCAGCGTATCACTATAATCCACAAGCAGTTTCACATAATTCATCACATACCGTGTAAGTGGATGAATCACTCCACCTAACATAGGCTTCCTAGAAGTCTCACTTTTCACAGCATTCTCAAACTCCACAAAAGTTCCTTTAGCCGCCCTTCCCAACCCAGCCAACACTCCTTTCGCCTCACTGTACACAAACTCATCCGTAACCATAGCTTCCAAATCTGGGAAAACACCAGACAATGCATCATACATATCCAAAATCCTAAACAGCTTCTCCGGTGACCTCCTTCCAATAGCCACTGCCTCTGCAAAATTCAACAACTGCATCAAACACCCTTTTGCAGTCTCATTAAAGCAAACCTCCCTGGCCGAATCCGACCCACTAAAAATCACATCACAAAGCCTTTTCTCTCCTCTCAAAAGGACCTTAACACCAATCTTAACAGCCCGAACCCACTTCTTCATCTTCTCATCCAAAGGCTTCCACTCTATCTTCTGCACTTCCTCAATACTCAACTTCTCAACACCCAAAATAACCAAACACTCGTCCAAAGCATCCCTTCTCACACTACTATAAACCTGTACACACTCTTTCTCATACCCTGATCGCATCATTCTATCAGCAATCCCTTTCAAATCCATAACCGCCTCGCTATTAATCAAATCAACACACAAATCATCTACTAAACTCGCTCCTCTCTCGTGAAAACACACACTCCCAGTCTCCACTTCTCCAAAATTCTCAAACTCCTCGTCAATTTCCCCTTCATTCGCTGCAAATGAAAACGAAACCCTCCTAATAGATCCATACAAACTCTCCGCGTCAAGCGGAACAGTATTCCTTATCAGAATATGCCCAAACTCCTCTTCCAATCTCGACATAGCCACTTGAACCAGAGTCTCCGCCCGGTCCACAACCTCCGAATCAGGCCCGACCGATAAATTATCTAACAAATCAAGAATCTCATCAATAGCTGCTAAATAATATCTAGATTCCCCCGCCGAGTCATCCCAGGAAGAAGCTCCGGCGTTGGAGGACATGCCGGAGTCTGACCGGAGAATGATCTTCTCGGTGGCGTCAAGAATGGAGGACTGAGAATCCGAATCGGTTTTGATGAAGTCGGATATGTTCGATAAACGGTTATCAAAACTCGAAAGGATTAATAACATGTCTTCGCGTACATTTTTTGTAGTGTTTAAGCTGTTCACGATCTGCTGCGCTGTTGCCATGACACGGTCGTCTGCTCCACCGCCTCCCCCTCCTCCCCCTCCGCTGGTTAGACTGCTTGTCGTGGTGGTTGTGGCCATTTGATTTTTGGGATTTTTGGGATTTTGTGGAAAGGTGAGGTGAACTGTTTTTTTTTATAAAAAAAGTGAGCGAAGTAATCGGGTGTCTGAATTTCTATTTTCCTTTCTTTATTTTGAGAGAGTTTAATGGTTTTGTAGTTGTAGACAAGAGACAACAGAAGTACTTGTGTCGAGAGGAGGGAAGACTTGTCGTACTTGTTGATTTGGTAAACTACATGCTAGCCCCTACATATTTCATAATATTTCATTTCAGACACTATAGTTTTACATTTCTATTATACCCCAAATCCGTACACTAACAGCATCAGTCTACAACCCAATTTGCATTGTACTAAAGCTCAAAAACGTCAGATGATGAGCTTTCTTAGTTACCCAATTCCTATTATACTGTTTTTTCGTGAAAAATATGAGTTCTGCACGATTGGTTTTTATAATGACGGAAGTGACACATTATTTTAAATTTAGGGACTAAATAAATAGTTTACTCTCGTTGCTCTGCTTGTTTGGATGGTGTCCAGTCAGGCGTGTGCTGCTGCTTGTTTTTGAGTTTTACAAGTCTTCTTCTCCTCTTCATTGCAATGTTTTCGCGCATGCTGACTGCGGAAGAGGAGGATACGAGGAGTCGAGAAATTCAAGTTTGGCGGACGTAGCGGTGTCCAATATTTTTATGCAAGAGAAGACAGATGGGTGAAATGAGACTTTTTTAAGGCGAAATTATTTGTTTTTAATTATTTTTTCTCATGTCTAAATTGTTTTAATATGTTAATATTAAAACTAAAATTTTAAATATATATATATATATTAAATATATTTCCAAGAAAAAAACATTTTAAAAAATAATTACTATAATGTTTAAACGGTATGTTAAACTTAAAAGAAGCTGTTTTTTTTAGTTGATTTCTACATAGAAATTGAATATGAATAATATGCAAACTCATGGTACTCGATTGTTCTGTAGTTAAACTAGGCTTTGGGATCGTGATTTCCTGCGGATTGGATAAAAGCATATCACTGTATTAAAAAATATAAACAGTATTATTTTTATCAATATGCAATAAAATATTTGAAATCAAGATTAAAAACTCTGTTGGTATATCAGAATAATTAATTATTCACCATAAATATTAATATAAAAAAAGGAGTTGGTGTGATTTGTTCCAGCAAGTGACAAATAATAAACTGGCTGACTAATGTAAATGATGACTTGATTAAAAAACAAATGCATTTTTCATTTTAGTCCTATTTGACTCTAGTTTAAATGTGAAACAAAAGAACTACCAAAAGATTTAACTGGATAAAAAAATGAGAAGGTAAAATATAAAATTAAATACAAGTTATATCGACCCAAGTTAACACGTTAAATTTATAATTTATGTAATAGACACAACAATGATAAATTAATTCAATTGAATAATTATTTTTCTTTTTCTTATCTCATTCTCTTCTCGATTAGTCCTTCGTCAAGTCTTAATTGACCCCTAATCTAATTAAATTTATAAACAAATAAAAAAGTTATGAAAGAATTTAAATTAAAACTTTTAAAAAATGTCATCCTATAAATCCCAGATAGCTTTAATAATAAAATAAAATTTAGAACCCGTGTTAAAATATGATCCCAGTTAGGTATAATTTTTTTTAAGTTGGGTGATAAAAAATGATGAAATTGTTTTTTCTTTGAAGTTCAATAAAAAATCGATGATAATAAAGGGCTAAATAACATTTTTTTAAAAAAATCAATATGGACATGAATTAAAAAAAAAAAAAAGCCCTACATGCTGTGTCATGACTCATCGAATCAACAATTCATGCCAAAGGCTCAACATGATCTTATAATTTTTTTTAATAAATTTACATTGCACCTAAATAAAAGACTAAAAAGAATTGAGAAAAAAAAACCCATAAAAAAACTCAGGTGTGCGGACCTAACACCCCAACAAGTCTAGTCGTGTGAAAAAATGAGCCCTAGTGCCTGGGCCTAACCCTGTATATTTTTAATTCTTTTAAGGGGAGGACGAGAGGTTGTTTGTTTGTTTTACTAAAAATAAGCAACACATCACTTATCTGCTCAAAATTCAACCACCACAGTGATGATTAAAAAATAAGGTTAGAGGTATTTATGCTCAAAAATCCTCATAACACTTGTAAATCAATTTATCAATCTAAAAAAACTTTAAAAAGGACCCCAAAACATGAAATTAAACCAGGTAACATTTTTCTTCCCCACCTTGATATAATATTTTAGGTAATATTAAGGTTTGAAACAACCATCAATCAAATCCTTTCATCAAATGAAACCAACTGACACCAACATGAATCAATTTGGTGGTTGAAATATGTGAAAATGATGAATTTTTTTTTTATGTCAAAATCTAGCAAAAAGTTTTCCTTCCCTTAAATACCAGGGATTTAAAAACAACAAAGATAAAGTTGTTTGTCAAAAATGAATTTAGAAAAACATAAAGGAACAAAAAAAAATTGTCTAATTTTAATAATTAAAAAGGTGTATTTTTCACTTCAACTTTAAACATTCCATCCATTTTCAACGCCTTGATCTTTGTCTCAATTTTGTTCCCTGGCCAATAAAATTGATGCAATTAGGTGTTAATTTTACTACTAAGGGATATAATAGGGAAAGAATGATTAAGGAAACAAAGTTTTGAAAAAAAATCAAAACATTATTATTCTAGTTCACAATAGCTTGTGAGTGCTTTAACAATGTTTGGCGCCTTTCAAAACACCCTTGCAATTTTGTATATTTAATTATTATATTTATAGACATGTTTAAAAACGTGATTAAGATTATTTTTTAAATTATTTTTATATTGAAATGTATTAAAATTATATATATTTTTTATTTTTTAAAAATTATTTTTAAAATTAACGTATAAAAAAGATTCAAAATATATAAAATATTTATTTTTAATAAAAAAAATTATTTTTTTAAAAACACGGATTGACTTTTCCAAACAGGTTCATAGTCATGTGTTTTCCTTTTAGCCACAAAAATCCTCATCAACCCTCTAATCTTAACATGAAAAAAAAAATGTTTACAACAGGATACAAGAAGTAAACTTTAATCTTGATACACAAAATTATCTTATTATAAAAAAACTCTCAAAACGGACATTATTCAAATTGCACAGAGTCTACCACAGAGAAATTCTTAACAGGTTCACGGCTACATTAATTGCTTTCAAACATCAAATCAACCATCTTACTTCGCTGAGAAGTTGTCCAGATCACTGTTCTGTGAATACAAGCTCACCAATAGAAAATTCGAAATAAAAAAATAAAAAAAATATTAATTTAAAATAAAAAAAATTAAATACTTTTTAAAACACACAAGATATTTTTCTTTAATCTAATCTCACCATATCAATAATGTTTAAAACATCCAACGCTAAAAATAACTAGCTTGAATCTTATAATTATTAATTTTAAAATTTATATAATTAATTAAAATACATATAAAATTAATTTAAATATTTATATTAATTTTTTTTAAAAGCTGATAACCTGTTGTATTTCTAATAAAAATACTATAGTTATCAACATTAACATCAACTTGTTTGCAAATTATTAATCAATCCAAGCCGTGCGACATGCGCCACTGTCAACTCTCGATCCCAACAAAAGCTGACCATTTCCTAGGGGCCAAAAAATGTCTTCCTGCGGATCACCACAGATATATTGTTGTTTTGATTGAATCTAGGCTCCGTTTGTTTGCAGGAAAGTGAATTCCTTTTGTAAAGTGAATTCCGGGGAAAGTGAATTCCTGAAAAGTGAATTCCGAGAAAGTATTTTCCGATGTTTGGTAGTGTTATGGAAAATGAACTGGAAAACACTTTCCAGTGTTTGGTTATGTCATGGAAAATAAGCTGGAAAATAACTTATTAATATTTTATTTTTCTCAAGTTTATTAAAATAATGAGGAACAAATCTTACAAATTTAAAAGTTGAATGAGAATGAAATTGAAAAAAATAATAATTTCATAAATTATCTCAAATAAAACAAATAATAATCAAAATAATAGGGATCAAATCTAAAAAATTAAAAAAAAAATGAAAAATGAAGAAATTAAAATAATAATAATCAACATTTCATAAATTATTTCAAATAAAATAAGTAACAATCAAAAGAATGAGGATCAAATTTGATAAATAAAAAATTTCAATAAAAAAATGATAAGAAAAAAGCAAATAGCAATTATAAAAATAAGGACCAAAGTTAATATAAAAATAAAATTTTAAGAGATGAAATTGAAAAATAAATATTCAAAACAAATATATATAGCAATCAAAAGTTTGAGGATCAAATTTATATAATCAGCAAATAATGACATTTCTAAATTTTTCACAACTTCCGGAAAGTGTTTTCCCCTCAAATTTTTCAGGAAAACACTTTCCTGAAAACCAAGCCAAATTTTCCTTTTACTGGAAAGTGTTTTCCATTGACCAACTTTCCTACTGGCAAACAAACACAAGAAAGTTTGGAAAGTGCTTTCCCGGAAACCAAAAACAAACAGAAAAGGAAAACACTTTCTTGAAAACCAAGTCAATTTTTTTTGTTTGACTAAAATTGACTGGAAAGTGTTTTCCGTTGACTAGAAAGTGTTTTCCGCTGACCGAAAATTGTTTTCCGTTGACCAACTTTCCTAATGACAAACAAACACAAGAAAGTTTGGAAAATGGTTTCCCGGAAACTACTTTCCGGGAAACAAACAAGGCCTAAGAGAAGGCTGCCTCCTTTGTCAAATCAATTTCGCCACCTAATGTGTTTTGACGTGATGTGGTTTCACACTGCATCTACCGGTTGCTGAGCCCTCTTTCCGACGACTTTTCTGTTTTCTTTTGATTTCCAGCTCGATCGACGGTTTTGGGATTTATTTTATTTGCAAATGGATGGTTTGAAACCATGAACTTAGCTAGGGTTTGGTTCAAGATGTTGAGAAATTTAAGAACCTTCGATTGCTTAAGATTGTTAGCTAACCAGTCTGGTCAAAAAAAGCAATTGTCAAACTCTTCTATTTTGTATTTGATTATTTTTTAAGATTAAGTTTAAGTATCAATCAAAATGTTGAACTCTTTTAAATTTAATTCACATCATGACGAAGACCAGCCATAATCCCAGGCTTAAAAAACTTAATTTTAATTAAACCCTTTATTGTAACCTCACTATTTCCTGTCTTTCGTCTTTCCCCCCTCTATTCCTTGTATTTTAAGAGCCTGACTCGCATGTACCACTGTTATTAAACCTGGACTGGTTTACAAGTTGATTTGATGGTTGAACCGGTTTGAATTTATTAAAAGACTGGTTAATACAATAACCTAGCAAAACTCGGTCGATCCATGACTCGATCGACATTGTTATTAAACCCGGACTAGCTCTTTGGGTCAATCTGGTGGCTGGACCGATTCAGGTTTGTTAAAAGATCCGCTAGTACAACAACCAAGCAAAACCCGGTTGACTTGGCAGGTCGACCCATGACTCGGGTGACCTGAGCGAACCCGGACGAGACACACTGTTTTTTTTTTCAAATGTGATTTTTCTTCTATACCCCTCTTTTTTTTATATATTTTTAGTTGGTTATTAACACTTTTTAAAGTTCATTATATAAATATTATAAAAATATTTTACTTTTTCAATGTGAGATTTGAAACTCTTTAGTATATATATTCCATGTTTCCAAGAAAAAAATTATTTTTTTAATGTAAGATTTGAAACCTTTTGTATATATACTTTATGTTCACAAAAAAAAAAGTTATGTTTTTTCAATATGGGATTTGAAACCCTTTAATATATATACTCCATGTTCTCGACAAAAAAATTATTTTTTCAATGTGAGATTTGAAGCCTTTTCGTATATATATATATATATATATATTTTATGTTCTCAAGAAAAAAATTATTTTTTCAACGTAAGATTTAAAGTCTTTTCGTATATATATTCTATCTTCATAAGAAAAAAATTATGTTTTATCAATGTGGGATTTAAAACCCTTTAGTATATATACTTTATCTTTCCAAAAAAAAAGTTATTTTTTCAATGTGGGATTTGAAGTCTTTTCACACACACATGTATATTCACAAGAAAAAAATTAAGTTTTTTTAATATAAGATAATTTTTTTAAAATTTTTTTAAAATTTTTATTATTTATAACATGTATAGTTTCATGATTTTTTTAAATTTTTTTATATAAAATATTAAAATTTTAAATATATATTTTTTAATTTTTTCAAATTAATTCATAAAATCCAGTATTCAATTAGGATGAATTTCTAGATTGGATTCGATAACTACGCCGCCACGAGGATGGAAGAACGGCCACATAATTTGATGAAAAACACAGGCTTGCATTTCCATAAGCTATCATTACCTTCTCCCTTTGTCTTCATTTAGCAAGTGCGGTCTCAATTCCGACCCATTCTTCTCCCACTTTCTGCGCAAAAATTACTTGATGATGGCTACAGAATAACTCCATTACGACCTTCCGTTATCAAATTCACAGACTTGCAGAATTAGGGTTCGTTGATTGATACGCGGAGACGAAGAATAAATCAAGTTTCTCAGTCCAGTCAAAGACGGGTGCCAAGTTCTGGAGAAATTCAATATCACGACGGAATGGTAAGTTGCTGTCATTGCACATCAATTTGTAACTTCACCCCTGATTTGGGTGATTTGGGAAAATGGAATTCGATAGCTGCTTGTGCCTTACGTGCAGAAGTGCTGTAAATCTAGGCCAAGACTTGGTCCTAAGTTCTACAGATAATTCAATGACATGATGGGTTATAGAAAGACTCCATAGTCCATACACGCAAGTCAAGATTTTCAATAACGTGACGGGTGGGTTTATGATAGATAAGCATGTTTTGAAAAATTATTTTTTCATCCAAGTTATTATTTAAAAGGCTCCAAAACAGGGTAATTATCCGGTGACAAATGAGTGTGACTTATATTTATACCCAAACATTCTTTAAGTTAAAATATCATATACAAATAACATGAAAGTGGCTTGCTTCCAAGCTCAATATCAGACGATATTAAGAATGAAGCCCAAGCAAATATACATTACATGGGTTGTCATATCTAATATTTTTTAGCACTAAAGTCATACAAGTACAAGTCTGACAATCTAAAAATGTGAAAAGATAAATATTGAGTCTGACAAGCTGTCTGACTCAATATTCATCTCTTTAGATATATATAAAAATATTCTAAAAACTTATTATATTCTCATCATCATTAATACTATGTATAAAATATTTATTTCTGATTTAATGTTGTGTAAAAAATATTTATCCTTTATTAATGCTATCAAGAAAAAATAACTCTCTAACTCTTCACTTCATCAAAATAATAAAATTCAAAAGCTATAAATAACCTCTAAACCACCCAAATAAAAGGTTCACAATATTTTTTCTCTAGTGTATATATATTTTCAGAGCATCTCTCTAAATATCATTATATTTTCTCTATAAAGATATTTAAACATATAAGAGTTCTCAAATCTATCAAAATAACATTTTACATGTATCAACCATTACGGATTATCATGTATCAGATACCAACCGCTTGACTAAGAAAAATAAATCATATTTCTAGAATAAAAAAATTAACTTATTATTCAATATAAAAATCTTGTTTTTAAACTACTTCAATATTTTTGGACATCATCGGTTTCATTGCACGTCAATTTGCAACCCCACCCTGGTTTGGACAAAAAGAGAACGATAGCTGCTTGTGTCATGAGTGCAGGAGTGCTATAAATCTAGGCCAAGACTCGGTCCATGAATACAATGGATCAATTTGCATATCCATCGACTACAATAATATTGCATTTTTAAATGCTTGGCCATCCTCTATCGACCACGAACTCAATGAAAATGAACTTAACTTCAAGGAGATTCTAAACCTTTGGCCTGTGACAGATACACATTAAAATAACGCCTGGCAAACCTTCGGCCTCGCTCTTCATTCTGGACTGAAGATGGTAAAGGCTCCACCCTGCTTTTACCATGTGATGTAAAATAAAAACATAACAAAAGAATCTCACACCAAGTAATGATGAATAACGTGACATCAAGAATCTGAAACTGATAATATCAACTGCTCTTTTTTGTTGCATCATGTGTTATGTATGAGAAACAATAAAAGTCTTGCTTCCACAGAAATGGAAATCGCAAGGAAACTTTCTCAACAAAAAGGTTTCCGGTTTCTCTCATTCGTAAAAGATTCTGGCAAAAAGACACATTGCTGCAGCCAGCAAGCACTACTTATTCGTGCCCAGTTTTTGCGTTCTCATGCAGGTAGCTGTCTATGTGTAAGACCACAAACTCTCTCAACAAAAATTGTCAATCAAATATTCCATGATGAGAATGAATGACATGAGCTAATGCAGACTTAGAGCCCATTTGATATTATAGTACCGGTTACTTTTCAAAATGTTTTTCATTTAGAAATACGTCAAGATAATAATATATATATATATATATATCAAAGTGTGTCAAAACAATCTAATAACACTAAAAACAATTAATTTGAAGCAAATAAAAAAAATTCAATTTTTTTCAAAAACATTTTTGAAACACAAAAAAATATAAGCTCTTAAATTGTGAGTTGCGTAATCAATTTCGAGCATGCATGTAAGATGTGCTTCAATTCTTTGCTATTAGAAGCCAAGTGATGATGCATATATATAAACTAGTGACCTGATCCTCATAAGCAGAGAAGCATTTTGTCAAAGAATTCCATTATTATTTCCCAAAAACTAAAAATTTATGCCTAATACAAACGGCTAAGCATAGTTACATGCCATGAATGGCATGACCAACAAACCATTCACCAGTAACATCATCATTGACTCCACAATACAAACAACTAAGCATGGTTACATGTCTAAAATGTTCTTTATTGCCAAAAGAATCCCCAATGATTCTTGCTCCTGATCAGCAAAAGGTTTCTCTCTTTCAAGTGGTGGGGCACTGCATGTGTAAAAAGAATGTTCAAAGTGTAACTGGTTCAGAGACATCTTCCTATGGTGAACAAAACCTTGACCATTACAGTTAAGATATTGTGCCCCCAACAGCAACAAACAATATAAAATCTTCACATCTCTGCATAATTTGCTATAGTTTAACCAATATAACAACATACCATGTCAAATCTTGCAGCGGATAGATTCCAAGTCCAAGACATGGCCCATACCATTCCATTTCAGGCATTGCTACAAGCAAGAGTTACTAACTTCCTAGACTATGTTGGTTCCCTGAGATAACGGCCTATTTGATGCCCCACCCTGCGATGGATAACATTTAAACGCAATGAAAACTGAACTGCTAATCACAAACAAAATTGCACATAAGGAAAAGCAACGTAAATTTCAAGAGCAAAACTTACCAAGTCAGATAATTGGTCTCTTATGCAGTACATGGACTTCACCATTGTTTCTAGAGTATCTTTACCTAATTGGAACTTCACTTCTGAGTGAGACTGTGTATCATCTTGAAGCTGCACAAAGCACAATCATAGCTGATTAAAACATAATCAGCTCATGACCATTCTCGACGTTTTTTACGCCCACACTTTTAAATCTCATTCAAGAATTTGGTCCAAATTAAGCACAAGTTAATATTCTACCAAAGCCCCAAACAATGAATTCAATACCTTCAAATTGATAACAGCGACAGGGTCAGTCCCTTCCGCTGCATCCTGGTTCGCCATATTCCATGTCATTGCCTTCAACCGTGGAAAATCAACCTGAAAAGCAAAAATTAAAATACAAACTCAACATCCTCGTATCTCACCAGACACAAATCGAAGACCTAAAAACATCACCTGATCTTTGAACACATCCGCCCGCCACTCTGTCTTAAACTTCTGCAGTAAAAGCGTCAACAACCTTTGCAATTCCGGCAAAACCTCTTCAGGAAACAACTTCTGAATATCATCTTTGCTTACATTCTCGTACACACACCTTCGAATCAGCACTCGAAGACAAACCAATAACTGCAGAAACAGGTAAAAAAAAATGAAATCATTTTTCAAAAAACGAAACCCTAAGATGATTTAGTTACTTACAGGGTCGAGATCGGTGTCGTTTGGGAGTTGGAGGATGTCGCGAATGACAAGTCGGTCGGCGGAATCGAGACCGGTTTGACGAGTTCGCCAGAGAGCTTGAAGAATGTACTCTACTGATTCTTTAGAGTTTGCTCTTACTAGTAACGGCAAATGATTCCATAAACTATGCTCCATTTTTTCTCCAACTCTTTAATATTTAATTAATTACACAATTTTTAACAACATTCGTATAACAAATTGATGTTTGAGAGAGGATTTCTCCACCAAGCCCTAAATTAAGCAGCCTTCAACTCCATACCTATTTCTGGGCAGCAAGATGCTGGTACAAGTACAACTCCCGCCCCCCTCCCTCTTGTTCTAGATAGGACGAGAACAAAGCGACATCGTTTTAGCTGCGCCATCCCTTTGTTTTCTTACCCAAAAGACTAGTTTTATAATCATCTCCCTGCCAACAAAAAATAAAAAATTATAAAATTATAAAGAGATTATTTGTTACCAGAGCAGCAGGTTTTTATTTTTTTTTAATATTTTTTATATTAAAACATAAAAAAAAATTAATTTTTCACCGTAAAAACATGCTAATATCCTGGATTAAGGGAGCTAATAACTTATCACACGTTAATGTTGAAAGCCTTAATAAAAAAATGGGTTCAATTTGATCCTTTGCTTTGCTTATAGTAATTAGGTCAATGTTATTATCTTTAAGAATTATAATTATCCAAACCTAAAATGTTTATATACTTAATAACAAGTTGTTTATGATTTGGATAGTTTTATTTATTTATTTTTTGTTGAGTCATTATATTTTTTTTTAAAATTCAAACTTTAAGAAAAGAAATCTCATTAACAATCCAACTTGCTATTTAAAACTTGGAGTGTGAGTTAATTTATAAACAAATGATAATTATTGTAATTTTATTTGTTTATTGCAATATTAAAATAGTTCGATACCTATCCAAACAAAATTTGTCAAACTCTAGAGTTATAGTTATTAAGTGAAAAGACCAGCAAGTTCCTTTTTTCTCTTGTTTCCTATCCTTTTTTATTCATCAAGAGGTTAATCTCAGAATGGTGCAAGTAGCAACCCTCGTTTCAATTAATTTTTCTCAGCTAAAAAGAATTGATGCATTTATTTCCAAGTTTTTTCCTCAGATTTAAATGAGTCAGATTTCTTAGCTAAAAGTTATTTAGTTACCAAGCACTTATTTAAAAAATACATCTTGCTCTTGCTTGTTTTAATGCATCATTTTGAAGCTTGCTTGACAAATGTTTACAGAATTTACTAATTGTTCGTTGGGAAAACACGGGAGTAAAAAAAATATCTAACTGCAGTTTACTCTCCTTCACTGTCTTCATCTTGGCCGGCAGCTTCACCGACGTCAACAGAGAAGTTGTATTCCTGGTCACATCCAAGATAAGAATCACACATGAAATAGAGAGTGTATGACATCCTTCCAGCATCTGTAGGAGCAGCAAACTCCAGTTTCACCTTTGACTTCCTCTGAAGGGAAACCCTCTTGATGGCAAGCAACAGGTTGCTCTTGGTATCACCGACAGCAAGCCACCACCCTTCTTCTTTGGCTTTAGGATACCTTGGGGCATCAACAGGTCCCACCTCTGTCCCCTCTAGATCCCTTGCAAGGGTGACAAGCAAAGTGATGTCTTCTCCTGCCCTCACACTATCACCATCCATCACCTCGTAAGACATATCAATGTTGGGAAATTGATTGCAAAACCTCACAATATCTAGCACCTGAGAATCTGACAACTGCAAAAGCTCACGCCTCTCATCATCTTCCATCTCTACCAGATCAAACAATGTCTCAATGCTCCTTCCCGGGTTCTCCTGGCATTTCTTAGCCAACTCATTTGTGAAGTGTGGAAGCTGTAGAAGCATGGAATCTCGCTCCCACATCCCTTGTGTCACCATTTGGCTAACTTCCATAGCAAGGAGAGCACAGTTCAACCAGCCATTGCTTGAAATGACATCAATCATTGCTTGAAGCAATCTACTGGCAGAAAGAAGCACCTCTCGCTGTTCCAATGCTAGGTTCCCACCCACAGATTGCCTAGAGAAATGGGCTTGTAGCAACACATTAGCCTTCACATGTGGATCAGCATATCTAGGATTTTCAAACGAAAACCTCTGATGATTGATTAATCTTCGAAGCACCTCCTCCTCCCCAGGTTGTATTGGCAGCTGCACATACTCTGAGGCTGAAGAGAGGATTTCCAGAAGACCCTTCATCTTTGTTTTGGGAGTCAGAGAGGAGCTAAAACGTTCTATAGTAGTATAACTGATGTAATAGTAAGATGCTATCATGCCAAGGTTCAAAGGAGAAAGGTCCATGTCATCCTCGATAGCAACACATTTACTCTTCTCTAGGTCAGCCAATGTGTTCTCAACAAGCTCTGAGAGGTGATCAGAAAGATGCCTGTGACTAACTCCCTGGAGATTGTAGTAGTTTGGATTCTGAGTGAGCCTCCTGTACATGAATGTCCACGTGAGATAATCTACAGCATCCTGCTTGTTCTCAATAACTCCAGCAACAACTTCAGCATTAAAATTATCATGTAAGAAATGGTGCAAATGACTTTCCACGGGAAATGCTTCATGTAAGAATTTCTTGTAATATTCTTTACGAGGTGCATGGCAAAGGATGACACACTTTCCAGAGTTATCTAGAAGAGGTCGGCTAGCATGACCCATCATCTGCAGAAGATCTATGACAGGATAATCCGTGTGAGCATCTTCTTGCCCATCATAGTATTGAGTTCCCATCACCACCACTAAATGTGCTGACAAAGGCAACCCCCAGCATAATGAACTACTCATGACACAAACCTGAATCCACCCAGCTTCAAACAGTTGGCACACAACTTCTTGATCCAAGCTGCTCAAGCCCTCATGCAAGTACCCAACTCCATGGTACAAAGTGGCTCTCAACATTTCTTCCTGGATCTTTCCAATGAAAGGCTCCAATTCTTCAGACCTTAACAGAAAAGTTGGCTTCTCTCCACCATCCACACTTGAGTATGTCATCAGATCTACAGCAGCGAGTTGCACATGCTTTCTTGTGGGAACAAAGACAATAGCTGGCTTACCATTCTTTGCATGCTTGACAATATAAGTATATGTCGGTTTCGTCATTGCTTGCATCCTTGCCTCAAAATTGGCAATATCAACACCTTGAATGTGTATTTCCAGGGGCACAGGACGCACACCAGGAGGAAAATTGAAAAGGCCATGAGATGTAGCTCCTATCCATTCCCCAAGATCCTTGGCATTTGCAAGAGAGGAAGACAAAGCCACAATCCGTATCTTGTTCCCTATCTGACTAGCAATGTATCGCATCCTAGAGACAATCACCTCCAAGACAGGACCACCTTGACCCCCAATCAAGTGAAGCTCATCAATGATAAAAAGACTAACTTGCTGGACATACTTCCGCTGTTTCCATCTTCGAGACAGAGCATCCCATTTCTCAGGAGTGCTGATGATTATTTGACCCCTTTCAAGTAGCTTCAAGTCTGTAGCTGTTTCCCCAGTTAATTCAACAACGCGCATGCCAAGACCTTGGCCAAACTTTCTCTCCCAATCACGATAGCGTTCCTTGGCAATTGCTTCAAGAGGAGCAATATACACTGCACGCATTACACACTCTGGTCCCTTTTGGTGATTCCTCAACATGGCAAACTCTGCACAGGTAGTTTTCCCACTCGCTGTTGGTGCAGCAACCAAGACATTATCATCTGTATTATAAAGAACAGTAAAGACCTGAGTTTGCACTGGATTAAAATGCTTAAAATCTTGATAAAGAGCTTCATATGATGGATTTCTCAACGCAGTCACAGGCAGAGGCTGCAAGTCCAACAACTCTGTAGGAGGTGGATACTTTTCTGGCAAGATAAGATGCCTGAAAGAGATGGGCAAAACTGTTTGTGAACCAAGCCATTTATCTGACACAACACGAATGAAATACTGAGGTGGCAATGGCTCATGGATCAACACTGTGAAATTCAGTGTGGGGTCCACAACCTGTTCCTCATTAACGGACTGCCTTTTCAGCATAAAGTACTCGTGATGAAGAATAGAGTCACCATTATTATCCTCCATGATAACCCAAAATGGCTCCACATATCCATGAACGTTTTCGTCCCATAGAAAGTCTGCAGTTATTGTAAGTTCAACCCTCAACATGGTGCGAGTAATGGGCTGAACATGTGCTGCAAGGTTTAACTTTGGGAATTGGTGGATGAACTTGTGCAGTGTTTTGCCCATCTTGGGAAAACGGATGAGCTCACCAATCTCCTGTGGTTTAAGGTCATAATACCTTTCCCATGACAAATCGTTCTTCTCCAACATCATCAGAATTTCATTAAGGATCCCATGGAATTGGCGAAGGGGAGTCTGGACACTCCACATTCTCTTATTAATCATTTTACACAAGTTCAAAGCCTTCTCAGCTAACCGGGCCCATCCTCTTTTCAAGACAATCTCAAAGAGAGCTCGCATAAGACGACCAGCACTCTTCAAAGAAAACAGAAACAAATGAATAAAAGTTGTATACAAATCAAGAATCTAACTGGAAAAGAAAGAAAGAAGAAACTGCAATGCCAATTAGAAGAACACAAACCTGAGTTACGAAAACCATGTCAGATGTCAATGAAAGCCCTTCAAGCTTTAGCTGAGAAATATATGCTTGCAGCAAAACATTAATTTTGGCACTAGGCTCCTCTAGGCTTTCCTTGATAGGAATTGGAACACAGTCCAAAAGCTTTGCCAGTTCCATCTTCTCATCTTGTCTAACTGTAACATATTTAAATTCTTCACTTAGTGAGAATAGATGACACAGCTCAATATCTCCCATTGTTGGCTTCAAATGCTCATTATATGTGGACATTGTCCCATGAGTAATATAGTAGTAGCTCGCAATTCGACCCAAGTCAGTCACCTGGAAATATCCACTCTTCCTGTCATACTTGACCAAATTATTTTTGTCCAAGATAGAAGCAGCAGAATGTATCTGCAAAAAGAACAAAAGCCCGTTAAAACACAATTAGACTTTTTGAAAAATAATTAGGAACATTACTTTTAGCGGATGAAACCAGCCACCACAGTTAATTTAAATTAAAAAGGCATAAACATCTGTCAATACATGCAATGAAAATTTCCTACGGAAGACAAATAAGGGCTGGAAAAAAATGACATCGCAATTATATTGGAAGACTAGACAGATGATAGGAAATTCGACAATACCACATCAATTTCAAACTAACAAGTGAGTAAAGAAAGAAAGAACAAAGATAAGGGGAACAGAGGAAGACAATCACACTATAGTTTATTCAAACCAAGAACATACTTGAAACCCAAACTCCTTCCCCATGTCCATAAAAGTTATAAATGGAGGCTTAGTTGTTGGTGGTGTATGCTTTCCTCTTCCACTCATTTCATAAGCAATCATCTTATGACAGTGAGTTTCAAGTTTCGAAAGAAGACATTGGATACCCGAATTTCTAGTCCAGTATACCATGACTTAATATGGTTTCCAATTCATAAGTCAATAGTTTGTGTTATAGAAATGCATATTCTCCATAAACATATCTTCACAAGTTCAGACAAAGTTGAGTTACTAATTATACATGATAACCTATCCCCACTCAACTAGTGATGTCGTGTGCTAATGCAACCAGTCAATCCAAGCACCTACTATATCATCACACAGTAAAAATGATATTCGGCACTCAAGAGATCCATATAGGGAGAACAAAGCAATGATGATGAAGACACAAGGGACACGGTGAACAGCTTGTTCAAAAACATTGAATATGCAAAATCCGTGTGATAAAGCACAAATTTGAATGGGACACATGATCTAATGACAGCAGATGAAAGCACAGATACCGAAAACCAAACCTAACATAACAGGGAGTCGTGGGACATTTACTTCTACAACAGTGGTTTGGGCAACTAAAGAACCACTAAAGAAAATGGGACAAGCATACCAAATTTTGTCTCCACTACCCAAAGACATAAAGCACAAATAAGTAAAAAATAAACAAATGCTATAAACATATGTAACACATGCCTGGAGCTAATAGCAAATAAAGAAAGCCAATTGATATATATATAAAAAAACTATATAAAAGAGTAGGGTGCCTACCAGATCAACCCTCCTCTCCTCCAATGTGATATCCCTAGTAAGAACATCTGGTGCTAAGCCATAAAGTGTAGGGTTTCGCATCATCCGGACATACAAGTAAGTATACTCGAGCCAGTGGCAAGCTTCCCTGGCATTTTGAACTGATCCTAGAACAATTTCTGCATTCAACTGATCAGCCAGCTTGGATACGAACTGACTTTCAATGGGAAGTTGTTGATTCATCAAGGAAAGGTAGTACTGCAGCTCACTATGGCCTGTGATGATAATCCCTTCCCCGTATGAATCATACTGAGGCCTGCCAGCACGACCCAACATCTGCATAACATCCAGTGGACTTAGTTCAGTCCATGCTCCTTTTTCTGGATTGTAAATCTGAGTCCCTTTGATAATCACAGTGTGAGCAGGCAAGTTAACACCCCAAGCTAGAGTTGCAGTAGAAACCAGTACTTGCACATGCCTATCCCTAAAGCGCTCCTCAACAAGTTGACGATCACCTCTTGTCATCCCAGCATGATGAATAGCTAAGCCATAGGGCAGAAGATCTCTGAGATCATTGCTTTTCACCAATTCTGAATCAGTTTGGAGAATCTCACGACTTGCACTGTCCTCTCTCAAGAATCTACTTAGAGTATCGTTAGCAAGTGCAGTGTCCCTTATTGCTCGAGCTGTTTTGGCTGTTTCCTTCCTTGAGTGGACAAAGATGAGAACTTGATGCTTTCCTGCTACATCCATTACCTTCTCGTGACAGATATCATTCATCAACTGAAACCTCTGCAGTGGCTTATTTATATTGATTCCAATATACTGTTGAGAAAGAGGAACTGGCCTGTAGCTATTGTCAAAATGGAAGAGCCCTTTTTCCAGATCAACCCGTAAAAACAAAGCCACATCCTCAAAATTAGGGAGTGTAGCTGACAGCCCCACCAACCGGATATTTTCCTTTGTTGTTTCAATTTGCCTAACGGTTCTTGCAACAATACTCTCAAGCACAGGTCCTCTATTATCATGAAGAAGGTGAATCTCATCAATAATAAGGAGTTTCACAAGTTGAGTATAGGTGCGATCACCAGACTTTCTGGTGATAATGTCCCACTTTTCAGGGGTTGTCACAATTATCTGAGTTTCCTCAATTTGTTGGCGGGTCATTGTTTGATCTCCACTTAGTTCCTTCACCTGGACACCATACTCCTGCAGACGATTGGACAAATTACCCACAACTTCAGCCACAAGGGCTTTCATTGGAGCCACATAAACTATCTTATAATTGTTATTGTTGAATGAACCGTCCAGATTCCTGTTCAAGGCAATTTGCTGAAGTATAGTGAGCACTGCAACATTTGTTTTTCCTGCTCCAGTTGGAGCACACAGGAGTATATTATCTGCCTTGAAAAGGGCGGTCTCATAGACTTTACTCTGCACCCTGTTCAACTGTTGCATCCCTTCGAAAGCTGGTTGAGCCCAGTCTGGCATTTCTGATATCTTTACAAACCTCTCATTAGGAGGCATTGCCCGTGGCTTCAATGCTGGTACATGAACTTCTTCATAACCCTTTTTCTGATGTTTAAAAGAACCAACAGGAAGATCACACTTTTTGTTTGCCATCAAAAGACCAGTACCCTGTTCAAAAGCAATGCTGTCCAAGTCAAGCAACTGAGGCTGGCCTTTCAACCAACCACTTTCAGCATCTCTATCAACAAGTCCTCTCCTACCCCTATCCCCATCTCCACCGGCCTCATCCTTCAGCCAGCGAGCCTCTTCTTTAATACTCTTCTCCAAGTTCTTTTGCCTCTCTTTAGCAGTTGCCCTAGTGGCATGCAGTTCCTCCAAAATCCCTGCCAAATCAGGACCTGAACCCATCATTTCCTCCTCTATCTGCTTCCTCTCCTCCTGATCTTTGGACCTAACTAAACGTGTACACCAGACAATCTTCAGCCTGTTCCACAAAAGAAACTTTATAAAGCTGAACTTATCAAACTGGAGATGTAACAGCAACTTCGTTTCAACTTCCCTGTCATCTCCCTCGGCAAGTAACTTCAGCACTTCTTCTGCTAGCTTCTGGCACTGTTGTGGATCAATCTGCTGTTCATAAGCTTGTGAAATCTTCCTTTGTAGCCAATAAGCATCAATATCCTGAGCATTAAGGTTCATTCCCTCATTTGCCCCCCTCATTTCATCATCATCGATTCTTCCACCCATCTGCATGGCCCCAGAACCACCTGCTTCCACCACATCATCATCCTCTCCCTCCTCCTGTGGCACCATATCCAGATCACTATCCCCTTCCTCATCTTCATTGTCCTCATCAAACTCCACAGCAACACCCACATCATCATTAAGGACATCATCACCATTAGCAACGGAGACCCCAGCACCATCACCCCCATCTTGGTAATCAGTGATAAGCTTACCAATTGAAACAAACTGATCAAACATACTGTTGGGAATAGGGTTCAACAACTTCTCAATCTCCTTCCTCTTGTCCTGAGTCCTAACAGACTCATTCTTGAGAACAGCCAAAATCTCATCAGCGGCAGCACTAACAATATTAAGAGGCTGACCACCCAATTGCTGCTGAATGACACTTAGCATAGCTTCATAGGCAGCTCTAGTTTCCTTGGTCTTGGGGTGGTAAACGCCCTCCTCAGTAGAAGTAAGGACACTCTCCTCTGTAAGGCGGAGCCTCTTAGCTTGACAACCACGGACACCTTCAGAAAGAGCATCACGCTCCTTCTTCTTCCCCTTAGCCTTGTTAATCTTCTCATCTAACTCAGAAGGTCTCCCTCTGTGAGCACGATCACCAAAACTTCTAGGGTCAATCCTGCCCCAGAGAGACTCAGGTTCAACAGTGGGCTCATGAGTATCACGTCGTCGAGTATGATCAGTAGTATGAACCAGACTGGAATTGGCTCTGTACTCGTATTGCTTGAATCGAGCGTGTGCCTCAGCACCACCACCCAAATGCGCCATTATTGAATTTCCAAATCAAACCCCAATCAAACACAACAATTAAAGTTAGAAACCAAAACTCGATTTAAAAGAAAAGCAAAACGTAAGGATGATATACCCTAACCAGATAGATACCTTGGATAGTCTTCGTATCCTAACTCTAACGCTAACTAGGATGGATGGGTAGAGTTAAGTAATAAGAGAGATAACGACCGTGTTGAACGAAAACAACAAAACCCTAATTACGTTTTATTGATTCGAATCGAGATTCAAAAAAGAAAAAAAAGAAAAAGCTAGAGAGAGATTGGAATGCTTACCGTAGCTTTTGTGGTTGAGAGAGCGAAGAAACTTTTGCAATCTCTTCTGAATTTTCGTGTTCATCTATCGGCGGAGAAATGAATTTAATCAACAAGATTTTGCTGCTGCTGCTGCTTACTTGACTAGCACGTTAGCTAATAATTTAAAATATTGTAGAATAGATACTTAAGAATATTTAAATGGAAAAATAAATGCGAGCAAAGACATTCAGTGTGCGTCTGTGGGGGCAGATACCATCATTTCATAAAATTTTGAATTATTTTTATATTATTTTAATATATTAAAAATAAAATTAAAAAAATATTATTTAAATATATTTCTAAATAAATCCAATATTTAATTATAAGTTGTGTAGATATAGGTATTGAATGAAACAATTAGTCATTTAATTTATAGATTTTCCAATTTGGCACTAAAGTTTAACAATTATAATATTAAACCTTAAATGTGTTATTTTATTGCAATCTTGACTTTCTGCTTTATAATTCAAACACTAACTTAAAATATAAGAGACGTGTTGAAAAATTAGTTGGAGAAGATGTATTCAGAGGTTAACGTTGAACAATTAGGAAAACAAAAGGTTCGTTCAAATTAGATTTTTTTTTTTTAAGGGATGACTTCGTAAATATATTTTCATAATGTAGATAATAAATAAATATATGTCAAATGGTTTCAGCTACGTTATAAAAGAAATTACTGCTCTAGCCACCTTGCTCCGCAAGCAAAAGACCCCCAGACTACACCGCCCACGTGAACAAACAAACTTCGGAAGAAAATTTTCCAGCTTCTAGACAATAGACTTCGTCATATTTATGTACTGAGCCATGACCCACCTTGAGAAAAAAGCCCAAGCCTATACACCTTGGCCCACAGGATGCCCAAAAAGATCTGAGTAAAATACCCAAGCCTGCATAATGAATATGGCACCACCTCCTGCTGCTTTCTGTTTTTCTTTTTCTATTTTGAGCTATTAGCACATAAAGTAAAAACATTTGGCGACAGTAAAAAGTGAAAAACACATTTAAGTGATATTGCGTTTCTGAATAAATGAGGCTGTCACCGTAGTTTTTTTTTTTTTGGGAGAAAGGAGCTATGTGGAGAAGAAGTTGTCAGCGTTATTTTTCTAGAGAGAGGAGCTACGTGGAGAAGAAGGGAATAAGGTAAATTACATGAAATATGTGTTTCTAAAATTCGACATTGCAAGTTATTATATTTCTGAAAAGTTACTGCATTTAAAAATAACATTTATTGAGATTTTAAATTATGATAATTTTAAAATATGTTATTTTACAAAAAAAAAAAAAATAATTGGGCTATTCCATCATTATTACATTTGAAAATAACGATATTTATTAAGATTTTAAATTATGATAATTTTAAACTATTCTATTTTACCAAAAATAAATAAATAGTGCTAATCTATCAAAGATTTTGTGTTGCTGTGCTAATTTTTTTCTTCTAAAAATGTAGTTTTTTTTTTAATAAAAAAAATAGTTCATTGTAGTATATGGTCATGTAATAATCATGTATCCACCTAAACAGTGAATTTATGTTGAAGAACAAATCAAATCATCATCAGGTGTGGCATGTTTTCTTCTGAAGTGTTAGACCACATGGTCAAAATTACTCTCAAATAACCAAGAAACTTGTAGGTGGGCCTGAAATATACATTTATAGTTCAATTAAGATATGTTAGATTCCCATGTATTTAACGAGTATCTTCCTCTCATCCTAACGTTCTTGGCTCAAGATATCCCATCGTGTTAACACAGAGAGCTCATAATGGAGTAGCAGAAATACAGAATAAACATGAAGAATAAATTCCATGAAAACCTTATTATCAGAGAGCATTGTTATCTATTACAGCATCATTCCAAGAAGAATGCTTCTGTCATTTGACATGGAATTTTTATTACAGACGATTCAAGTTGCCAGAGTAGTTGCTGGACAACTATCATGCACACAGGCCAAAACATCTCTATAGTCCCTTGAAATGGTGAACGAATCATAGACCTTTCCATCGCTGCTTTTCTTGTACTCGAAGAGCAGAGATGAATGATTAAATGCTGTCAACTTGACAAATCCAAAGTCATAATCTCTGTAAATACTCCAATTTGGGATCACGCTGCTGTATTCTGATAAATGGCTTCCTCCCCCACCAACAACAACATGAATAGTTCCATTCATTGTGCCTGAATAATGAAGTTTTTCTTCGCTCACGCATTGATTCTACATCATCAGCACAAATAGTAAAAATAAGAAAAATGAAATGAAAATAATCTAAACTTGCAGTCACAATATTGAGGAATTTGAGGAGAAGCCAATTAAAAGCTATAATGGGACTGCTGACCAATGGCCAATGACAGGATGTGATAGTTTGACAAGGCCAAGATGTTTTTCCAGACTATAGAGGATATGTATCACTTTCTGGTAATCATTAAATACCCTTCAAACCTTTTCTAAGCATGAAGTCATTTGCCCCAACAGGTACGGCCATCCAAATTAGAGCTCAAAATGCAGATTTATAGTTGATGATTTAACATTTCGCCATAGATTAAATATAATATTAAGTAAATGCAATTGTCATCTGCAACTCTTAGAAAGAAAAGGATGCAGCCTTTAGAAATAGCATGCCACAATTGGCACCTGTATCCAATTCTTTGTAATGGATAAAATCATACATGTACTGCAATTGTGCATACCTGGTAAACAGGGCATGTCCTCTCGTAGTTGTGGACGTGTCCGTAAAATGCAATGTCTACCCTGTATTTTTGCCAAAGTTTCTGCAAGCTTTCCCTCCCCATGGGCTCTTCGAATGCACCCTCTAGGCCATACCAAGAGTTAGACGAGTAGCCAAGGACACGATGCGCTGAGAAGATTAACCATGGCTGCTTTTGTCTATCAACGGATGCAAGGCATTTTTCAATGAACTTGTATTGTTCAGTTCCCTCTCTCCAGTCATGCTCAGAGTCAGCTATACAAAAGTGAAACATGCCATAATCCGTCGAGTACCTGTATGTTTATGGATTTTAATTGATTTCATCACAAAAACTAGACTGGATAAAAGAACTGCAAAATACAGGTGCATTTGTTGATCCTAGGCTGTTTCAGGATTCAAATGTCATGGCTCAATGCTTGTTATCTTACTTCCTCCTATTTATTTTATTTTTGTTAAATAATTCTTTTACAAGATCCTTAATCTGAGAATTAATTGAGGTACATTTTATGCAACTTACCAAAACTTAGCTCTGTTCTCAGCAGGAACATAGTACATGGTTTCTGCAGGCACACCACATTCTCCACCAGAATCTGGAGTGTCATAAAAGGAGCCTGAATTTGGCCAATCACGTTCATGATTACCACTGCAGAGAAGAAAACATTCAAAATAAGCTTATTGTTAACCCCATGTGTGCGTGTGTCCAACACATTTGTAATTGTTCAAGCGCAAGGGTGCGAACCTTGCAATCATGTATGGAACAGTGGATGTAATGGGCTGCACCTGTGCTGTGAATTGGTCCCACTGTGAAATGTACCCATTTGCATATGGTAAATCTCCTATATGGAATACTATATCAAAGTTATCCAAGTCCTTGATGAGTTGGTCTGTAGTGTTGAGTGAACCAGGCTGATAATCGCTGTACTCATTTGAACCATCACGCTCCGCCTGAAAGACATTCGATAGAATTGTAAATCTCAACGTATGCACAAGTCATATGGAATGTTTTCTTCCATAAATGACGATCTTGTGTTTATCAAGCACTATAATTTACATTAATAACTAGAAGATAGACATGTTAAAGTTCTTCCATTTACTAGTCCATTCCAATGCAAGATTAAAGAAGGCTAGAAGTACAGATTGTGCATTTAAATTTGTAACAAGCATACAAGTAGTAATATAGATTTCCTCATTGCTGATATAAAAGCACAGGCTGCTAAGACTGTCAAAGACAACATACATACCTTCCCCATGTCACCAAATATTATGACACGCTGTAATGAGTCTTGTCCAGGATATGGAGATGATTTGAATGAAAACACCTTGCTCCAAACATATGAACCATCGGATAAGATATGACCCATTCGGTATGTATACCTGAAAAAACATGACCAATTAGTAGTTGTTGAAACTTTTTCAGTGGTAGAAAGGTAAGTTTTCATATTCCGTACACTGTGTTAGGCCATAAATCCTTCAGAAAACTTGTATGTATGAATCCAGGATCACGCCAGCCAACTGTTCGTGCAGGTGAACCTGGGAAGTGAAAACAAGCTCATCATTCATGCCTTCTAGCAGACACAATTGAACGTGATAAAGAATTCGAGTAGGTTAAGGAAAAAAAAAAGTCCTATCATGTACAGGTGAACCAAATCATACCACACATGCTGTTCTGCTTGAATGTTAATGTTCCAGCAGGTGAGCGCTTTGGAGCTTCACCCTTCATGCTCCATTCAACAAATGGAACAGCTTCATCTATATTATAACCACTAGTCCATGTCACAGTCATCTGTGAAACACGTAAATTCAGTAACATTTAAAAAATGACAATAACAATGGTAAAATGTTTGCTTATTATCATCTTGATGTTAAAAAGGAAACTATATTTCAGGGTTATATAACTTCCATTTTCTCTCTCTCTCTCTCTCTCACACACACACGTAATTCATACATGGACTCACATGGAACTTTATAAGACGAGTACATGCTTTAAGACTCAGTATACAAGACTAGAATGCCCTTAACTTGTTTACGCGGGTTAATAGTTAAATCAGACAAACTTCATTGAAAGATATGTGAGGATATTGTCTATAAAGACTCACTTCATCCCAAGATTTTCCATGAGCAAGCCGTGGGTATACTGGTGCTTTTGGATTCAGAAACTGTAATTTGTTTGAAACAGACACCAGTTTTGGCTGCAAGAAATTGAGCAAGAACAAGGCAATTTTACAAAATCATAAGCATTCCTCAAAAGTAAATCATTGGGACAGTAAGAATAAAATGATGATGCAGCACAAAAGCAAAAAAAGGAGTAAGAAAACTCACATATGACAACCCGCCTGAAAATAATACGAAGGCAAAATCTGCTCGCTGATTTATCAACAAAAATCTCAAAGTACTTTTTCCTGTTTTTGTGTATTCCGGATTGCTATGGTTCGCATACTTGTACTAAAACAAGGACATCCAACGTAACAGATGAAATTAGAGATGTTTTGACTTGTAAGATTCGACTGATAACCTTAACTCAATGTCTACGTACAATCACTTTTGTACACACCTTTATTGGGGCTGTACAGATATACGGAGTTTCCTGCCATTGATCATCTTGTGGTGGACATGTGGATGCGCTGCCATATCAAAACGCAGTTGTTGTAATTCGTAAAATACTCAAATGAGCATGAAGTTTCCTATACGTTGTAGTTATCAGCTTTGGTCCTACAACAGCATTTCTACGTAGAAAAAGCTTGACGAGCGAGGAAAAAGATCAAGTGTCAATTGATGTAATGCACTAGTTAATCACAATATTAGAGGCACAAAGAATCATGACCAGGCAGTTCATATTGGCACATTGAAGAGGATTACTTGAAGTTTGCAGGAGAGAAAACTCCAACCCAATCATCTGCAGATGGCTTTTCGTTCATAATATTCACTGTTATCCATTCAGAATCCTCACCCTGCAATCACATAAATAGGGGGGGGGGGGTCTAAGAATTACTTACCCATGTTTGTTAAAAAAATATTCTGAAACAATGTTACCTCCAATGTGTTCCTTACAGGATGTATAATAACTAGATTCTGGCTGAAAATAAAATTATATTAACAAAATATGATGAATGCTTGGGGTTATCATACAAGATGCTAAGTTTAAAAACAATATTTTAGGTCTCTTAAGGTTTAATTTACGGGTTTTTTCTTTTTCTCAGTTAAAGTGGTTCTTCATTTTTTCCCGCTCCTAATTCAAAATACCGCCTTTTAATACGAAATAAAAATCCAGCAACAGTTGAGTACTGTTGTACAAGAAACATCTTTGAACGGATTGGTCCAGTTATTATACCTTTTTAAAGCAGATTTCACGTTTGAAGGTTTTCTTCCTCCTAGAAAATGAGGGGGGAAACACAACACTTACACCATTACTAAAAAATGAGCCAAAATATAGAAAGTGCAGCTTTCAGGCAGCAAGATTAAATCTATATATCCAGTCGAAAAGACGGCAGGGCATCCATCTTGGATTAAAAGGATTTATGACAACATAGCCAAAGCTGTGAGAGGGAGATTAGGATCAAAGGGTCAGAGTCATTACCAGAGAGCCAAGAAAGCGAGGGTAGGCGGTGATGAGAGCGGAGCCATCAATCGCCAGAGTGGTTTTGTAAATGTCGATCTTGGCAAGTGCTTGCTCTCCAGCTCCATGAATATCAGCTTGAACGAAGGTCAAGTTCGCAAAACACAGCAACCAAAACGCGAGTACTGCTGAGGATGTCGCCAAAACGTTCACTGGAAAGTGGTGAACGGTCTCTTTCATTTCGCCTGAACTGGTTTTTACGTGCCGGAAATGAGAAGGCCAGACCCCGAGCTAGCAAAGCAAGTAGCCCACTAGGTTTAGCAGTCAGCCACTAAAAAAGCTTCACGCACCCCCAAAATTAACCTAACTCCACCCTCTTGCTCTGGTTACATCAATGGTCCTTCTTGTAGCTATATATACCGCATGAAAGGATGTGGTTGAGCTTTGCTGTCAGTTTTTAAATAAAACGTGAGGAATGTTTTTCTTTACCTAAATCAAAGTATCTAAAATCAGTAGATCCGTCACATCAATTTATTAAAAAGTAAAGATTTTTTAATAATATATGCTTTTTAGAAGATTCAAACTCAAAACTTTACTTAAAATAAACAAGTTGTGAGCCACCTGTACCAACCACAACCACAATTAATAGAGGCTAATAATGTCAGAGGCTACTCTCTAGTTATTTTATAGTTACACGGAAACTCTCTTCCCGCATGACTGACTTTTATTTAAAATTATTTTGATATAAAAATAATTTTAATATATTTTTTTAAACAAATTTTTTTTAAAAAAATAATAATTAACAAACTTCCAGGCAGCCATGAACAGCTGGGGGTATTCCGGTTATCAGACTCGGAAAATCAGTTTCCGCGGCCGTAGTGTTTTGTTAAATCGATGAATCTTCAATCAATGATAAAGCCAGAGGCATGAAAAACGTGAGAGCTTTTCATTCCATTTTTTTTCATCGCATTAAATGATTGCAGTGTTCAGATTTACGGTTTTTCTCATTTTCGCTTCCATCGTGTGTTTGTGTGTTTTTTATAAATCTAGAAATCTTCAATAATTCATAACAATTTTATTATTTTTTATTGGTAGAAGAAATTAATGCACGTTGTCCCTCTATTCTGACTGCGCCATCAAAGCAAGAAGATAGAAACAAACATGAGTCCAGTCAAGACCAGAGTTTTCCGATGAATGTCCCGATTCAAAGCCTAGCTTCCAGATTTTAATTGGGCTGTCGGATCAAAAAAAATATAAAATATATATATATATATTTATATATATTATTTTAATAAAAAAAATTAATGAATTATAATTGGGTTCAGTTATCTTACTAGGTTATATCAGAATTTTTTCTCTTTTATTTTTTCTTAATTTAACCCGGTTTCAACCCCAATTTAAATGGGTCTCAGGCCAAACCTCCAGACCAAGACGGCTTAAAAACTATTATCAAGACGCCACGTGAATTAATGGTTATAGCTAGAGGTCCGTCAATAAATTCAGAGCTCATCCACTCTTTGTTGGTTGTCTGGTTTTTTCAAGGGGTCTCTGTCATTTAATTTCAACATTTGTTTTAATGATTTTGATATGTTAATATTAAAATAAATTAATATATATATATATATATATATATTATTTTATAAAATATACGTGAGAGCTTTTCATTCAGCTTTTTTTCATCGCCAACTTAAATAATTAGTGTTTATTTTATTTTAGTCGGTCAGATTCACGGTTTTTCTCATATTCACGTCCAACTTGTGTTTGTCTTTATATATCTAGACATCTTCAATAATTCATAACAATTTTTTTTTTTTTTTTTTATTGGTAGATGAAATTATTGCACATCCCACTTGAATCTGACCGCCATCAAAGCTAGAAGATAGACAATCATGCATCAAGTCAAGACACCACGTGAATTGATATTTCAATTTGTCATTTTTTTTATATTAATACAAGGTCTGGTATCATGAAATTAATGTCTCTAGTGATTTAAAACAAAAAATTAAATTTACTGAAAATAAAATAAAAAATCTAACCAGTTAAATTATTCCTTAAAATTTTTAATTTATCATTTTTTATAATACAGGTTACTACAAGCTAGGGGTCTAGGGCTCATCCAATCTTTGTTGGTATCATTTAGGAGTAATTAAAAAAATTGATTAAATCAAGAAAACAAAAAAAATCAAGAAAATTAAATAAAAAAAATTAAATCAATTGATCAAAAGATAAAAAATAAAAATCCAGTTCGATTAGGTTTTGGTTTTAAAAATCTAAAATCGATTGAACAGACCCACCAATTCAATTTCTAATTTCAACCCAAAGTTAAACTTAGATATATAAAGCTTATTTTGTTCCTTAAAAACCTATTCCCCTAATTTCATTTTCTCCTACAAGACGCAACCATCCTCTCCTCTCTCTCTACACTAGCCCCCTCCCCCCCTCTTCTTTTTGTCTTTGATTTCTTAGTTCTGTGCAGTTGGAGATGAGAAAAGCCAAGTATTTTTTTCATTACTTGTTGTCTTGCTTACTCATAGATGTAGGTTTTAAATGAGTTTCTTGAATTATTTGTTCGAAGATTATTGGTTCATTGAACTCATAATGGAGGAACAACTTGGTTTTTAAGGCAGGGAAAACATTTTCTTGTTACCTTTTGTTCTCTTTTATTGGTTTTTTACCTGAAGTTTAGTTTGAAAATAACAATTGAATGAAAACAGGTCCAACCGGTTTTGAAAGAACCAAACCAAACTAATTTGAAATGGTCGATTTGAACTAGTTAGTTGGTTTGGTTTTATTTATAATTTTTAAAAATATAAATTTCAGTTTGGTTAATTTTTTTAGTTTAAAACCGAACCGAACCGAAAATGATGATCACTAGTATTAGTGAGTTTTTTTGAATAATTTTTTATTAATTAATTTCTTTTGGTACTAAAATTTTTTATGTGTTAATATTAGAAATAAAATTTAAAATATTTTAAAAAATATTATTTTAATATAAAAATACTTTAAAAAAAAATTATCACATTACTCTTATCACCATTACCAATTCTGCCCAATAGAAAAAGAAAAACAGGTATTTAATGTCTTATCCTTTTTTCTCGTTCAATTAATTACAATGAGGACAAGTTCTAAACTCAATATCCACTAAATAAGGCCGGGTTAATTTTTTTAATATAAAAAAAATTCAAGTAATTATAATATTTACAAAAAAGGTAAAAAGAATTGAAATTTTAGTTATTGAACAGAATGAGTTTTATAATTTTTATAATTTAATAATATGATTAAAAAAATTCTTATCCATTGAGAATTTCCACAGTTACTTATTGAGAATTTCTTCCCTGCACATAAAGATAACCAGATATTTCTATCTCAAGTTTTAAGCATTAGAAAAAATTTTATAGTCTATACTAGATATGTTTCTTGTGCATTATCGCGAATCACTTTTAAAAACACGCACTACTTTTAATTATATGACAATTGAAAGATGAAAAAACACTTTTTAAACGTGCACTCAAGAGCTAGTAGCATTAAAATGTTTATGATTTGGCTTTGAAGTACCGAATAAATAATATATTAAAAACTTGCTTAAATTGTCTAAAATTTCATATTATAATTAAATTAGAAAATGTAAATGAATATCAATCCAACATAAATAGTGTTTGAGCAGCTCAAAACAAAAAATGATATGATAAACAAAAAGAATATGAAAGCTTAATTTTTAAGTGAGGAGTCTAGATCCCAACAACTGTTAGCAAGTAAAGAATAACAAATACTTATCAATTTTTTATTACTGGAAAGATCTAAATAACTTAGTTAAGTGTCTGCAAAAACATTTTATATATTCATCTAAGTATTTGGACCCAACGTATAAAATAAGTATAGTACATACCTTAAACACTCGTCTTAGAAGGTAAATTTTTCCTCTAAAAAAAGCAACCTAATAGCATTTAAAGCCCTTAAACTTTCTTGGATAAACATTGGCTAAATAGTTTGCTCTACAACATTCTACACACACACACATACCGCACAAAAACTTCTAGATGCAAATTGAAAAACTTATACACGCATTTAATTAAACAACTCAATAACTATTATGTAAAGTAATGAAAAAATCATCAATAATAAACAAAAATAAAATTGAAAAAACCAAATAAAAAATGAAGATTAAGATATTAACATCGCAACATGAGTAATTTACCTAGCCAACCTTAATAAATTTCTCAATCAAAATAAATTTGTAATAGAAAAACACATAAAATTTGTAATAGAAACCAACACACACACAAACTTTATTGAACAATAATTATATATAGAAAAACAAATGCAAGGCTACAAAAAAAATAAAATTTATTAACCAATAATTAAAAAAAACAATGCAAGGTTGCATATATGAAAAATCTTATAAAAAAATCGATATTAAAAAAATTAATCTATATAAAATTAAAAAACAATCATGTCAGACCCAAGCACCCTGGGGTCCGGCAACCATAAGAGATAAGACTGCCTTGGTTGCTAGACCCAAATAAAATTTATTGAACAATAATTATTAAAAAAACAATGCATTGTTACACATAACACCTAAAATTTATTGACCAATAATTTAAAACAAAAAAACAATGCAAGGTTGCACACACCTAAAATTTAAAACAAAAAATAAATCTATATAATTTTTTTTAAAAAACATGGATGAATCATACCTACCTCTCTAAAAATTGAACACACCTAGTATAATTTTAAAATAAGAACAATTTAATTAAAATATTTTATGTATTCATCTATGTATTTGGATCTAATATATAAAATGAGTATGGTACATACCTCAAACACTCATTTTAGAAGATAATTTTTTTTCCCAAGAGAAAGCAATCTAAGAGCACCTAAAGTCTTTAAACTTCAAGCACTAGCCATATAGTTTCCTCCACCAGATTTTGCACACACACACATATAGCACAAAAACTCCTAGATGTAAATTGAAAAACTGATCAACGTATATAATTAAAAAAACTCAATAACCATTGTGTAAAGTAATGAAAGAAAATTTCATCAACAATAAACAAAAATAAAATTGAGAAAACACAAAATAAAATAAAAATAAAGATATTTAATATCGCAACAGGGATAATTTACCAGATCATGATTAATAAAGTCCTCTATCAAAATAAATTTGTAATAGAAAAACTCATAAAAATTATAATAGAAACAAACACACACATAAAATTTATTGAACAATAATTATAAGAAAAATGCAAGGCTGCATATATCACATAAAATTTATTAAACGATAATTAAAAAATAATAATGCAAGGCTGCATATATGAAAAATCTTATAAAAAAATCAATATTAAAAAAATTAATCTGCATAAAATTAAGAAAAAAACACGTCAGACCCAAGACCCAAGACCCAAGTGCCTTGGATCTAGCAACCATGTTGGACCCACATAAAATTTATTAAACAATAATTATATATATATAATAAAAAAAAAACA
Organism: Populus tremula; assembly: GCA_964019445.1. Classification (NCBI taxonomy): domain Eukaryota; kingdom Viridiplantae; phylum Streptophyta; class Magnoliopsida; order Malpighiales; family Salicaceae; genus Populus; species Populus tremula. The sequence goes on from CAXHTJ010000004.1 coordinate 10,303,724, forward strand.
ATGCACGGCTACACATAATACATAAAATTTATTGAACAATAATTAAAAAAAAAAAAACAATGCAATGTTGCACTTATGAAAAATCCTATAAAAATCAATATTAAAAAAAATAATCTATATAAAATTAAAAAAAAACATATAAATTATACCCGCCTCTCTAAAAACTAAACACACTCAATATCATTTAAAAATAAGCACAATCTAATTAAAATATAAACCAAAAATTTATTTGAAAAATATTCACAAATAATGCATTATTTTTTAAAAAATAAAAGAATATAAAAAAAGAACCATGCCAGACACTTGCGGATCTGATAAGTGAAACACTTGGGTCTAGCAAACATATAAGACCCACATTACTTTGGACTTGACAGCTTGTCAAGTCCAAGCACTTTGGACATGGCTGATGCCAAGTCCAGAAGCCTTGGGGTTAGTAAAATATCAAACCCACGTTACTTGGATTTGACAAACATGTATGATCCACTTTACTTTGACCTGACAAAGAATGAGGATCAAAGTTAACTTAACAGACAAATATCAATACCTTTTTTTTTTTTTTTTATGCAATGGGCATCATGATTTTCTAGGAGGAGGGAGGGAGGGAAAAACCCCTGGCCGAAGCTCCTTCATGGACCGACTCAGCACACGCGCATTGCCACTATGCCTAGGATGGTGAGGAGCATCGAATCCCGCTCCGTAAGGTAACGTTTAGTTCTGTTTTGGGGTCGCACGCACCACCAGAATAACGAGGGCAACGCCCACTTGTTGACCCGTGCTTAGCACGTGTCATCCACTTCTAAATATAAATAATAATTTATATACATACAAATACTCAATTACCTCTAACCTTATATGATATTTATAATAAAACTATATAGAAACAACTAAAACACCTTTTACATACTACCTTGATTTTGTTGAAACCCAAGAATAATTTTGTATTTGAATTATTTCAATAATTAAAAAAAAAAAAGAATGGAAAAACCCTCAACACATGCATATTTTTTCCCCTCGAAAACATGGTTATATCTTCACTGTTTACTTTTTTATGAAAAGACAAAAACACTTCAGCCTAAAAGTTAAAATTTTTTGTCTTAAAAGACAAATTAATATCTATGCTATAGCTTTACAAACTCAAACAAACTATTTTATCTCTAATCATTCTTTTAATTTCAAATATATCATATATAAAAAAACAATCCTCCCCTTAATTACATACTTAAAACTTTTTTAGATAAAAATAATTTCATCAGCTCTATTCTATAATAATAACGTGTCTAGATAATCATGGACAATGAACTCTTTTAGTTTTGGTTATAATTATGACGTCAGCTACTTGACTTCGCAGTCACTTGCATGGTCACCATCAAACTGCAATGAGTTAAATCAAAATTCTTGAAGCCCATGAATCTGTGCTTGCAACAACAACATATAAGCAGTTACATTGTCATCGAACACTTGTGGAATTGGGTAAAGCTTTTAAAGGCTTCCTATTCTGGAAGGTGTTTCTACGGCTCCTGAAAAGACATGTGAAAGCGTTTCAATGAAATGATGGAGGAAGGTGCTCATAACAAAAACCAGATCCAAGAACTGCACTCACAGGAAGATACATACACAATACTTCATCACTTGTCATTAGACTTCCAATAAACACACAAAGAACAACAACGAAAAAGAAAAATGGAATTCAATATTCAATGACTTCAAGAGACAGTGTGACACAAATGTTCATTAAGCGACATGCTGACAAGAACTAAATATTACCTTAGCACCAAGAACAAATGCTTTGATAGAAGCATTGTCATGAAAAGCGTAAGCAGCCTTGTGGATAGCAGCCTTAGACAATGGCTGAACCCCAGCTCCGTTCTTGCTGTGAGCTGCTACAGCAAGGACCCCCCCAGTCCACCCATGGGCATCCAACCAGTAGTATTATCAGAATTCAAAGAGATGAGAAACTCTCTACTAATAGTACTCTCACACTGTCACCCTGTGTGACGACCAGTAACCTCAAACTCCCCTATTTAAAACCACAGAAGAAGTCTTTGAAGTGTGAATTCGTTAGATAAGCCGGCTTTCTTGTCATTTTCTCGGTCAACATCGTTCAAAGTTGGGAAACTATCTATCAATTAACCCAGTCGAGGCCTTGTCTGTTTCCCTCTCTTTTCCATTTGCCGCCATGTTAATACGAGATATTGTGAGTTAGCAACCCGTTGTCTTTGTTGTTAAGGTCATGGCACAAAGATGCAAGCACTTCTCGTCGAAATCTGATCACAGAACGTCTGGTGCTAGAGTCCATCACCCAGACCCTCTTTTAGGCCTAGCCGTGGCCTAAAGGAAACGAGCTTGTTGATGGATCCGGTTGGGTGCGAGGTCAAGACATCAGGCTCTCCTTTTTTCAATTAAGGATACATCATGCGTGGCTCTCTTTTTCCCAGTTTGCAGCGTGAGAAGAAGGTATGCTTTCTGTCTTGGAAATCCCCAATCTGGTGCCCAGCTAGAGAGTGCGAGAGAGAAAGCTCTGGCTGGTAGCATCGGACATTTTAATGGGAAGCTATCTTATTGAGGGACACAACGACCAACTCCTACAATACGAACATTTTCCATTGATACTATGCTCCCAAAAGCCTAGTGCACAACTATTGGGATCAAGCTTTAATTTAATTTATCAAGAGTCGGTTTAAAAGCCACAAACAAGTTCACAAGTTTAATTCTTCCATAGGCAACTACAGTTTTCTTCAATGTTAGCTAAAGGTGCTCTTCCCAGAGTCTCCCTCTTCGCTTTTAATGTGCCTTACAGTCTCTGATCGAACAGCCAAAAACGTCAACGCCCTAGACAACTAAGGCATTGAAAGGGCAAGCTATTTCGCATCTGCCTATGAAGAATTTGATTCAAGATTTGCTTCAGCGGTTTACAGCCTCACGTTTTGAAAAGTGAGGGGAGAGCTTCTTCTCCAACTCCAACAAACTGAAATTTAAAAAAAATAACAAGTGAGGAAACTCAAATTTGAAAAACCAAAAATCTAGAATGCAACTGAACAAAAGAAAAAATAATATTCACTTACATCTCATATTTCTGAAGAGCCTCATTTCGTTTTGCCACAAAATTCACTGTCTTTAGGTATATTGTTCAAAGGATTGAACACTACAAGCATTAAAATTACAGTTACCAAGATATTACATCCAGTTTAAGATACAGGCATGGAGGAAGATTTGGACATCAAACCAAAACTCAAGTATTTACTCGAATTTATGCATAATCTGGACCAAGTCACTTTCGTTGTCATAGCAACAACTTGAGTGATTCCATTGGCTTTACAAGAGATTATTTAACAATCTTGAAAGAATATCAATCAAATTTTGTTTTGCCACTATATAAAATCCATTTGATGTAATGCAATCATATTATGGAATGGCTTAGTGTCCACAAAGCTGTGCAAAATGCAAAATCCTGTCATTTCCAGAATACATAAAACACAATCCGTGAAGAAGACATACTTGGAACTGGTGCCAGTTCTTTCACCTCTACATTCTTCTGAACTTTCGGAGAACCGGGATTGTCAGTCGGCTGCACACCCTGTTCAAGCAAAACATAGCTTACTAAAGTAACAAGAAAAAGGTCAAATGGAATTGATTAATAATGGCAATATGTTAAAGTTCAATGCAAAAGGAAGCAATTAAGACTCCCAAGTCAAGTCTTTAATGATGGATTAAATCTTTGTTTTCTTAATTTTACCAATTAAGCTCCTTTTTTTCTTTTTCTTCCACTTTTCTTATCTCCTCTAAATAATTATGTATTTGGACGCCAATAGATTCTTAAATAAAAAGAGCTGACATGATTAGCAACTGTTACCTTTCCTTTCCTCCTCTTGAGTATCTTTACGTGGCACTTTTTAATGTATGCATCAATGATAAGAATGTCTAGAGAACAGCTGTTCTCTTATCCCTGGATTCTCATGCCAATCAGAAATATCTTTGGACTTGACCACCTCATCTTTATCCAAAGACTCCAGCCAGGAATAAACCGGCAGCCATTGATCTGTGCGTTGAAATCGAGCATGTGGAACATCAACCTGATTCGTCTCCGGCACCTGAATAGGAAAAATGGCAACTACTTAGCTCATAATGCTTTGATGATGATGATGAAAGCGCAAGGTACCTGCTGACTGTGATCGGGGAGCCTCATGTAATTTTGAATAGAAAGCAAGCGATCAACGAGGTCTGAACGAGGCATGGATTGTAAATCAGAAGGCAAAGATGAGTAATTAGAATCGATCCATGACTCCACCTCGGTCCCACTCACTGCCTTCACTCCAGGAAACGCACTGAGCCAAAGTCGAGCCATTGTTTCCCATTCTTGTGATTGATTAGGGTTTGATTCGCTTCCTCTGTTGTCTTCCCCTTCTAGGGTTTGTTCCATTGATTTCGACATTTTGTTTTTGATTGACTAGTCACCCACTCCCTCCCTCAAACGCTCAAAATATCGTGTAGCAACCCTTCTGAATTCTGATATCGCTGAAACTATGCCGTCTTTTTCATCGGCTTAAACAGTCTGTTTTGGGGATACTAAACTGCGAATTATACTTGGGAAGCAGCGACAAAGATAATCCCTGGGATTCCGGTGCTCTACCCTGCTTCTGAAAGTTCCACCTAAGATTTACTTCACAAAAAAGTAGTTATATATATAATATATATATATAATATATATCTGGATGAAATGATGAAAACCTTCGGGTCTGGGGTTGAAATGTGTAGGCTTAGATATAGGTTTGCCCCGGGCTTGGTTGTTTATACAAAACAAGTTCTTTAAATATTCAAATCAATACATGAGGATAAATAATCTATGGAAAAGAGATATAGAATGAAGATCCCATGAAGTGTATGATTCAATAAATTGATGTTAAATCCTTGAATGAGCTTAAATTACTTAGAATGTTTACCTAATAACAAGAGTTATTTATAGAAATTGATCATGTTAATTTATCCTGTGGAGAGTGATATTTTATATACATGGTGAGTGAAGTTGAAGATGCACTATGGTGAGTGGAGTAATAAAAAATAATATATAACTGATGAAGAGTTAGTTGATGCTTATTATTGGTTTGTGGTGCTTGATAATATTTGGCATGCTAGGTAAAGATAAACTAGGTAATTTTGTGAAGCTCATAAAAAAAACAATTTTTATTTTATTCAAGGTATTCTATAAAAAGATTTTGTCTTATTAAAAAAGATAGGATAATTTATTGTTATAATTTAAAACTTGATTAGAAAATTAACAAAGGATAAGACCTAGATTACAGATGGGTTGATTATTAACCTGAGTCAATCTAATGATAAAAATAATTTATAATTTTAAAACATGATTAATGATCGACCCATGACAAGGCTTATCTCATAAATCAAGTTAATTATTGATCCAAATCAATATAAAAATAAATAAATTTATATTATAATTTTAAACTTGACTGAGAAATCAACTATCGGTCATAAATTGACCATTAACTATAATATATATATATAATTAATTAAAACATGGCCATATTCAAGTTACATAGCAGGTATGAGTGAATACAATTGTAAAACGTAGCCAACGCAATCTGAGCTCCCCATGTTCAAGACATTTTAAAGGAAAATCTCTTAATTAAAAAGAAACTGACTCGAATCCAGAGCATCCTATCTGCAACTCTTTACCTCGGAGACAATGATTCTCTTCACCCAAATAGGCGCTCATCGAAATTAACAATTATACTGTCTTGACTCAACGAGTTCTTAAACATTACTGAAATATGAAATGTGAAATCACAATCTTGCCAAAAAGAGCTTAAATATGCTTGTTTTATGAAAAATTGCAGAGATTGAACAGGGCAAGAAGACAAGCTTTTATCGAACATGTGTTGACAAGTTTAAGCACACTGAAATTATCACTGTACAGTAGTTCCAGCCTTCCAGGCTAACAATGTTCGCAGCATTCCAAACAATACATGAACACCAAATATCCATGGAGAAGAGAATTAACCAGAGGCCAGGATCTGTGATGTAATTAATCTTCTCGGGAAAAGACTAGACTAATAACATGTATTTACGTAATCCACAGCTGTAAAGGACGCCACCCAAACTCGAATGTCCTGTCTGGTTTTACATCCATATCTTTACTAAATCTGAAGAAAACCAATTGATCTTGGAATACAGAAACCATGTTCGAAGCCCTAAAGTTTAGAGATTCAGCAGTGAAATCAATTAAGTTGTATCTTGCTGGTATTTCATGCATCAGAACCATCAAGTTTCTTGTTTTCCTCCACAGCAGCTTTTAGTTGCAGCCCTTACGATTCTGACACACATCAAAGTTTATGAACTTGAACCAGTATCTTGATCCGACTACGGAGCACAACCTCTAAGAAAGAACAAGTAATTTTGCACATGCAAATCAATAGTGCCTGGAAACGAGAAGTAAAAATTCAAATGTCAGCTCCATCGTTAGTAACTTAGAACAATGGAGCAGAGGTGTATGGCAGCCATAACGATCGACTTGCTCTTTAACAACTAGCGATGCTTAGCAATTCATGCACACAGCCCTGCTCGCTAATAACCAGTAACATGAAACCACGCATCATTTCTTATGACATGAAAAGGATGTTTGGTAGTGTGGTAATGGTTATTTTTCAAATAATTTTTCATGTAAAATATATGTTAATAATATTTTTTTTATATTTTAAAAATTATTTTTAACATCAGCATATCAAAACGATTCAAAATATATAAATTATATTAAATTTTAATAAAAAAAAAATTTTAAATACAATTTCAACCACATTTTCAAATGGTTTCGAAATAACAGCATGTCCATGAAAAAACGTGCCAGTGTTCGCAGCATTCCAGACAATACATGAGCACCAAATAGAGTAATGTTCATGAACACAAAATAAGTATCGGGATCATTTTAAACCCATTTAGATTCGTACAATTTACTTGTTTCGTAAAAGACGACATTTCAATGAAGCCTGTGGTTTAGCATTGCAAATAGAGTAAGGAAAGAAATAAATAATTTATATGTAATTGTCGGATTTTTTGTTAGGGCAGAGCACTGCTTACGACTTGCAAGCACTTTCATGCTTGGAATCTATATATAATGAGGTAAACAATGATCCTAAACCGCCCAAATTGTGTCAAAATGTCTTGCGAGCACTTTCATAATTTACAATAATAGTTGTTTTTGAAAATATTATTTTTAAAAAATATATTAATAATAATATTTTTATTTTAAAAAATTATTTTTAATATCAAGACATCAAACAATCTGAAATCATTAAAAATTTTAATTTAAAAATACTTTTAAAATAAAAAAATAAACAAATTTATAATGAGTTAAATAATTATCTTAAGCCACCTAAATCGTGTCAAAATTTAAATACAAACACGTTGTGGCAAAATGCTGATGAGAAAATTACAAAAATCAAAGCAATAATTAATGAGGAAGCATTGATTGTCACAATAGTAAGATTCAATCAATTATGTTCCATAAAATGAAACATTTTAAGTAAACCTATAATTAGTCTTTTTAATATTAATTTTTAAAGTATTTTTTATTCAAAAATATATTAAAATAATATTTTTTATTTTTAAAAAATTATTTTTAATAACAACGCATTAAAATGATACAAAAACACTAAAAAAATATTAATTTAAAATAAAAAAAAATAAAAAAATTTAATTTTTTTCAAAAACACTTTTGAAATGTAAAAACAAATAGGATAAAACATATTTTCCTTAATCAAACATTTGGTCTAAAATTATTTATTTTTGCTTGTTTTCAGCTTGTATACTTCACATTATCTACTATATTACTTTTTAATAATGCCAACAAAAAAAAAACATCAAAATTGAAACAAATACACTAATGGTGGCGAACACTTCAACTTTCACAGCTTTATAACAGGCCTTTATGCCACAAAACATGCCTTGAAAGCCAAAACACCTACAAAGAAATAACAAATGGTAAGACAAGTTTTATAATAGCTTAGGGAAATATCAAGGAAAAGGTCCTATGCTAATGAGACGTTAACTGAATAGTTAATGACTTTTTTTTTTTATTCTATTAAGTTATCTCTTAATAATTATTATTTTATTTTTATTTTTTATTTTATAAATAATCTATCATGTTATAAATGATTTTTAATTTCATCTCTTTATAATTTTTTTAATACTTCAAGTTTAATCTTAATTCTTTTAACTATATTTTTTTTTGGTTGAAATATTTTCTTTTTAGATTTCATTCTCGTAGGATTTTTTCCTCTTAGATTTTAGTCTTTTATTTTATTTTATTTTTTACAAGTTTTTTAATTAGTAGTTTATTCAACGATTACATCCATCAAAATTAAATTAGTTCACATTTAAGTATTTTAATTGAATTCAAGCCCATAATTTAACAAGTTGTAAGTTTTTTAAATTAGACTAAGTTTTGAAAGTTAGCCTAATTTTTCCTCCTATTTTCTAAGATGATGTTTTTTGTTTTTTTTGTTTGACTTTTTTTTTTAGTTTTCCTTCAATTAGGTTAGTAATCCGAATAGAATCGTGTTTGGTTTTTTTTAATCTATTTTTTATTGTTGTTTTTTTTTCATATTATTTAAATTATCAGTTTAACCAATAATTTGAAACTTAAAAATTTTTTTAGCCTATCACCTTTTTCTATATATGTAAAAAACTTGTTCAGCCTAAAGTGACTCTTTCAAGTGGCTTTTGCCATTGAATATAAGTCTGTTTGGGATGTTATAGCGGTTGCGGTTTTAAAATAATTTTTTTATTTTTTTAAAATTATTTTTGAGATTAGACATTAAAATGATCTAAAAATATTAAAAAAATTAATTTTTAATAAAAAAAATAATTTTTTTAAAAACACGGGTCGGAACACATTTTTCAAAATTCCTTGGAGTGTTATAATATTTTTTTTAGCAGAAGTACCGATTAAAATAGAGACAACCAGGTGTGTCCATGCTAGTAGTTGCAAACTATTGTTATTGCGGTGTTAATTTTTTTTTTCATAGGCGTGATTAAAAATATTTGGGTTAAATTAATTCAACCATTTGGGTTCAACTAATTAAACAAATTGATTAAAAACACTAAATTAGAATTTATCTGGGTTCAAAAAATGTGTTTGTAATGAGAAGAGACAGAAATCATATCTGAGAAATTTTCTATTATATATATATATATATATATATATATATATATATATATATATATATATAATTTATTCATTTAATTCAATATCAAATTTTCAATTGATCCATAATGTAAATTCTGATTTCTAAAAAAATAAAAATAAAGTGAAAAAACAAGTAAAAAAATGATGTTAATTTTATTGATTATGGTTAATTTATGTGATACGTGACTCGAGTATTATATTTGAGCAATGATAAAAATTAGAAAACAAAAACTTATTTGTGGGTCTTTTTCTTTGGCAACCATGGAAAAAATCTCCATATATGATAGGATAAGTCTTGATTAGATATCCAAACTACTTGCCTACATCCTCGATGTATCGACAGATAAATTCTCAATCAAATGCATCTATTAGTTTAAGTTAGCAAAATTGTTAAATGACCATATGAAACTTTTAAAAAAATAAAAAATAAATAAAAATATTTTTAAAATATAAAAATAAACAGATACTTCATATTATTTTGATATACTGATATTAAAAATAATTTTTAAAAATAAAAAAAAATATTATTAACATGTATTTTAATACGAAAAATTATTTAAAAAACAACCATAACTACACTGTCAAATAAAAAAAACCCATAAATTTATTAAAGTTTCTCACATCGTGTGATAAACGGGTTTATAAAAAAATGTACAGGCTTTAAAGTTTTTTTTTTTTCCTGTAGTCTAGTTTATCGCATAAGCTTCATGTGATTCAAAGATTTTAGAGAATTCAATGATTTTTGAAGAGTAAAGCGTTTCTCAAATGCATAATTTTCACGCAATAAGTGTTGTTTGGTGTTTGTTAATTAATTTTTGAGATGTGACATAGGAACATCGTAATAGTTTGTAGACAGATGCTGAACATGGTAATTATTAATATCTCTTGTACGGCTAGGATTTAATATAAATATATAATATATAACTTTAATTTAATAGATAGTGAACTATAAATCTTTGTTTCTAGAAATATAGGTGTATTGCTTATCTATATTAAAAAAACAATATTGAATTATTTTTTAAATGTATGTTTTTAGCGTGTTTGATTTTTATTTAAAAATTATTTTTAAAAAAATTTTAAGCTTGTTTTTTAAAATTATTTTTTATAATTTTGAATTGTTTAAATATATTAATGTTAAAAAAAATTTAAAAATAAAAATTATATTATTTAATATATTTATAAATAAAAAACAATTTAAAAAACAATTCAAATTATAATGACATTACTCAAGACCCGCCTCGAGTCTACAATGGAATCCCCGTCCTCTTATCTTAATTCGAGAAGAAGTTGATGAAGGTCAAATTTATGGGACAAGTTTCTTTCTTTCTCCAAGGATTCTACCTCCTCACAATGGATGGTATTTCAAAACTCGTTTTATTTACCAAAAAAAAAAAAACATTGAGCACTCGTTTGAATTCCATTTATGTTTGAATTTAGTAGAAGACTCTGAATTTTATTTTATTTTGAAACAAAAAACAGAGAAAAGAAATGAACAAAACATAGGCCCACTTATTTGACCTTCATTTATGTTTGAATTATGTATAAGACTTTTTAAATTAAAGAAAGAAAGAAAGAAATAAACGAAAAAAAACCTTCCTACGGGTCATAAAATGAATTAATTAATCATTTACTGATATTTTTTTTTTATTAATGTGGGTATCCGGGTTAGTTTGTGCGTACCTCAACTAATTCCACGAGTCTTGAGGCTAATAATCATGTAAGTTTTCAGTGACCATTATATTAACAACTACATGGCTGAAACCTAAAATTACATGAAAAGTAAATTTTGTAATCCCAATTTCTTACTCGGCGGGTCGACCCCGATCCCGGCCAACCCGGGCCTAGGACTAATATGGGTGGAGGTAAAACCCGCTTAAGAGTTAACCTGGTGAAACCCGGCAGGTCGATCTGGGACCCAGCCCACCAGGTCAAACTCAGGTGAGATCCGATGTTTTTTTTTAATATTGCAGTCATTAAACGATGTTATTTTAGCTTTTTAAAAAGCCAAAACGATGAAGAAGAACAAAGCAATATTAGGGACAGTTGCAAACCTAATTAACAAAAGAGGAAATAAGCTCTTTGAAACCCGGCTAAATGATTTTTGGTTTTCTTAAAGTCCTAATAGGTCAAGGAGATATGGAAAACCAGAGACATAAAGAGTAACCCTTGGCTCTAATTTAGATCAAAAGAACCGGCGCCGGTGGCAAGATGCATTGCCTCTTGAGACCCCGTCTGGTCCAGATTATGCCAAGGTGGAGTCTAGTGGTGTGAGCAAAGAAACAAACGAGAAACCAAATGAACACGACGAAGGAAGTAAGCATTCTTCTAAGCCAATCGAAGTGCCTTGGTCACGGTCTTTTTTTCAGGTTTTTTCTTTTTGAAATAATTGTTGATATGTGGTTTTGTGCAATTTGTTTTGGTGTCTCATTGTCATTATCTAATGGATGTGAAATCTACCGCAGTTGAGACATTAAGTGGGTGTTTGTTTACGCGGTAGCTTCTGCTTTTAAAACTGATCGCGTAAACATGACGTTCGGTAACAAAAAACTTAATTGCTTTTCATGTGAGACCCATGTATATTATTATTGAAATGGTGTTTCGTTCTCACGTCTGCAAGCAGGTGAATATAATTCATCTGGGTACTGTTCACTCCAGGTGAACAGTGTCCATGTGAATTAGGCAATGTTCACTTGGAGTGAATGCACTGTTCACGTGCATTTTTTTAACATATTTTTTTTTAATTGAATTTAAGAAAAACACTAGTTAAAATGAATTAAATTCATGCATAATGTGACGTGAATAATATTTTTTTAAAAAAAAAGTAGGATAGAGTGAATTAAATTCACTTGCACTGTAATATTAATTTTATACCTGATAATATTTTATCTAAGCTCAAAAAATTATGAAAACTGTAGTTCTTATCGGATGAATTTTATATGTAATGGAATTATAAATAGTTTAATGGAATAATAAAAAATATTTTATAAAAAATATTTTTTATTTCATAATGTAATAGGAGTAATTAATTCTACAATATTTAAATTTAAAACCATTAATATTAATATATATTATTTTAAATTATTTTATAACCTTAATTTCAAAAGCATTCTTAACCAAACACATTAAACTACTTTTTTTTTAACCTCAATTTCAATCACAGTTTTAACCAAACACTTATTTTTTCAAACCAACTTCAATTAAAAGTATTTTTTATAAAATTTTTTTCAAACCACAACCACAACAGCTACCGCAATACCAAACACACTCTTAGTTTAGAAGCTAAGGTATATGCTTGGTTGCCTATGAAATAGAAAATCCTAGAGGTCAAGGAGGTTTTCTTTTTTATAAGTATTTCTTTTAAGTTAATCGGATCAATTTATTTGACCTGTAACCTGATTAATTAACCAAATTGATGACTGAATCGAGTTTAAAATCTATGTTCGAAAGATGAATGCTGCAGGAATGAAAATAGTTGAAAAGGTTGCCACGGCATTATACCTCGGCCTTTCAATTGCCGGGCGCAAAACACCAAGAAATGTTGTTAGGATGAATTCAAACAAGAATTTATCAACCCTGTTTTGACTTTGAAGGCCTAGAAGAAGAAGAACTGGTTTCTCTTCAAGCAATTAAACAATCCCATCCTTTTTTATTTTATTTCTTTAAAAAATGAGTCTGCTTTTGCAATTATCTAGTTGATTTTTCTACTCAGAAAGAACGGCCATCAACGTTTTAGAGTGATTATCAATTAACCACCCTAATTAAATCCCATTGTTGTTCTTGTGCTTGGCGGTTCTGAAAACATCGGTTGTATGATAAAAGGTTGTTTTTTTATTTAAAAAATATTAAAATAGTATTTTATTTTTTTAAAATTTATTTATGTTAGCAAATTAAAAATACAAGAAAGAATATTTTTTTAAACTAAGAAAAAATAAAAAAAACTCGGTTGGACTTCTTGGAGTACTTTTGCTGGTGGTTTCAAACAACTCTGGGCCCTCTTTTTTGTCACGTCTCATTTCAATTTAATCCTATCCTTGGGAAGTTAGATGGCAAAAGCAATTCCAAATCAATTCAGACGACATGATGGATGGTTCCACTTCGTTTAATTGATTTGAAGTTTATATCATGCATCACCTTAAAAATATCCCAGCAATAATTCAACTTTTGATTATTTTTTTAAATAAAATTATTTGAACTAAATGAAAATGTCCCAAATTCGGAGAAATCGATTGGGATGTCGGCAAGCTGTTCTTGTGGTGTCTTAGAATTAATTGAAATGATTACATTGTTCATTGTTTTCTATAGAAAAATGTTTTTCTTTTGCTCGGTGGCTTGGGTTTTATAAATATATATTGCCAGTATACATGCCTTTTAACAGCACAATGAAATGGGACCTGTTCTTGCAAAGGTGTTATTCCTTGTATTTAATTTGTTAAGTCACAGAAAATAAACTCCAAAACCCTTCACATATGTACATAAATAAGATACAAAAGAAGGAAAAAGGTGAAAGAGTTACTATCAAGAATTCCCAGTTTCAAAAGGCAAGATTTCTTTATCCTGATTTGCATCAAATCTCTATCATTCAAATATTATCCACATACTCATCACCTTCCTCCATTTCCACATATCTCCACCATCTTCTAATACCCAGCCATTGATCCATCGGGACACATTCCACTTTATGCCTCGCTTTCCAATCAAGTGCTTGGCATCCTCTCGAACAATAATTTACCGTACCACAAACCGAACACCTGCGAAACTCATGTGCTCTTGTCTCGGGCCTCCCACATCCACCATGCGAGCATAGTCTCAAGCCATCATCCAACGCCCCGCTCCTCGACTCGAACCACTCCCTTAAGAACTTGCTCGGGGTGCACCTCTCGAGCCAGCAAGTTACATCCAAAATCACTTAGTAATGGACATACCGTGATAGCGGTACCCATCACCGTACAAGCATAATGGAGATTTTGTTGCTGCTCTATCTGCTTCTGCTGCTGCTCGGGTTTCCATGTCATCATGGAGCGTAAGGATAATGCGAGCTCCTTTGCATTAGCCTGGACTAATAAACGACGTCCCTCGACGATATTTTGAGGGACTCCATAACCATCCTGAAGGCAATGGCCGAGCTCACGAAGCGCGTCGACATGACCCAAAACGGAAGCTCGAGCACATAAAGCCACCCCCGCCCGGAGATTTTTATCAGTTTTTGAACCTCCACTGCCGTTGAATTGTATGACAGCAAGAGAATACAGGGCCAGGGCATGCGACTTCATAGCGGCTTTTGCCATCAAGGACGCTCCACTTCCTCGGTTTTGTAAGCAATAGAATCGGATCTAGATTAAAACACCAAAAACTTGAAACTTTCAATCTCTATCGACAAATATACATATAATATATACTGGCCTTCTTTCAAGTAGAGAAAATAAATACACACTGACCATTCCTAGCGTGTACGAGGCTTCACTGTTGCCTGCTTTAACACACTGTTTTAAAAACCGGTGAGCCGGATCTGACCAACGTTCTGCTTTCATGGCAAACGTTTTAGCTCCGGCCTTCGACAAAACCAAAGGATTGGTGGCCAACCGCTTTAATGTTTTACATCTGTTGTTTTAACAATCATGCAAGCAAAATTAAACCTCGTACCAACCATAACAAGAAGAAATCTTCAAAAACTAGACTTACGTGATGAGAACGTTAATAAAATCGGAGGGGCAAGAGGCAGAAGAACTAAGCTTGCAAAGAATATTAAGAACAAGATCGTCTGGTAACTGATCAAAGTAATCGGGTTTCTCAGTGATTGTACGTAATCTTTTCCTTTGAGCCATGCCCGCAGAGGTGAAGCTTGAGATTTTGAAAGCTGGGTACGGAACTGTCTCCTGATTATGGTATTCACGAGCTGTTTCATTTGTCGGGTCTTATATAAGGCCTCGTCACGCTAGAGATAGAGGCACTGCCAAACAAAGCTGTCTTCGAAGTGGGCCCCACTTGCCGTAAAATAAATCAATGTCCCTGTTGGAGACAATTTCTCAGTTTCTTACCTGCTCTCCTTAATTATGTGCGGTACGCTAGTACAAATATACTGTTTGACTAGTAGCAACGGACATATCTTGAAGGATGATTTAGTTATTTTATATATTATTTTGATGATAATTTACTGTTTGAGATTGAGTGTTTTTTAGAAATGAATATTTTTTTAATATATTTTAAAAAGTAAAAAAAACTTATATCTTTTATTCACTAGGCTAGCAAAGCTAGCTATGTCGATAAAGAATACAAATAAAGTTGCAATAAAGAGTATTATTAACTCCATTTACTAGGATGTATTTCATATGCGATCATGAATACATTTCCAAGTACATTTTTTCTACCAGAGGACCTATTTTCTGCTTAAAAAAGAAGAAAAGGTAAGAACGGACGATGGGCGTGTCAGGCAGTGGTCAAAGTGGCCCCGGGGATGGCCAGAGCCAGGGCAGGTGCGGAGCTTGGGGAAAAGACAGGTTATTGGTAAAAGATTGGGTACTTGGGGGTGTGGGGATGCAGATGCCGCAGTGACTCTAATCGAGTGCGAAGGCATTGGTGCGTTGCAGCTTGCAATTCGGGAAAAAAGAAAGAGGTGGAGGAATGAATTCGAAATGTGTTCCCATGAGGTGGCTGGTTCATTCATCGAGAAAGAGCCGAATCAAATTCCATTAGCAGCCCGTGTGTTTTACATTTTTTTTTAAAAAATAAATATATTTTTTTTATTTCAAATTAATTTTTTTATTTTTTTATAATTAATGTGCTGATATCAAAAATAATTTTTTAAAAAATAAAAAATATATTTTAAAATAAAAAAATATTTTAAAAAAAATTTATTATCATATTTTTAAACACGTAAGCAAGTATTTTAAGATATTTTATAATCAAATTACAATGATATCTGTTTCTAAAATTACTGTTTAATAAATTATTCATTAATTATTTATGTTTGTATACCTTTTGAAATTCTAATCCTTTAATGTTTATGTAAAGTCTTACAGGAAAAAAAAACTATGTTAATAGCGTAATTTTATTAAAAGAATATATAAAAATATAGATTTTTACGATGTGCTTTTATACATAAAAAAAAATTAAGTGTTTTTATAAAAAAAACAATTTACACCGGAATCACTTATTTTTAAACTTTATCTTTCTAGTATCATGATCCGGTCGCTTTCTATTTTTTCTCTTAAATCATATACCAAAATATAAAGAAGAATAAAGTTTGTTATTAAAATTAAATCCTATAATTTAAAAAGTTAGAGGAGAAAGTACATGTTTAGCTCCAAGTAAAAACCATTTTTTCACTATTTTCAATCTTGGTCTTTATATTTGAATCATGTTATTTCTTAATAAATATGTTTAATTGGCTATTAATTTGTGCATGTAAAGGTGCAATAAAAAAAGAGGAGGAGGAGGAACTAAGAAAAAAAGATAAATAACCATGGCAATCAATAGTAATTTGTTTCCTGGTGAATAAGGGTGCGGGGAACAATATTTTCTTCGCAATTGTGTAAAATATTTACTCCTTAGGTTCGCATGATTCATGCACGTAACTTTTTTTAAAAAAAACAATTTACATACATTTTTTTTTATTCAGACTATGTTAATGAAAGCTAATTGAAAATTAAAAAAATATATTCGATGTTTGGTGCAAAAAAGAGATTTAATTGGTGACGGGGCTATAATTTAGTAATATAGATGGTTTTATAAAATATTTTCGCCATTTGAGTACAGTACATTATTGTTTTATTTTTCTTTGATTATTTTTTTTAGACGAACCAAATACGAGAGAAGGAAAATAATACTCGATGGAGTCGTATTTTATGGAAACAAAAGAAATAAATAAATTAACAGGCCAGCATATTTTGCAATTCCTTGGGCTGTGATTTATTTAATTTTCTGATTTGGTGCATGATCTACCTAGTGGTCCGTTGCTGATAAAAATATATAGCAAATGCACTGTGGTATCCGTGCCGCAAAAACAAAACAGCTCTTCTTCGCCGCCAAATTAGCTTTCCTCTCGTGAAATCCAACCCAAATCTGCCTTCTATTTTTTTAAAACACACACCCGCTCTCACATTCCTCAAAGGCAACATAGCCTTTGATGCAGGTGAAAGCCGGTCTGTTTATATATATATATATATATCTTAACATATAATATCAGGCCTTGAAATTTAAGTCTGGCGATGAGTACTGAAATGTTTTGGTTTTTTATAATTTGATCCCTAATATTTTTAAAAATTTAATTTTTTTTTAAATTTCATACTTTAATGTTGGTTTTAAAGGGTGTTGGACTTTGCTGTTTATTTTGATAAGGCCTACTTAGAAGTGTAGTTGTGGTTGTTTTTTAAAATATTTTTTGTGTTAAAACATATCAAAACGATATATTTTTTATTTTTAAAAAATTATTTTTAAATCAGTGTATCAAAACGATTCAAAATATACAGAAAAATTTTAATTTTTAACAAAAAATAATTGAATTTTTTCGGTATATGATTTGCACCGTATTTTTAAATAGCTTTATATAGAATTATCCACGTCTAATAATTTGAGATAAATTTTTTCATTAATTTTTTTAAAAATTTTATCAATATATAATATTGAGTTAATTAAAAATCAAAATTTATTTTTATATTTATTTTTTTACGAGATTATTACTGTTTTATACAGCTTGAATCATGAGTTCTGCTGGTATGTTATAAAAAGTATGAAAAGTTAAGAATTCTAAAAAAATTGAAAAATAATTGCGTGCCGAGCTTTGCCAGAGGCGGGCAGATGTCATATAAAATGGGCTAAGGTAGCTGTAACTTAAAGAGCAAATAACTGGAGTAAATTAATAAGTTTGGTTGGTTAGAATAATAAAATAGAAAGAAAGTCAAATTTTCTATTCATCGACATGATAAACATGCAGCTGTTCAACAAAGCCGCCTGTTCCATCCCCATGAGTGACGGAAAAGCCTGACTAACCTTGTAAGAATCATCCTATCTCCACCCTTCAAATATGGCCCCACCGATACATCAATTCCACGTATTAATATAATGCAATTAGCTTCTACGTATTTGTATACTTAAGTTTTTTTTTTTGAAAATCAAAACACATACCGATACAACTTTTCTAGTAGTCGAGCAGGTTTTTTCTTTTTTTCTTCTGAAATCAAATTTTAAAAGTCAATATGTAAAATAATTTATTAATAAAATATTTATTAAATAATATATAACCAATGTAACTTAACCGCTTAAACTGTTAGGTAATGTTCCAATATATAATTTTTATTATTTTTCAACGCATCCTATCAGGTGAAAATTTATTGGATTTGAAACTTGTACAAATTCAAATTATCTTGTATTTGATTTTTATCAAATAAATAGGAATGATAAGATTCGAACTCGTGACCGCTTGATCATTAAGGCTCTGATACTATATCAAAGAACCAATTTAACATAATAGATTAAGCTGTTATGTAAGTTCTCAATATATAATTTATATTATTCTTCAATATATCCTAATAAATAATGTGTTGTTGTCAAAAGTAAATTTTAAAAAATAAAAAATTATATTATTTTAATATATTTTTAAATAAAAACTATTTAAAAAAAACAATCACATCGTATAATTGGTGATGTTTTTTCGCTCCTTGAATCTCTTTAATTTCTTATATTAGATTCGTTCTCAGATACCACAACTTTACGACGCTAGATAATCTTATCACCTTAGCCAGGCAGTAGCCACGGTATTTTGAAGTATCCTTGTATATTAATTCACAGCAGCATCATCACAAAATCCCTACTTGCACCTGTGTTGATGGATGATAGGCAAAACTATTTGCTTCTGTGGACAAACTACTTGTTAATTGGCTCGAGGCCGTAACAAGGCAGATAACAATGATGGGTTTTGGCAGGAAATTTACATCTTTAAATCTGTACACACTTTTACATCTCTACGTATAGCGAGCAAGTTGGCAAGTTTTTTGCAAATCAAGCTAGCCCTAGATATTTATGCGTAGAGAAATAATTTACCAACTTCTCGAATCGGAGCATGGAGGTTTTGGATAAGGGCTAGAGAATGAGGAGTTGGTAGAACACAAATCCCTTTCGCTGCCACCAAATAGATATGGATGCCATGGTTTGGTACAAAAGAGATGCATTGCTGCTAGCGTTCCACATAGCCACAGCTAGCCAGACAGCCAGCTTTTAGAGCACCTTTTACGTGTCCTTTTATAATATTGTAGGGTTCTTAGAGTTCCATGTTTCTGAAGAAATCGATGGACTTTAAAAAAAATAAAAATTCGATGATGATGTGACTCTGAGGAGTAAAAGACACACTTCCTCAATAGAATACGAGAAAGTTGCCAAGGATGTTTTCATCTTCTTATGCTGCGCACACATATTGGTTCCCGTTTACATTGACGTTATTCTTTCATCATGCATCAAAACCATCTGTTAAGAATTTGTTTATTCTTACAAAGAAGATCAGATGTTAACTCCAGATTTCTTGAAATACCACCAGAAAATCCATTGTTTTTTAAAATGGTATTGGGAATTCCATTAGAAAATTAATTTTCGATGGAATACCTAATGAAAAAAACCCATAAAAAAAAAAATCCTTGTTGAAAAGCAAGATTATTTCAATGATTATGTTTTAAATTAAAAATTATAGATGTAATTATTGACTAAATATTTTTTTAATATTCATTCATAGGTAAAAATTAATTTTTAATATATTTTTTAAAAAAAATCAATTGATAATTCTATCTGTAATTAAAAAAATAATAAAGAAATAGATTTTGAATTTTAAAAAAATTAAAAATTCAAATATTATTTTAAGTATCAATTTAAATATTTTTCTTCATTTAATTTCAATGTAAGATTTAAGAAATGAATTTCATGTTTTTAAAAAAAAAAAAAGAACTAAAGAAATTCATAATTATAAAAATAAAAATTAATAGATGCATCAATGATAAATCTAAATAAAATGAATTAAAAAAATCCTTTAAAAATAGGCAAAAAAACACCAATTAGGCTCGAGATTAGTAGTCTGATGTACAATTAAGGGCTTAATGAGAGTGGGCCTGGGCATGGTAACCCGATGCTAATTTTCTATACGGCATGAGCTCGAGTAAGAAGCCCAAGCTCATATAAAATATACACCCAACTGGGTGCGCTCTCAGCATCAACATGTCGTGCCCAACAAGTTAAACGTGCTATTGCAAGACAGGTCTTCGTTACCAATCTCGTTGTTTCACACCAAATATTCTATTAATAATTAAAATGTTTTTGGCTGAAATATTTTTTTTATAGGGAAATCAAAATGTTTTTAAAAAAAATTTGGGGGGGATTTAAAATATTTTTGATGGAATTATCAAAATGTTTTTTTACGATGAAGTTATTTATGAATATGTTTTTTGAAATATTTTTTTTCAATTTCTTAAAGATATGTATGATGAAGTTACCGCGGAAATCTTCTTTTTTATATTTTTGTTACTAATTAGCAACAGAATTACCAATGAAAATTGTTTCCCGTAAAAAAATAGTGGCAGAATTAATTTCGTTGCTAATTCGCTATGTATTTAGCGATGTGATATAATTAATTTCGTCAGTAAGTCAACCTTTTCTAATGCTGGAACAGGAGAGATGCAGATGTTCTTATTAGTTAACATACAACTCGTTGATTATTGAACACTTAAACGAGTATATCCAACCTAATAACTCTAAGGGAGTGTTTGGCATTGCGTTTGTACCTGCGTTTCGTCAGATTTTGAATTATTTTTTTTGCTAAAATTGAGTTCGGTTTGTACTTTTTGGATCGTTTTGATGTGCTGATGTCAAAAATAATTTTTAAAAAATGAAAAAACATCATTGGCATGTTTTTCAGCACAAAAAGTTATTTGAAAAGCAACCGCTACCACACTACTAAACACGCTCTAAAAGTAGTAGAAATCCCGTGGAAATCCCAATTCCCATATATATGTTCCCTATATATATTTTTTAAAGATTAACATGAATATTTATGTTAACTTACGTGTATTTTAATTAATTTTATAGGTTCTAAAGTTAATGATTATGTAAATCTTCAATGACCTCAAAATTTATTGGACTCGAACTAGTAAACTTTAAGGAACAAATTTCTCTTCCTAACCAGTTAAGTTACACCACTCAGAGTTATATTCACTATATATTTGCTTGATGGAAAGGTAGTGAATTATTAATAGAACTATGATTTGAGTTTATTTGTTTTTGTGTTTAAAAAGTATTTAAATTTGTTTTTGAATTTTATTTTTATATTAAATTATTTTTTTATTTTAAGTCATTTTGATGTTCCAATATTAAAAATAAATTTTAAAAAATAAAAATATATTATTTTAATAAATTTTTAAATAAAAAATAATTTAAAAAACAATAATTTTATTATCTCAAGCACTACCTCTCTCTCTATAAATCAACTCTTTCGATAGAAGAATGATGGTCTCGTGACTTGATTCTGCTCCATGGACTTTCACAAGTTAAATATTCCGTAAACTCCCCGTAAGTCTTTTTGGAAATTAACTGATAACCCTGCATTAATTAATTAATTAATTAATTGATGCAATATCAATAAACAGTAAGGAAAATATAAGGAGGTCAAATTCCTTATCTTCAACTTGCTCGAAGAGACACGATATAGAGATGTTGTCATTCGAGTTGATTTTCTCGGTAATTGTAAGCCAAAGACTATTTTTTTTCGGTCGTTAGTGTCATGCATGCCTCTTGTTTGACAAAAGGGATCGGGAGATATTGTCTATTAAATATTAAATATTTTTTAAAAAAAAAATTTATTGCAACCTGTCATGTCATGCTTAGTGATTTAAAATATGGGTATGATTATTTTTTAAAATATTTTTTATATTAAAATATATTAAAATAATATTTAATATTTTTTAAAAATTATTTTTAAAATCAGCGTATCAAAACAATCTAAAATATAAAAAAAAATAATTTTTAATAAAAAAAATAGTTTTTAAAAAAATACAGTTATAACAACATTTCCGGACATTATTTTATATGTTTACATATATTGCGTGCTTCCTTAAGCCTTGTAATTTTCATCTTTTTAAAAAAATAAAAGAAGACCAAGGCAGCTTTCGTCTTACGCTGTAATTTCTCTAAAAAAAGAAATCATAAATTATATTTAATATTAAATATATAGTTAACCTCGATCATGATATTATTGCTTGCGTAAGAGATTAATATATTTAAATGCATGAACGCTACATTTTGGAATTTATTATTAGAATTTAACGCAGATATTTACCCTGACATGAAGACTATTGATGTTGTGCAAGAGACAAGCTGGGAATTCTTGCTTTGTCAAAGATAAAGCAGCCGTAGAATAAAATGCCATGATCGCAAGCAGAGTACTTGCGTCATCGGATGAATTTAACGCAGATATTTAATATCAGATTTATTAAATATTACATTTTATAATTTATTATAATTTATTTTTTTAAAAGTTTTCTAGTCTATTAATTCTGGTTACAGATTTTATAAATTAATCATATTGATTTAGGTTATTTTTTTATTTAATTAATTTTTTTTAATTTCATTATTCAATATTAAATTAATTAAAAATTATTGTTCATATTTTTTTTTCTATGAGATTATTGCGATCTCATGACTCTAGTCACAAGTTTTGTGGGTTAATCATGTTGACTTGTATTTTTTTATTATTTTTTTAGATTGAATTTTTTTTCAATTTTCATCCTTAAACATTGAGTTGACTACAAATTAGAATTTATAATTTTTTATTTGCATTCTATAGACTTATCTCTGTCTTCTAAACCGAGTTATTTTTTTTTTTCAATTTAATCCTTCAATATTAGGTTGATTTGGAATTAGATTTTATAATTTTTTTATTAGCTTTCAATAGGATTATCACGGTCTTATAACTCAGATCACAAATTATTTTTTATGGTCATCTTTTAGTTGAATTCTTTTTAATTTTATCCTTCAATATTAGATTGATTGAGAATAAACTTTATAATTTGTATTGGTTTGCGTTAAATGAGATTATCTTGATATCATGACTCGAATTACGGGCTTGGTTGGTTAACTCAAGTGGTTTTTGTGTGTTTTTTTAATTGATTTTTTTTAAAATTTTATTCATAATATTGGATTGACTGAGAATTGATATTTATAATTTGTTTCAATTCGTTTTTTACAGGGTTATCATAGTTTCATGATCCAAGTTTGATATATTAACCCGGGTTGACTCTATATTATTTTTTTTTGAATTGTGTTTTCAATTTTTAGCCCCGGTGTAATGAATATACACGTAGCTTTTCTTGATTTTGATTTGTCTCCATGAGCCGGTCAATAATGCAAAAAAGGGGTCAGAAATGAGAAAACCTTGGCTTGTTGACCTCGCAACTCAAGCAAATGTCCACAATATTGAGGAGCTCTTCTACGGTAGTGATGGATGATGACCCCACGCCCTTGTGCTTGTAAATCTCCAGAGACATGCTACCTTACACAGCATGCTATCTAAACAACTGTACATGCGTGAACATGTTTGTGATTACAATTGAGTAGGCATGATTATATCACTTGCAGGTTTCGCATGCCTTTCAACAAGAGAAAAAGAAGGCGTGAGAGCCTCTCCATGAAATTGACAAATAGACATATTTTATTGGCATTTTTTAATATAAATTTCAACGGAAATGAGAAAATAATAAAATAATAAATTTTTTTTATCAAAAATATAACACATTACTATTTGTCAACAGAATTGTCAATGGACATTGATGAAATAAATCCTAACAGTTCTCCTTTTACTTCTTTTTTTAATGCCTAATAAACAGCAGCCGTCCATTTCTCACAAATCCAGCCACCCTAAATTATTGATAACGACCTAAATATATTAATAGTGTCAGCATCCCTCTTTGATTTAATTTCTTGTGAAACTCTGCTACATTAAGTAAGCAACCCATTTTTGAATTTTTTGTACTTTTTATAGTTTGCTCTTATATTTAAGTGTTTTATAAATTTTTTCTAGATAGTTTTGTTATATTAATGTATAATTTTTATGTTAGAGTTTGTTTGAGATTTAGAGGAAATTGATTTCGTTGAATTTTTAATTGATAGCTAGACATTAATATTCTATATAAGTTTCGTACGTAATGAATAATCATTTTTTGAATGTATTGAAATACTTTTAAAAGGTTATATATGCAAGATTATCTTAAAAAGATTGAAGATTTTATTAATTTCATACTTTATAATATGAAGAATACTAGTGAAGGTGAAATTAAATATCCATGTGTGAAATATAACAATACAAAGTTTAACAATAAAGATGTTATGATGATGCTTCTACTTAAAAAAAAGCTTTTCAAGAAATTTTTATGTTAATTTGCACACAAAAAAACCATGTTAGAAATGATGGTTAGCTCAAATTCTAGTTCTAGTAATATACATGAGTTTGTGGACGATAATAGTAATTATTATAGGAGTATGGTTATGGATGCAATGAGAATGAATCAGAATTATTTAGGTGAATGTTCACTTAATATCCTTTTATATAAAAAACTAAATGTAGATACAACTAGGTTTTTTGAACTTTTAAAAGATTATGGTGAACTATTGTAGGATGAGTGTTCTATTCATAATAAATTATCGGTCATTTTATAAGTGCTTGTCATTAAATTAGATTATGAGTTAAGTGAGGTTGGTTATGATAAGATTCTAGAATGGGTAAAAAACATATTACTTAAAAGGAATTGACTGAAAAATAACTTTTATACTGTAAAATTATGATGAAACCTTTTGGCTTAAGATGCTAAAAAATTGATATGTGTTTAAACTTTTGCATGTTGTATCATAATGAATATGCAAATTTTATATAGCACAAAAGTTATCAGCATGCTTGGTATAAACCTAATAGTGGTAGATGAAGGACATTTATAGCATATAAAAAATTAAGTTACTTCTCAATCACTTTTAGGCTGCAAATGTTATTTATGCCTTCAAATTTAGGCACCATTCACATAATGAGGTGAATAGAGTCATGGTGTGCCCTTTCGATGGTAAAGCTTTGAAGCAGTTTAATATGTTATATTTTTTGTTTTTAATGGAACCATAAAACATGTTTTGAATTGTATACAAATGGATTTAGTCTAGTTAAATCCTTTGTTAAAACATATTCTTGTTGGTTGGTCATACTAGCAGTTCACAACTTGTCCATAGGACGTGTATGAACTATGAAGTCAAAATTTATGTTTTTATCAATGGTCATACCCAATCCTTACAATTTAGTTAGAAATATAGATGCTTATCTTCAATCATTGATTGATAAGTTGAATTAGGTATGGTTAGTTAGGGCTCTGATATATTATATCTCAAGGAAATGGAGTTTTCAAACGAAGACAACTTTAACGTGAATTATAAATGATTTTCTTGCGTATAAGATGGTATCGGTTGGCATATAAAAATTAGTTTGTTCATATTGAACGAATAATAAAGCAGGTAAAGCTTTTTTTTTTCTTTATTGTTACTGGAGTTGTTACTGGAGGTTCTTGTCAAGTCGTCATTAATTAAAAAATAACAGAAAGAACTTTTTGAAAGGTAAAGACAAAAGGGATGTTGCATCGCCAATACTATCAGGTAAAGAAGTGTACGATGAAGTTTCACAATACAAGAGCATTATGTTTGGTTTTCATTTTGGTATGCAAAAGTTCTTTAGTATTTGTGTGACCTATAATTGGGTAAAATAAAGTATTTTTCTAGAAGCAACGGAGCTTTCTTATAGGAAGTCTAATGTTATCCACCATAATTTAGATGCATACATATAAAAAAGAATGTGTTTGATAATATTTTTAACAAGGTCATTGGCATTAAAAAGAAAACAAAGAACAATATAAAAGTTAGAAAGAAATAACTTTGTATTTATGACCATGAAAATATGGAGTTAGTTAATGATGGACTCCATGTTGTAGAGCTTAAAGCCACTTTTACATTACACAAAGATACATAACCTTTTATCTAAGAATGGCTTGAGAGTATCTGATTTCTCAATAGATATACTTCAAACATAGTTAGATTGGTGAATTTTAAAAAATACAAATTATATGGATAAAGAGTCATTATTGTCATGTATTTATACAAATACTCATTTCAATTGCATATAGAGATTTTATTAAAAAAAAATATGAGATATACTTACGAAAATTAATTATTTTTGCAGAGATATTTGTTCGAACAAATTATATATTCAACACATGAAGTAGCTTAAAAAGAACATCATCAAGACAATTGAAAAGTTTATATTTAATCCAACTCTCACATATTTATATTTAAGCAATTCCATATAGGTTGTGAGAAAAATCTATGGTAATATACTAATAATCCAACTCTCACATATTTATATTTAAGCAAGCACTCCGTATCCAAGTAATTTCACAATAAGTAGAGGATTATTTTAATTTATCCTAACTCATTTTTTAAATAAAAAATGAATAAATTATTATCGATAATTGGTGTTAACAGTTATCGGTAAATTTCGTTCATTTATTAACTTACGAGTTTTTTACCATCCACTCGTACGTCCCATATTTGTTGTCTTTCAAAAGTTCAACAAGATTTTAATTTAACCAACGTTTTCCATTATTTTTTATTAATTTAAAATATCATTTAAAAAAAAAATTGAATTTCACATTTTTTATTTTTTTTTATTATAAATGAAAATAAATTAAAAAGATTAGCAAGAAATTCACTATATCAACATTTAAAAAGTTTTTTTAAAAAAAACCCTTGAGAGGAAGGGAGTGCTTTATTCCAGTGTTCTAAAACTTCGATGGGTTGGATGAGTCAACTTACATGTCATTAGGATGATGCTTGTGAATTATTTTTTTAAATATATATATTCAAAATAAAAAAAATTTAAATAATTTTTTAAAAATAAATAAAATAATGATATTTGTTAAAAAATAATTAAATTTCACCCAAATTACATGATGACCTTTCGAGTCGATCGAGTTTCTCCAATTAATTGCATAATGTATTAAAAAAACCAAACTTGATCTAGGATTTGGATTGGCCATGCCCGTGCCAATCCGTTGAGGCAGGGTGGTACTTTAGTATGTTTTTGAAAATATGATAGCGATTATTTTTTAAAATATTTTTTGGTTAAAAATAAAATAAATTTTTTTAATTTTATAAAAATTATTTTTTACATCAACATATCAACACCATCTGAAAATATAAAAAATATTTAAATCAATTTTTTTAAAATTTAATAAAACTTTCCAAACACGATCCTCCATTACCCATTATTCTCCGTCTATCAAGAAACAACTTGGTGTTCCAAAGCTTACCTCGCTAAGAACAAGGTCCATAACCCATTATCTCTAAGTCTGGGGCCACAATCTAAAGCCCATAAGAATAGAAAACACACAGACAGTGGCGCTCACACACAGCATTCAATCCATCCTGTTTTGATGCTAAAAGAAAAGGAGAGGAAAAAACACAAGAAGAAGAAGAAGAAGAAGAAGAATTTATTTAGAGCGAAAAGACAGAGAGGGAGAATTGAAGTTAATATAGCAATTACGTTGTCAGATTAATATTAGATTACTAAGTAAAATAACTGACTCGCTCACATTTATCTCTAAAGAGAGAGCGATCAGCAGCAGCAAAGCCATGGAGGCGGAATTGAAAGAGATACTTAATGATCTTGATTCTCTCAGACAATCCTTGCTTGATCCTTCTTCTATTCATATGGTAAAATGCAATTTCATCTGCCTTTTCTCTCTACTCTTCGGATCAATTACGAATAATTAATTATTTACTAATCCAGATTTATTCTCTTTTTTAAAAAAAAAACAAAAAGAAAACCTACTCTGTTTTTAATTTCTTTTTATTTCTGATGATGTAGCTGCAGTCGCGTGTTGAGCATCTCACGAAGCTGGCCAAGTCTGCATCTGTTGGGCGTACGAAAGTCAAGGTTTCGTCCATGGGTAAAGTGGTGTATAGGGTTGTAGGTTTCTGATGGTGAATTTTTTTGTTGCTGTTGTGGTGGTGGTGGTGACAGGATATGAGTGCGGAGGTGGTGGATAGTAATCCGTATAGTAGGCTAATGGCACTTCAGAAGATGGGTATAGTGGACATTTATGAGAGAATTCGGGACTTCTCGGTTGCCGTCATTGTCTGTATTTGCTATTTATCTCCTCTTACTCTTCCTTTTGCTGTTTCTAGTATTGAAAACTTGATTAAGAATTGTTATGCATATATTTTTTTTTTCAAGTTAAATTGAATACTATCCACGATTCTTTCACTATTCTAAGTCTGGAAATGTTGTTTTGATTGATTATTTTCCATATGACGGCAGGGAATTGGCGGCGCAGGTTGTGTTGTAGCTGAGATGTTAACAAGGTGTGGCATAGGTCGTCTTTTATTGTATGATTATGACATAGTGGAGTTAGCTAACATAAATAGGCCTTTCTTATATGATTTTCACTTTTTATATCAACTTTTATATAGGCATATGGTTATTGAAACCCCAACCCCCCCCCCCCAACAGAATCATAATGCAGTATATTACTTCTGATATTATTTTGTTGCATTGGATGTTAATATCCATTGATATGAATTGCATTTCAGGGAGTTGTTGCAGGGCTCTTAGTGCAAAATACACTGATGTTCCTGCTACAGTTTGGACATGTCTCTCCTTACCTGGTAAATTTCATGTTAATCACCTTTTTCTCTTATTGTCCAATGTGGTGGCTGAATTTAACTAGGTTATAGAACTTTATTTTTCTCTCTTGTAACCTAGTTTTGTTGTCAAATTAACTGAATGAATGTTGATTCCCTGACTGGTTTTAACAGATTCTGACTTTATTGCAGGGTTACAATTCTCTTAAAGATTATTTCCCAACCATGGAAATGAGGTCAAATCCTCAATGTTCAAATGCAGCTTGTCTAGAGCGCCAGGCATAAAAGCCAGATCTGCCTTGATTTTCTACCAGATATCTTTCTTGGGAAACATATCCATTTAGCATTTTTCAGATTTCTTGCGGACTGTAATAATTATATGTACCATGCAGAAAGAATACCTCCTTGAAAAGCCTGCTAGGGATGCTGCAATCAGAGCCAAGATGGAGGCAGAAGCATTATTAGTTCCAGAAGGCCCACTCCATGCGGATAATGAATGGGACATCAGGTGGTTCTTAGGATGATAGATTGGTGTATACCATATCATTGTCTTGCACCTAGGTCTATAGCTTGTAAGCATTTTTCATGCTCAAAAAAGTTGTGTTTTTGTTCCATCTCAGAAAACTAGGAAAACATGTTTGCTAAATACATTTTTTTTTTCAAAATTGAAAACCAGGGCCCTTTTTGGCATAAATTGAAAGTATTAAAAGGAATGACCATAAAATATTAGGTGAACCAATCAAAGCCCTTATTTGTAGTGAAGAATTTCAAAAACAACCATTTTGATGTTTTCTAATTTTCTGGAAAGATAGAGAAATAGAAAACACGCGTTTCCAATAAAATAATTTTTATTCTCAGTTAGGAAATGCGTTTCTTCAGTGTTGTCGACGACAGTGAGCCAGAAAGGACAGATGCCACAAGTTCAGGTTATCTCTGGTTCTTATGCTCTGAGTTTTATGACATTTTGGATGCCTTAGTTATCAACTTTTGGACTTAATAGACTACACTTGGTTGATGTAGCCTAGAGGGCCAAGGATATGAACCCTGCAGGGCAGCCATCTACATTTTGGAGGTGCACCCCGTGTACAAAATACAAATAAAATGACTAATTAAATATGCACACCTCCCCACATCTAAAAGGACAGAAAAGTCTTATCATATTGCTAAGCATTTGATTGCTGTGGAGGCCTTAAATTCCAGGGTTGGCCTTACAGTGCTTCAATGTTCACACTTTATCTGAATCTCAAATTTCCGGTTCCAAATTGTTTGCTCCTAATTAAATGTTGATTCTTTTTCCCTCTTTGTCCTCTTTAGATGCTCTTCCTGAAGGTCTTACTCGTGAGCTCCCAACTGCGGATGAGTTTCAAAAACCCCCAGCTGCTGAACCAGCTACAACTACGTTTGATGACATTGAAGAACTTCGGAAGCAACTTGATGCCCTCAATGCTGATTAAGGTCCAATATTAGCATTTGCATTTAGTGCAGATACAGGTAAACTGTCTGGTGAAGTAAGAAATTCGACATTTTTTTACCATGTCTTTCTTGGGTAAATATTTAGCCTTTGAGAAGGGAGAATCCAACTGTGCATTGTTGTTCCCTTAAAAATTATAAGGATTCAACCCGCCCCCAACCATGCCCTTGTTTTCAACGTTGTTGTATACCACAGAACTAATTTACTAGGTTTAAACAAAATCAAAATGTAGCATTTGGCGGATTATATATCAACAAGAGAAATTGAAATTGACAAGAGAGGCCAGTTCCATGAAACGAGCATTTATTGGTTGGATTTGGTTGAAACCTGGTACATTTATGTTGAAACAACCAGAGCAGAGCAGTGCCACAACAAAAAGCACCAACGATTTCTGGCTCCATATTTCCTTTTGATGAATACCACTTAAGGGCAGTAGAACTCCAACTGAATTGTCGGGTCAATGTGACATGGCATGAGTCGCCCAATCTGGTTTCTCTAGTTTTTAGGGTTTTCCTTTCTCATGAGCAAATAGTTTGCTTAACTCCTTGCTAAGAACATCAATAGATGATAATGTCAAACGACACAAAGGAATTCTGTGCAGAGTAGAAAGAGGGATCCACTATAAACAGCGCGGGATAACTGCCCAACTGAGTTTGCAGTCCAAGCTGTTACCTTGTCACCACTCCGACCTAGTTAAAGCTGTTGACCGAGATGATACAACACAGCCATACTTGTTTCTCCTGACTGAGATGGTAAAATACACAACCATACTTGTATCTCCTGGATAATTGTAGCTAGCATCCAAGAATTCTTCATGGTAGATAGTTTTTCTTGGTGAGAGGTTCGAATCGTCAGTTAATGAAAGATGCAACATACAGGTTATAACAAGGCTTGATCTTATAACTGCAGGTGATGCTCAGGCTTGACAAGTGAACAGCAATAAAGTCATTATCTAGGGCTCTTGGAACTTGATCGAAATTCGGTCCGTCTGGGGTTGGTGTTTTCTGACCTGTCATTGGAAGTACAAGTACGAATTAAAAATAGATTAAGAAAAGTCAAATGCAATGAAATCCCAAAGCTGCTGCAAATCCAAGTTGGGTTGAGGTATTTGTTAATGTGCACCGTAAACAGTTTGGGGCATGTATTGCCATGGCACGTTAAGCTTGGTGTCATTGACTGGTTATCAGTACCAGCTAGTACACAATTTGATGTATCAAACAAAGGAAGTGCTTTGGCCAAAATAAACCTCAGTGGGAGCTTCAACGAAACAGCAAGCAAAACTTACTTTAATACCAGCCATGGACAGTAACTTGTGTGAAGCAATGTACGCCATATCTGAATTGTTCTTCTGTATAAAATATATAACTTCAGACACGCCCGACTGCAAGAAAGAAGGCAAGCTAAATCCATTTAGAAATCAATTGTGAAAGGCAAGAAAATAGGAAAAATGTAGGAGAGCACTGAGAACGGGGCACATTTCTAGAGCTTGCAAACAAATACCAGCACGGTGGCAAAGAGTTGGATTCCACTGAGAGCCAATTTTTCTAGGCAATAAAGAAAAATTATTTAGATCACATCATGTAGCAGCCTTGTCAGCCTATCACTGGATGGTTAATTAGGGTTTTCAGCACTATATCTCATAAAGTTTGTGTATATTTATGCAGTAGGCTGCAATAGTTGAACACTGCAGGTTGCCACCTAATGTCTTATTCAGCCTTGTTAGAAAGACATCAACTGAAAACATAAACTATAATGTTCTTATCCGTCTTCATTTCAGGTTTCATGTGAGGATTGCAGTATATGTTACTATCGAAAGCAAGTATAAATCAATCTGTAAAAGGAAATGTTTCAAAATTGTTAAGGTTAAACAATGGAGATGTCCCTCGGGTTTCCAGATTAACCATACTCCAATGGCCTCATATCTACTTCTTGAAAAACTGAGGAATGGAAGCAGCACATTCTCTCTATTTGCCTGCTCATAATTATACACACACGCACAAAGAAGGAAATCCCACTGAGACACTCATGTAGCATATAGCGCAGGGGAGCTTGGTTAACAAACCTGAATGATTATCTTGGCACATTCATTGCAAGGGAACATAGTCACATAAAGCCTCTGCGATAATTATAGAGGGAGACACATTTCTTAGTTCTATTGGTGACAAACAGCCTTTATTTTAAGGATTATCAACAATTATGCATGATATTGATAATCACCTATATGAATTTATCTTTAATTCTAGTCAAATCCCATTACGGAAGAAGAGTTTGTCTGTGTAAGTGCTTAGGGTGGGGAATATAAAATGGATATAGTAGGAAATGAGGCAATTGCTTACCTGCCCAACAGCAGAAGCATGATTTGTGTTCAGAATAGCATTGACTTCAGCATGACAAACATAACTACAACAGACAATTAGAGGTATCACCAGAAGCACGAGTATTGGAAGGTATGATTTTATTGTGGTGGTGAAGCACAATTTCTATCTCTTGTGCTAAAAATCTGCTTTGCACAGTGCATCAACTAATTAACAAGAATGTGTGTATTTATATAAATAACTGCATGTCTCTGTGCGTAACAGAGCATGCATCACATGAAACAGCAAGATAAAACTGGAATAGATGAAGTTTTAAAAGTGTTTTTGAAAAAAAAAAAATTATTTGCTTGAAATTAATATTTTTTGATGTTTTTATATCATTTTGATATGTTGATGTCAAAAATATTTTTTTAAAAAATATTATAATCATGTATTTTCTAGCAAAAACATATACATTTTCAAACGCAGCCGAAAACATACACTTACGGGTACTTTGTCTCAAGAGGGTCCCCAGATTTGGATTTCTGAAACATAACAGGAGAGGTTTATTACATGTAATTTCCGAATGATATGATGAAGTTACACATCATATACCAACCTTTGCCCACGGAAGGTCGTCATCTGAACAACCTCTTGGAAATCCATTGTAGCCAATGCCTGACCAAAGAAATTAGCATGAGAGTCAAATGCATCACTACCATCAAACTCAAAACGACAGAACCTGCGCGATGGCTGTTCCAGCATGATCAGAAATATACCAAAATCAGTGTAATAACTACGTTTACCATTTATTCATCTTCTTAAGAGAAGAACAGAACCTCTGATGTAACAGAACGAAATCTCAATTGCACCATCTATTCTTCTCTCTCTCTGTTTTTTATCTTTCTTCTTATTATAAGAATCTAACTTTTCACTTCTGCAAATGCCGTCAATCCTTACAATTTTCATATTCTCATTTTCAATTCAATTTAAAAAGAAATTAAGAAGCAGATGGAGTCCAAGATTCATATATAAAAAAGCAAGGAAAAAAGACATACAAGATCAACTTACCAAGAATTATGCCATTTTGACTAACCAAACATGCCCCAACCTACAACACCAAATACATATTATCAAACACCTACAGTAGAAACCCAACAAAGCATTTCAACCCCCCAAGAAAAAAAAATATCTTAATCAAATTCTCTTGAGTGATTAAAAAGTTAGAGAAAAAAATATATTATGACCTGCCTGTTTGGATCTTTGGACCTTTCAGCTGATAAAAGTGCAATTGCCATAAAATAATCATCCCATGATAAATACCTGAAACCAAAAAATATGATTAAAACAAAACACTTAAAACTGTAAAAAATAGACAGTGAAGGCTTCAATCTTTAACAGATGAAGGCGGAAAAAAACAAAGTTGAAATGTCAATAACTCTTTGCGTTTGGAAGGATCGAAGGGGCTCTGAGAAGAGCATTTCTTCGAAACGTCACAGTCTGGAACCGAATTGATTTTGGAAAACTGCTTTCTGGAATTGCCGTTGCTGGAGTAGAAGCGAACAGCAAAAGCAGAAGCTAAAGCTCCGAAGACTGTGGCTGTGGAGACAAGAGCGAGCTCTCGTGAATTCATTGGAGTTCAATTTAGCTAAGAAAGTGCAAGAAAATGAGAAGGAAGATTTCTATTTCTTTTCTTGTGTTTGTTTGGCGAGAAAATTTGATTTGAAATCCGATCGGCTGCAGAAAAGAAAAGAAAAAAAGGGCGATTAGCGGGAAGAAGTAGCGAGGGAAAGTGGGAGAGAAAATCCATTTCCCGAGCGCGTGGGGACACGGACGAGAGAGGGGGGTAGGGGTGTAAAGTGAAATTCGGGGATGGGTCCGATAGTACTAGTCGGGCTCCCTTAAGCCCATGTTAAAGAAGATGGCTCAAGAGTGCGTGTTTGGCAAGAAAAGAGTATTCTATTTCGAGGTCCTGTTGAACAAATGATAAAGGAATATCTCAAAACACATGTACAGGAGTTATGATTGGAATCTACAAAGAAATGATACGATTGATCAAGATGGACAACGCATATCGTATCTATATGATTTTGCACTTCTCGACAAATATAATATGTTTTGTTATTCTAAATATTTATTCCTTTTTAGTTAATAAAAGACTTATTATTTTTAATTATTGGGTTCAATAATTCTTATATAACTTAACGACACGATAAAAACCTTTTTATTATTTTTTTAATTGATTTATATATCGGATTTCATTCACCTTACAATAGGGAACTAATTATTAGCTATTTTTACAAGGATTTTGGACTTGTTCATAGTAATCAAATTATATCTGGACTTGTTTTTATATTTTCAATTATTTTTTATATAATTTTTAAATATTAGATTAAAATAATATATTTTTTATTTTTAACATCAACACATAAAAATCATTAGAAAACACTAAAAAAATAATGATTTAATGTTTTTTCAAGACAAACACATTTATAAAACACACCTAATTGTAATTTGAAATGCAATGCCAAACAATTACCTCCTCGTTGCCCTAGGCTTATGCCCTTTCTTGGCAATCTTATGTTAGATGTTGACGTTGAATGAGAGGAGGGGTTCTTAAATGAATTCAAATTAAGCATT
This sequence comes from Populus tremula, assembly GCA_964019445.1. Classification (NCBI taxonomy): domain Eukaryota; kingdom Viridiplantae; phylum Streptophyta; class Magnoliopsida; order Malpighiales; family Salicaceae; genus Populus; species Populus tremula. Next base: position 10,339,020 of record CAXHTJ010000004.1, read on the forward strand.
TTGTCCAATCACTTAGAAAGGTATTGTCTTATTTATTTAGGAAGTATTTATAATTGCTTTGTGGATTAAGATTGCAAAGTATTATGGTGCGATACCATCTTTCACCTTTCTTGGTTTAACGTATTTGTAATTTGAGATCCAATATCTTCACACTCCTATGAATTCCCTCCGGTGTTTTAAATATTTGAGGGCCAAATTGTCTAAAATGTCGAATAAAACATTGTCATCATGATTGCGAAGATCAATGTGTCCCACATTGTAATTGTGTCGATCTAGATTCCTTACCCAATAAGTTTTACATGTTCTTTATGGGCTTTCTAGAATTAAAGACATTGATTTATGAGGTTGATGGGCTTCCTCTCTAACATTGTATGTGGTCTATTCTTATAAATCCATTGGTACATTTATAGCTAGTGGAAATGAGACTTTATATAAAGGCTTAAGGATAAAAAAATCCTATCTATATAACTATTAATTCTATCATGATTTAAAAAAATGTCTCAATGCTTCCTTCTTAATACAATCTTGTGCACTATATTTATCTAAATTTTCTCGTGCAACGGCATAAACATCATCTATTTTAGTGTTAGCGCAACAACTACTTCCCTTGATTCACCTCATTTTGTATAATCACCGTATTTAGAGATGTACTTATTGACAACAATGGAGTCAAAAGCTCCTTGAATGTTTGGATGGAAATGTGTTGGCCTGTTTGGGGATGCTATGTCAAAAAAATCATTGACTTTGTGTTTTGAACTTGTGAGGGAATTGAAGCAAAGCATGAAGATGAGGTTACCTATCTTCGTGTAGCTCTTTAGCTACATGTACGTAAGAAGGAGGTCTATTTATAAATAAAGACTTTAATTTCTCCAGACAATGCCATTTGGTTATTGAACACTTAGGGGTATGTAAGGAAAGTGTTTTTAGATTTAAGATGAAATGTTCTTGGAGGCATTACTTTTACTCTATAATGTCACTCCCACCGGGTTGCTCTTAAAATTCTCTAGATATTATGGTGGGAGTGGTTGGAGTTTTATAGGGGTCATGGGAGTGCCTATTAGAATATGTTTAGTATTATTATAAATTTTATGGTTGTGGTTTTTTAAAAAATAGGTTTTAAAAAATCATTTTTACTTATGGTTGGTTTGTTTTCAATATGTTTTTTTTACTAAAACTGTGGTTGAGATTATTATTGAATAAAAAGTACATCAAATGTGTTTGGTTGAAACTATAATTGAAAATTATGTAACTAATAAATGACCAAAAAGAACATGTATTAATTTCTTAGTTTGCAATTACATTAATGTGTTTTGGATTATTAACACATCATAAATATAGTAATGTGAATTATAATCTCATTTTTATTGTCCCATTAAACATGTTGCAATCCTATCATAAACATAATTCATATAAGAGGACCTTTGGTTTCCATGTGTTTGTGAAAGTGAAACCACATCAATTAAGAAATCATTAAGAACAAAATTAGAATGGCAATTAAATTCTATAAATACCACATCTTATTGCAACTTATTTCTAATATGATTATGTATTTTTATTGATACCATTTTAATCTGAACTCTTATTTTGTAAGGAAACGCAAGCATATTTTAAAAAATTCTCCATCTTTTTTTTTTTTTCAAACTCCAAATGTATGTTCTATCACATAACATCTTGAAGAGTGAGCACGATTAAATACTTCTTCTTGACTTTATAGCTATTCTAGTTGGTGAATTTCTGACAGGTGATACCTCTCATCTTTATATAAACCTAAAAATTAATGTTTATTTGGATATCCAGAATTGACTAAGTAGTACTTCCCTACATTAACGACTTCATAATTTATTCCTCAGTAGTTACAATAACATTAACTTTTCTAATTTAATAACATTATTTTTTTGTTATTTAATACCTCTTGGTGGCTTTGAAAATTTGATATTTAGATTGTTAATTGTCTCAAGAAAAAATTACGTATCATGCATACTACTTTCTCATCCAGCCTAAAAAAACATGAATTGTATATTAAAGCTACTTATAACCATTATGTTTTAAGTTGATACACCTTTTTTTGTTGAAACAAGGCATTTGATTTTCTGCAGATACACAAGCGCGTACATGTGTGCCATCGATAACTTTTATACAATTTTATATTAAAAACAATAAGCATCAAGCATTAGTTTCTACCATATTTGAGGAAAAAAAATACCAACTAGAAAAATCATTAATTATAATGAAATATATTATTGATCCAAACATGAAAATAATTATGCTTCTATTTTAGAATATATTTTTTTTCACCTTGAGTTATAGAATGTTGTCTCACTTTTCTTTTGCCACTACTATAGTTGCTATTGTTGTTTGTAATATTGAATCCAACTATCAAATTACTCACGTCATCAATAAAATTAGGAATGTCATCCTCTTTTAAATCACCACTTCTATCCTTCAAATAGTATTATCATAATTAGCAATTCTCACTCTATCATCCCCACTATATTCATCGTACAACATTCTTGAAGAGAGAGCCTAAGAATATTATCTAGTAGTCACACTATATTACTGAACATTATATCATATTTTCCATGTAATTAAGGCTCAATACCAGCATGTCTAAACTTTTTTGCTTCTATGATTTTCTACATAAGAAAAATTTAATATAATTAATAAAACTTAATGAAGTAATCTAGTACTTCAATAATATAAATGAAATTGAAAAGATTAAGTTCCTAACAACTGGCTTGGCTTTTTTTTCTCCATCACTCATTAGTTGCAGAAATAGTCCTTGCTTCACTACTCCAACCAGCTTTAGTTTCAAAAATTAACCTTTTCCATGTCTTCTAATCCTTTTCGATGCCATCTATTTGTTCTTAAGTTGTGCTATGGTAAAAAAAAGCATGATCAATTTTTTTTAAGAAATATCATAAAATTTCAACTAGCTTTGTCAAAATGAGTATTTGGCCTCATACCCATCTCAATAGTTTAAGTGTAAATGTCATAAAAAAATGTGCAACATTTTTTTAGTTTAACAACCTTTATCTTGATTGTCAAAGTCTTCCATTGCAAAAATAACTTGCATGAAGAATAATATTAGATGTATATAAAAAAAATATAAGACTAGAAAAAAACAATGATAGGTTATATAAGAGTTGCTTCATGAACTTGGAAGATTTAAAAAGCATATCAATTACAAAGGCAATGTGCATATTATATATTAGAAGACAATTGAATAAAACATTTGAAATATGGCAAACAATTCTATAAATGTACTTCCTAAAGATTAAAAATGCATTAAAATAAGTATAATATAAAACCACATTCACTGCACTTGCTAAAATAGTTGCTCTTAAAGATTTAATTTCTAGGATACAATTAAACTTTATTGTAAAAAACATAGTGAATAATCAATGAAGTATGACAAAAGTACAACATCCCATGAAAAAAAAAAGTCTACCAAAATATAAATTTCAAAACTACTGTTATAAAAGTATTACACTGCACCAAATTATTTGCTACAAGAGATTCATTAACTAAAATCCAATGTTTTACACACTAGAGACATTAATATATCATATTACTACAAAATAATAATGGTTAAACATACATTCAAGCAACTCATAAATAAAACCAAATGGCATGAATGAATATGGTTGAATCAATATACGAAATTGAAATAATATGGTAACATCTATTTGTGTAAGCTCATGGACATTTAAGCTTTGCCAAATAAGAATTGTCATAACCCATTTCTGGGTTATTCCTCAAAATTACATATTTTTGTTTCCAAAATAAATAAAAGCTGGTAACATGGAGAAAGTATGTTGGGGAGGATTTAAAAAATACATAAAAAATCAAGCTGTGATTTGGAGAAAATTCGAGGTCTAATTATACCAAGGACCAAAAATGTTAAAATTAAGGGATGATTTTGAAATTAAGCAAGGGCCAAATTGAATCAAATAAGAAGTTTGGATTCAATTAGGAGTGAAATTAAAGGAAATCAAAAGTAGAATGATCAAATTGAATTTTGGCCAAAATCCATAATTTAAGGCAAAACAACGTTCTTCAATTTTACCCATAAAAGTTGTCCGGGTGACTACTTTTCAGGTGCATTTAATGTTTCATATCTCCACCAAATTTGATAACACCAGAACCAAAATGACCGTCTGACATTTCTTTACAACCAGGTATGATCAATTGAGACCGATTGACACCAGAAAGATTGTGATGCCGGCCTAAAGTGGCAAACTCAAACAGCCTTTAACTGACATATTTAATAGTTCATGGTGTTTACTTTGAACCAACGGTTGAGATCCTTCCTAGCAAAACCAAGAGCTAAGATTTTCACCATTAAAGACAATATTTCCTTCTTCCACCCCCTATAAATAAGGGTGGATTCCATGGCCTGAGTATGAAGAAATTTGGGCGCAAAAAGTGAAAAAAAAAAAAAAAGATACAATCTTCTTCCGCCTAGTTTTCTGTCATCTCTTTCTCCCCCCCAGTAGTCCCAGTCGTCTACCATATCCGCTACCAACTCCACAACAAGGAGCTAGCATAACCACCTACCAACCACTAGGATCCATTGTCGACCTTTCTCTCTCCCCTGCAAACCTTCTTCTTCTTCTTCTTCCTTCTCTGTCGTTTGCCCCCAGCCTCCCTCGTTGCAACTGCCAACCTCACGTCGTCCTCTCACACCAACCAGCCATCACCACCACACTAAGTATCCCACTCCCTTTTCTATTCTTCTTCCTTTTTCTTTTTCTTTTTTCTTCTTCTTCTCCCTGCCAGTTCATCTAGTGAACTTTAGGCCGAACCAGTTATGGCCCAACCCCAAATGGTTAGGTTGGATATGACCCAAGCTAAAAAAATGAAAAGATTTGTTGGGCTGAGATCGACCCCACCCTTGTTGAACCGAGATCAACCCCACCTTTTTTTGGGCTAAGTCCGACCCAGTTAGCTGGGCCGACCTAGCCTATATATTTTATAATATATTTAATCATAATAATACATATTATAATAGTATTTAAAAAAATGAAAAAATTCCAAAAAAAATTGAGAGTTATTTCAAAATAATTCAAATTTTCTCGCGTCTTTTTCTACTAATTTTGCATAATATTAAGTTGTTTATTTACACTGTAAGATATAGATACATATCCAATATTAAATACCCAGTTTCACTAAAATATTTATAAGAAAAAATAAATAAAATAAATAAAAATCTTAAAACTTTTAAATTAATTTCCCTTTTAAAAAAAACAAAACAAATGTTTTGTTTTCATGCATACGATCAAATCCTAAAGATTTCTCCAAGCATATTTTCATAAAAAAATTGCATCTTTCTCATTTTTTTTTTAAATGGATATCATAAACAGTTTATATGTATTTATTAGGATTTGACCAAAATGTCAAAAACCCTTTACTAATTATTATTTTTTATTTCATAAGGTTTAGGTGTAGACTTTAATATTTGTGGTGTGTAAAACTACACAATAAAGAACACCCTCAGGTGTTAGAAATACAAGGTGAAAATAAATACGATGCTAATTTTGAAATTTAGAATGGTTAGGATTAAATCCAATGAGGTAGAGACTCTCTTAGGAAAGGAGATCTCACTTAGACCTTAGAAAAAGACCAACGGATAGAAACTTGACCTAGAAGAATAATCAAACAACAGTGCAGCTTACCTTAGGTAGGGTGCACTGGGGGTGATGCATCTTCTCCTTGTACAACAAGTCTCTTACCCAAACTCTCGTAGACTATAGGTTTCTAATAACTATAATACTATGTGACGACTCATGAACCTTAATCATAATTTTATGATTAAACTCAAAACCTTTTCATTCCCAATAACACTTCCTCAAGAGGCATAATAGTTCGTCAGCGCCCCGACATCTCACCTGCGACAAGAATAGCCAAATTTGATGAGAAGATATGGAGTATTTTAGTCAAATTAGTTGCAACGATTCTCTTTCTCTTTCATTTTTTTATTTTTATTGGTGAGGCTTTAAACAAGTATGCAAAATGAGGTGTGGATTTAGTAAAAGCATCTCCAGCTTGCTTCAGATCAAACTAAGGTTACACCTCAGTTTTGGGGGGCCTAAACTTTCAAACTATAATCTTAAGATGTAACCAAACAATATAACTCATTAGTCGATTCAACACATAATAATTGAACAGTCTAAATGTTAATAGATTAACATTTAACTCCTGAGGGGTGTAGCTCAACTAGTCATGCTAAGAGTTTACTTCCTAGAGGTCACGAGTTTGAGTGCCACAAACATCAAGATCACTGGAGGCTTATATGATCTTTAACTTCAGGGTCTCAAAAGATTAAACGAGGTGAGCGTAAGCTAACCCGAACACTCACGATAAAAAAAAACATTTAACTTTTTTGTTTTTGAAAGGGTTTTTTTTTTTTTTTTTTTCAAGGTGTGGAAAAGGTTTGAAGGCTCAACACTTAGGTTGCATTTAGTTTGGAGATAAAAATTAAAGATTGAAAGATTTCAGACGTTACAAATACTAGCTAGCTAGCGACAACTATATATCAAATTAACCGACCTTGCAAGAATCATGAGCGAGCATGCATCGGCCTTTCCCATGAATTGCTTCTAGTGGTCAAATCCATCATAATCAATCCAGGTGAGACATCCATGCATGATTGGCGAGGAAAAGAACTCAGCAGTACTGCTGGTGAGGTCCGGTAATATGAACCAGGCAAGACCTGCACGTAGAGTTATCGATGCGTGCCAAAAAGAAAAAAACTGGTTAGGTTACTTTAGAGCAACCTTTATTGATTCTAGCTCATTCATGGGGCCCTCTGGCTAGGACAGTGGTGCTTTGTTGGGGCCCATGAAATATAATTCATCGCCCTCTGTGACCTCATAGGCTCATATCATCAGCTCACCACGGCAAGCTACTGGTCGTGTTGGTTTTTACTGGCGGCTGGTATTAAAAGAAAACCAAGAGTACTCCTGGTTTAACTGTGCATCTATTACTGTCATTAATCATTATAGATTAGAATAGTTAAACTTCAATTTAACCCTCCACAGCAAAAACACAAGTGACCTTTGAAGCGGGGTATAATAGTACATTTAAATAACTAATGTACATTTCGAGCAAAAGATTATGCACCAGTACGTCGGGTAGGTTTTGACCTTTTCATTTTATTTGCTCAGTAAAGTAACACAAAGCCATTGAATGAGAATTGTCTTTGCTTGGGTTAGGGGTATTTTTTTTTTTTTTTTTTATTTGGTTTTTTTTATTTATCAAGTATGATGGGTGATAGTTTAGTATTTTTATATAAGTAAAATATTATTTAATTTAAAAAAGGTTGTTGCGTATGGGATGATGAGGGCACATATGTTCTTTCCCGTGGTTTTTGAATGATGTTTATGGTGTTGTATGGAAATAAAACTCTGGCTTTCATTATAGAGTTTTAATTTTCACGGCATTGCCTCCATTTTTTTGTGGTGTATTTAGAAAAATATGTTGGGTTTTGCATTGGTGGTTATTTTTTTTCCTGCATTTTTTTTCTTTCTCCCCAGTTTTAGAGTCCACCCTACACATTTTCAAAGTAACTATTTGATTTATTTATTTTCATGTTTTGATTCTTGTTTTTTTTTATTACTATTTGTTTTATTTTAGACTATCCATGAACTTAGGATTTTCTTTCAATTTAATTCTCCTTTGGTTTTTTTTTTATAGATTTCAAATTTAGCCCTTATTCTTTTGATTTTGATTTTTTAAAATTATTCTCTTAATTGAATTATATTTTCAATTGCATCCTTCAATGTTTTATATCATTCTCTTAATTGAATTATTTTATCATTTGCATCATTCAATATTTTAGTTCATTTTATTTTATGTCCCATTTGATCTTTATTTTTTTTATTGCTATTTGTTTTGTTTTTAATTTAAACTTTTTTCTTTAATTTTATTCATTGACATTTTATTAATAAGGATTTTGCTCACCTTTCATGTCATGAGTTTGAAAGATTGGATTGGGTTAGCTTAGATATTTTTTAGGTTATTTTTTACAATTGATTTTTCCTGGTATTATCATTCTATAGGGTTATCTTGATCTCACATGCTAGGTCACAGGTTTCGCATATTAACTCAGCTTTGCCCGGAGCAGTATTTGTTTTTCAAATTTATTTGTTATTGTTGTTACTTCATTTTTTGTATCATATTATCAAATTATTCAAGGTTTAATCTTTTGTAAAAATCCACTTTGTTGTTGTTATTTCAACTTCAGTACTTATTATTTTTATTTTTATTTTTATCACTTTTGTAAAAAAAAATATTTGTTTTCAATTTCATCCTTCAATCTTAATTTTTTATTTTATTTTTCAATTTGGTCCTTATTCTTTTTTTTCTAGGCACTTTTGTAAATGTTTTGTTTGTTTTCAATTTCATCCTTCAATCTAATTTTATGGTATACTAGTTTTACAAATTTGGTCCTTGTTCATTTTTTTTCTTTTGTTAAAATTATTTTTCTTTTCAATTTCACCCTTCAATCATGAATAAAATTTATTTTGTATTTTAATTTTGATCCTCATTCTTTTAATTTTAATTTTTTGTTTTGAATCCTTTCGTATATTGATTTTTTTTTTCAATTTCATACTTCAATACTTGATTAATAGGAATTTGGGTTTCATAGTTTTTTTTTTCAAATAGGATGCTTCAAGTCTCATTACCCGGGTCATAAATTTGAGAAATTAACGCAAGTTAACATTTTATTTTAAGAAAATGAACTTTGTGGTTTTTTTTTGTTTTTTTCTATCGGGTTATTTTGATCTTATAATTTGGATCGCATGTTTGATGAGATAATTTGGTTGGGTCAGCCTTGATTACGAGGGTTATATGTTTATTATGCTAACTCGAGTTGATTATGATCACTTTTTTATATCCTTTTTTACCCTATCTTGACCTTTTATATTTAATGGGCTGATAATCGAGCTACATAGTTTGTCTCATTTTAAAAAAAATATTTTTTTACAGGTTATCATGATTGTGTTTTTAAGAAATCAATTTAATCTAATGTCATTGTTTTTTTTTATCAACTAATTAAAAAGATATAAGTTGGATTAAATTGATTAAATAAGTTGGATTCTTTTTATTAGTGTTATGTTACTGTCTTGAGACAAAAACAATAAAGATAAATAAAACATGTTTTTTTTATATTTTATAATTTAAAAATTTACTCTTTTATTTATCTTCATTTCTTTAAGGGATGGATTAATGTATTTTATTCATTATTGAAAGGGTCTAAGAGTATGTTTGAGAGTATCGTTATAGTTGCTTTTTAAAGTACTTTTCATGTCGAAATGTATTAAAATTATATATTTTTTTATTTTTTAAAAATTATTTTTAAGATCAACGTATCAAAAAAATTTAAAATATATAAAAATTAAATTATTTTTTACAAAAAAAAAAAATTATATTTTTTAGGAACGCAATTTACATAGCGTTCCTAAACATCCTCCACATTAGATGCTAACTCAACAAACTTCAACTTCGTAAAATGTTCATCCAATATAATATGAGTTTAGCTTGTTACTGGATCTAACAATTTTAATTTCAGCTATAGATCCAATAGCAGATAAATCTAATAAAATACTAGACACAGTATTATTGATTCAGGTAGGCGTTGAATACATTAGATTCTGGAAAAGGTTATACACATCTATTACACCATAACTTGTTCTTGATAACGGATAAATGCAGCATCGAATTCAGAACCACCGTTAAACAATATACTTTACTAAAAACTTCTAGCAATGACACGGCTAGTGGAGATGGCCGGGTTTGTCTAAGGCGCCTGATTAAGGTTCTTGTCCGAAAGGGCGTGGGTTCAAATCCCACTCTCCACATTATGTACATATTTCTGAAGTCTTGTTTACTTAATGTATTTTTTTTTTAAGAAAACAATACAACTTTAAACCAAATCAAATTAAATAATATAGTGCTAAGACCAAGAAGAATGAATTATCACCTGTCCTTTTGGATAAAAAGGAAACTTAAAATAAAAAAAGGTCTGGGAATTTAGAGGAAAAATAAATAAATCCAAACATCTTTAATTTTCATGGCTGGAAAGGTTACGGTGTAAGATAAAATATACAGTGACTTTTACCAATGCATGCAGCCTTTTCATGATAGCATATGTAGTCAAGATAATCAACCTCTCACATGCATCCTGTTTTAAAAGTCTTCATTCCCTGCTAGAGTTATTCCCAGCTGCCTGCTTTGTTTTATCCGGTAAAAAACAACTGAATTATTGTTGAAATAAATATTAAAACAATAATACAGATATATATTTTATAAATTGATTAAACTTGTATCAATGAATAAGTTGATCTAACGGTTAAAATATTGCTATATTTATACAAGAATAAAAACACAAATTCAATTTTCAAGAAGCGTATTTATTTTACCTTTTAATATGTGAAACATTATTATATTTTTAGAACATAAAAACACAAGTTTATTTCTCAAAAAAACATATATATTAAGAGAAGAATACACAAATCTTGAACAATATTAATTTTACCTTTTAAAAGATGCGAGGATTTCGAATAATAATAAAAAAATTAAACTTGCCATGTCATTTCTTAAAGCATAATGTTTGATGAGAAAAAATATCAAATCAATCGATGTATTGTCTGACCACGTGAATCCCTTTACAAATGCTGGCACAGTAACTAACCATTATAGAATTGCATATTCCGGAAATCTAGGTTTTGTGTTTGAAAACACCATAATAAATCACTTTTACTGAGCTTCAGCGTTGAAATCAATCACATCTTACTTTCTTCTTTTGTTTTTCTTGATGGGAAGTCGTTTGCATCTTCGATTTCATCTCTTGATGGATTTTCATATTTAATAATGGAGTTAGGTATCGTATCTTTGATTTCATATGCAATCTGGATAATCTTAGATTCTTATATGCGGCTAGCCTCAACCATGCTGGATTTTATTTTTAATATAATGGCTAATGAATATATTCGAAGTTAAATTAAAAGTGAGGTATATTAATTTTTTAGATTAAAATTTTATTGGAATTTAATCTTTATTTTTAAAATAGAATATTAACATGATATAAATGAATTATGAGTCAATGCAACATTAATCTAACTTTTTTGGTATTTTATAAAGTATGAAGTTAAAAAGTTAAAATTGAGCTAAAAAAACATTAAAGCGTTTAGAGAAAATAGATCCTAAGCATAGTAAACTTTGAGTTTAAACTCACATGAATATGCTAGCTTGGGCCTCGAGTTTGAGTTTAGATTTGAGTTCATTGTAAAATATTGTTTTTTGCCAACTAAATTTTGGATTGAAGCCTGGTCCATGAAGAATAATTTCTTCTAGCCCAGTCTATTATTTTATCCAATCCTTCAAATGAAGAATTTGATTTTTTTTTCATAACTCTTTCAAGGTTATATGAATAAATTTTTCAGTTCAAAAGTCTCATTATTTAAATAAAAAAAATATTTATGTTTAATTCTAGTTTACTGTGAGTGATCAAAGTTGTTAGTAGGGAATTTGTTGTTAATTTTACAATTAGACAAGCTATACACAGACACACAAGAAAAACTAGTTATATTTATGATTTATTTCTTCATGAAATTTATCATGCTTATTAATATGCTTTTTATATAAAAATTGTAATGTGTTGATGCATTTTTTATATAAAATTTGTTTAAATCTTATTCTCAAACAAGTATATTATTAGTTTATTTTATTATTATCATCAAAATATATAAAAACATGAACATATGACTCTAAAAATTAACGGTTTTTTGGGATAAAAAACTGTTTATTATATTTAAAAGGCAAAACTAACCTTGAATGTTTTAAAACTAACCAATTTTAATCATTTTTTGTTTTATACATAGTAATTAGATAATATTTAATTACATAGTTAATAACCTTAAATATTTTACTTTAAATATAATAGATCATAGATTTTAATAAAATTATTCAGTAATTCTATTCACTAAAAAAACTATACAATATTTTGATTATTATTCCTTTTTTATCTATGATATTTGTACGTTTTCAGAGAAATAATTCATTTACTTTCTTAAAAAACTATTTAATTTCATACAAATTCCCCACACAAACACGTGAAAAAGTAATTTCTTTCGAGGAGAAAGAACTGATAATTTATCATTCAAGAGATTCATGCCTTTTCATTTATATAAATTCTGAGAAAATATCCCAATATATAAAACATGTTTTCCGAAGCGGAAAAGATGGAATTAATATTGATAGTTACAAGGCAACTGGAAAAAAAAGATGAAGAGGAACCACCAGCTTGGAATCATGTGTAGAATGCAGGGGAAGGAGGCATGAGAAATAGGATATCTTGATGCCCACTGCCAAAAGATATTGTAGGATGACGAAGAAAGGGCTTTCACAATATGCCCACAGATAACATGGTTCAAGTGGAAGGGACGGTCGGTACCCACAATCATGGCCAGTCTCATCTTGTGTGCCCATCCCACGTGCCAATCCCAGCGTGGAGCGTGCGTTGCTGAGTTACAAAGTGGAGAGCTTTTTGTACCGAGGCCCGACAGCTTTAGGCCTACCATAAAGCTAGCTACATATGAGAGAGAGAGAGAGAGATCCATGCCTTCCCAATCTTATATTTAACTATTTTAACTTATATGTATATATATATATATATATATGTAGCTATTTTAGCTACATTTGAGAGCTTTCTGTACTCGCTTTTTTTACTTGCAAATTAGCACGAAATAGAAACCTTTTCATGAATCCAGCCCTTTGGAATCAAGAAATTTCAGTTACTTAATTAGGATAACAAATCCTCTTTTTTTATATATAATTTATTGATATGTTCAAAAAATCTAAATACAGTAACTGATTTGTTTTATTTATAACTGTTTTATTTATCTTGATTTTATAATAATGTTTCTCTGTGTGGTTTATTTATTACTATATTATTCCTCCTCGATAACATATTAATCGCAATTAATTGGTCTAAAAAACATATCGACAATAAAAAATATTTGAGAAAAATAACTATAATAATCAATATTATAAATGTGTGTATTTTTATTCTTGTATTTGATGCAAAATATTTTTCTCAATACTTAATTAAATTATAAAGAGGTTTTATCTTAATCAAATAAAATATATAATATTGACTGTTTATACCGAGATTGATTAAATATATTTAATATCTATATTGTATAATTATATTCACTTGTTTTTAAGGCAGGCGCACAAATCTCTCATGAGAATTTACATGATTTTTTTAATAAAACATCTTTGCACTAAAATTGGAACCATGTTAATTGTTCTAATTTCGACAAGATTTAAAATTATTTTGAACAAGTGTTATATATTACCCCCTTGGGGGAAAACAACCGAAGAATACACTAATTGCACGTGTGTGTCTAATTATTACACACCCACCCTCCATATCCTCATATCCCAAAAAGATAACGAAAAATAAATAAAATATTACAAAGTCAATAAAACAATTCACTTAATAATGATAGTTTAAGTAAAAAAGATGAAAAAAAGAGAGACAAACACTTCACTACAACAACAAAAAGCTACTCATACCTCAATAACGTGATCCGTTATTTCTTTCCCATACTTTTGGCTCTTTCTATAACGGAATTTTCAATCTTCACTCGTCTTACCAAAATACCCTTCAATGTCACCTAAATTCACCGAGTAGCTAGCGGTAAAATTTTGCCTCGAACGAACAATAGAAAGGGTGGTCTAGTCATTACAGTGGGCTGAAGTTAGATGCGTGTCTATATATGGGCAGCAGTCTCTGCCACCCCACAAATCTCCCTCATTGCCATCACCTTGAGGCTTAAACCTTCTTGTCATTTTTCTTTTCAACATGGAAGAGGGCTATCAAAAGGAGCTTCAGCTCCTCCCCTCACAGCTTTCCATAGCCGCCTCCTCCTCCTCATCTTCTCTAATGTCATCGCGGCCGATGGATTCTTCATTGAGGTACAGACCAGTGGCGTCCGATCATCATCAGCACCATCAGTTCGGAGGGCCATCGCTGGACTTGCAGTTATCGATAAGTGTTGGGCCAATCCAGGGACCATCTAACTGTGTTTTAACAGGTCCCATTTGTGATTTCAGCGATGCGAAAACGGATACGAGCTGCGTTGAAACCTTGAAATGGCAGGCTGCTGAGCAGATTAAACTGGCAGCTATTGAAAAGGCTTACGCAGAGCGAGTGAGGGAGCTTACAAGGAGGGAGATGGAGTTGGCGCAGTCCGAGTTCGCAAAGGCAAGGCATATGTGGCAAAGGGCTAGAGAGGAGGTGGAAAAGGCAGAGAGTATGAAAGAGAAAGCTACAAGGAAGATAGATTCTACGTGCATGGAGATCACCTGCCAGTCTTGCAGGCAAAGGCTCAAACCCTGATTGATATCATAAAATCATGCTTTTATGGGATTGAGATGAACTCTTAAACCCTTCATGGTGAAGAAAAGGTTAAGTTGTTCTAGAGCCAAGTTATTGAGTTTGAATATCTGGGTATTAGATTCCTTCTATTTCTTCATTCAACAGTAGAAGGGATAAGATTGAATCTTCGGTAAAAGGACGACATCATAAGTGGCAAGATTGAAAAGTTTGCAATAATAATGCCCATTCTGTGTTTTTTTATCATTTGTGATGTGCATGTTGATGGATTATTAACTAGAAAATTCAATTCAATGATGGCATTTCTCTTGGAAAATCAAAATGGAAATCAAATCTGATAAAATAATCATGTAAAGCATTCATAGAATTGATTCTCAAGACAGCAGACAGCGATTGCCGTACTTCAAAAGTTGCATTTTCAGCAAGCTACATGGGAATTAGACATTGTGGAATAGCTGTGTTGAGATAAAACTCCATCAATCAGAACATTTGATCATATGAAACCATTCCCGGGGCTTCACTGTCTGCTCAAATCGATGGATTTTTAATATTAAATCAGAGTTTTAATAACCAATCATTATTTCCTGAAGCTCAAGTGCATGAAAAATGTGCAGATGGATGCCTATAGGCTTCCATGTCCATCGACAGTACTCAAGAAGCAGACTGCTAAACTGACAAACCATAGATATTATGTATTCTCCTGATAATCAATCAAATGGTAGATGCAGTCCTAACAGAAGGATTAAGATTAACGAGCAGATTAACGTCATTTAATTATTTTAAGACAAAAAAAAATTAAATGAGCTCATGCTTATGCTTTTACCGTACATTTTTTATTCATTTATTGTTAACCATGGAATGGAGTGGTGACTTTTTTTTTCTATCATTTTGATACTTCAGTGGCCAAACTCCCCCGCCCCCTCAATTGGGCCCTTCAATGACTAAATTAAAGTTCAATTGCTTCTAATTTATTAGAAAATGAAGAAATTAAAACCCCATGGACCAAACTAAAAACATGGAGAAACTTGTTTGCCTTCTCAAAATTGGCTCAAAACATTAACTTTGATCCTCTTACTTTTCAACTACCCATTTCCAGTCCCTTCAGTTTTACAAAATTCTTTTTTGTTTCAAAATATCATTGATCTTATTTTCTAGTCGTTGGTTGAGATGAGAGAGAGAAAATTACCGTATTCTAATGATAAAGAGAAAACATTATTTGATACAGATTCCAACTATCAAAATGATTTATCTTGATGTAAATAAGTTTCATTCGATGAGGCTGGGTCTATTAAGGTGTTGTTCACCTTAAAATTACTTAGATAGTGAAGTTTTTGGATTTTGAGTTATTTTTTTTTTTTTTACCTTTTTTGGGTTTTTTTTTAAAGACAAGAAGTTTATTTAGATCTTTATAGTGAATTTTTTTTGTGTTTTTGGGTAAAAAAATATTTGAAAATGAAAATTTTTTTGCAACACCCCTAGCTTGATTTTCTAACGACCCGGTTGCTAGAATCTAGGCAAAGCATGTGACTTTATATTTTTTAATTAAAAAAATAGGGCAGACAATATTTTTTCCACCAAAAAAAAAACAATTAGCAAAGCCCAGACACGTGAACTTGAGATTTTCTTATTAAGGCTCATGTGCGCTGGCTGGGCCTCCCAGCCTGAGCGCTTAGGTTTTTTTGGGTGTTTTTTTTTTTTTTTTTTTTATCATTTAATATTTAATTTTATTTTAAATTAATCTTTGTGATTTGTTTTGTTTTTTTATGGAGTTATCATGTTCTTAGTATGCGTTTGATATTGTGGTGCAATGTGTTTTTCAGAAAAGCTTTCCGCTTGAAAATGAATCAGACTAATTTTAATTTATTTATTTTTGATATCATCACCTCAAAGCCATTGAAAAAAACAAAAAAAAAAAGCATCAATTTGATTCTTTTTAATATATTTTTAAAATACACCCAAATTCAGTTTGAAAATAGCTTTCTAGATAAATGTTCCACTATTTTGTTGGTGCTTAATTATTTATTTTTTTATTTTTATTTTTTCAATTCATTCATATTTTCCTTAAACTCAACAACTCTATTGCGTCATATTATGATAACCCTCACATGATTATTTTTTTTCCAAAAAAATACATTAATGGTACCTAATTTTTTTTTTCATACTAAAAAAATAATAACATAAATCGCATCGTAGCGGTGGATAATGATAAAAACTAAGGTCTTATATTCAGTTTGAGAGGGTTAAAATGAGTTGTGAAAAATATTCACATATCAAGAATAAGATGAATTCAATATCTCTAAAATGGAGGGCAGAAAGAAAACAACAGTATTTATAACTTCCAAGTCACAAACTCTGATCGGCAGCCACCAGACACCATTGTTATGCTTGCAAGTAGAAGTGGACGTGTAGTGGACGCAACAGAAGCTCTAACACCTAATATGGGCTAAACGAGTCAAACCTGACGGAGCCAGAGTGCAGGGAAGAACCTTGATTTTGATAGAAAGGCAAATGAATCAGAACAAAAAGGCAAGTAATTTCATCAGTATCAAGACAGAATGTGTATAGCTGCATCCACTTGTATTCAATTTCTTAACTTTAGCTCTGATCAGAAACCAAACACCCACTATCTATGTCTGGGATCCAACACAAAAGAAGCATTTTTTTGGACAGGACGACCCATTTCACTTGAATGCATCACCTCAGAGCAGTGAACAGTGCCTCTGCCACCCCTTTCGAGATGTCGCGAGAACGAAATCTACCTTAATTTGTCAGCAACCTCCAAACATATTGCTCATGTACAGTTAACCTTCATGGATGGCTTCAATAATACACTGAATTGATTCCTTGCTAAGGTCAAAACATGATCTGGTGGGGACAGAGGATCTTGAAGTTTCAAATATTTGGTCCTCTTGAAAAGAACGTCTGCTAACACTGCCAGGAAAGCACGGGGAGGAAGATAAAGGTAAACACCATCAATTAATTAATTGGCGTTAGGGCTGTATAGGATCTTGTGAAGGGCTTAACCTAATTAAAGATCAAAAGCAAACTTTCCCTTTTCACTTTCTAAACATTCGCTTTCTTGCTTTAATGCTTTTAGGACTAACCACTTCTAACTAATATAACCTCAAAAAGACAACCGGTCCACCCTCAAGCTTTTCAATGCTTTGATGTTTCAACAAGATATATAGCCCACTCTCGTCTCTAATGCACTTCTTAATTTACTTAAGAATCTGTAATGTTCATCACAACAGAGTATCCCAATTGAGCTCCGTAATTACTCGATTATGATCATGCTAACCAAGGAACCATACTCCTCCGACATCTGACCACCTGCATCATGGGTTCCTTGTCTTTTATCTTTTATTTGGATCCGATCAGAGAAATGCAAGAGCTATTGATTCCATGATGAAGTTGATGAGCAGGATAAAAGTAGTAGGACATACTTGGGATGATCTATCAAACTGTCATTATGACAAAACCTTAACATTTGTCTTTTCAGATTGTCCATATATTATGGTGAAATGATACCGTACCTCTGCTTCCAACTGATGTAGATCTTACGTCCAGCACTTCAATGAATTCTTCAGAAAACTGACCCTAAATTATCCTATTACCAAACAGCAAAACATTAATGTCCTCAAGTATCTCCAGTACCAGGTCCTCTGTAATTACGTCTTCTTGAAACTGACAAATAAGTCTTCATCGGTTCCATTAGTGCTAAGTAGCCCGTTACATCAATATATATGACTTGTCGTAATTTTGCACCAAGCAATCCACAGCTCGAACAGCACATTAGCAGTAAAGACCCTACTAGTCTAGATCATCTAAGGGTCAGTACCAATCATTAACATATAAAATTTGGCAGAGGTGAGGAAGAACTGTTAGAATCAAGAGGAAACAAAAACTGGTGGAGTTCGTCTCTGTCGTGTGAGAATTCATCAAGTGAAAAGTTCTTGCTGGTACTGTATGGCACTGGTGATGGTAAATTTTCCACAGACAACTAGACTGGTAACAATCTTTTTCAAGGCAGCAATTAGAGCAGAATATGAAATGTTTCGTTATATCCGTAACAATCAAGAAAGAAAAAGGCACGTAGCTTTAGAAGTTAGGAAAGCTTAGATCATGGTGGGGCTCAAATCTCTTGAGAGCCACACCATGTGGGACTGCAAACAATCACACCATTGCATTACTATACTAGGCTAACAGCAGGGATGGTGAAACTTCTTCTTCTTCTTCTTTTCCTTTTTCAATTATGAAAAGCTGAAAAGAAAGATAGGGACAAGTGCGGACATTGTACAAAGTTTCCATTTGCAGTTCACATCAGCTAAAAAGAATTGGTGAGTCTACACTATGTTCAACCCATATCACATGAACATAGCCAGCAAATAGGTATTCTTCAATTACAAGGTCAAGTTCATGGTGTGGAAATTACAAGAATTTGATTTTTTTTTTTCAATAAAAATATGATACATTGAGTAAGTCGAGTCTTTAAGATTCTGCGCTTGCTTGCTGGCTGAGGCCAATTGCTGTGATAGATTATTTGAATGGACTGGTATAGCCTTGAAATAATTGCGATGACTTTTCATTTAATTACTAGCTCCTTCTTAACCCGCGCTACGAGTCAAGTTTTTTTTTTTTTTCAACTGTAAAAAAAAAAAAAAAAAATAGGATGTCTGAAGCTTATTATATGCTGGAAGATATATTTTAAAAATATTAAGATTGTATAGATCTGATGAAATTTTTTTAAAAAAAAATAATAATATATTAAATTAATCAGAGTTAATTTATAAAAATTGTAATCAAAGTTAATAAATTATAATAATTTCATAAATTAAAATAAATTAGAAAACTTAATTTTAATAACAAATATGAATGATAAAATTTTTTTTAAGTAAATCGATTAAATGATGTAAAAGTAAGGACATGCTCGTGTGCCTGCCTATTTTATTATTTTTTTTGTCATTCGTCCAACCAATTCTTTTTTTGTAAAACAATGTAGACGAGATGTTTACATCTCTAGTTTTCTAAGATTTAAGGGTCACAAAAAAAAATAGAAAAAGGGTTTCTCAACACTAAAAATATATTTTTAACTCAAAAACACATACAAAACAACTTAAAGACACACACAAACTTATTGTGCCTTCAAACAACTAAAAAATCAATTCAAAAACAAAGAATCAACCCAAGATCCAAAAACTTATCAAGGTCTACCTTCTCATACAATTATAAAGTGAAATATTAACAAAATTAAACTATTTTTATGGAATGAAACCATAAACATTAAAATTGACATTGTTGATGGCTAAAATTGTTTTCGACCGATACTTTTTTTTTTCTTCCACTCCTACTTTCTCAAATCAAGGATAGAGAAAAAAAAAAGAAAGAGGCCAGAAAAAAGACCTTATAAATGATATTCTTCAATAAAAGTGAAACTATTTCTGCAAAGGTTTCTGCTTTCACCCACTTTATGACATAGTCAACAACCACTAAAGATAACTATTTTCTTCTTGAATTCTCAAGAAAGGGACTTAAAATGTCCATTCCCCACTGGAAAAAAGGCCACGATGAAAGGATGATGGTTAGCTCCATGGATGGATGACGAGGCTCCCCAGGGCTAGGTTATTCAGCCAAAGCCTTTTGGATATAAAAGAAGAATGTCAATTTTGGAGGCTAAAGTTGATGTCTACGTAAGATTACAAACTTTTCTCAAACTTTCATTTCCTACTTTGATAGGTTGATTGATGCATTACAGAAAGAAAGAGTGTGAAATATGAGGGACCTAAATGTTGTCGTTTAAAAAGTAAGAGGGTGAAAGTGAACTTCTCACCTAAATTTTTAAAACCACCACCCTTTTTCTCAGCTTTTATCACTCTAGTCCTTTAACTTATAAAAAAAATCGATAATTAAATTGAAATGAATTGCAAAGCAATAACCATGTTTCCCGGAAAGTAGTTTTCGGAAAATCATTTTCCAAACTTTCCTGTGTTTGTTTGTCATTAGAAAAATTGATCAACAGAAAACACTTTTCAGTCAAAGAAAAATTTGACTTGGTTTTTAGGAAAGTGTTTTTCCTTTTAGCTGTGTTTGTTTTTCGGAAAGTGATTTCCGGGAAATTACTTTCCTAATTTTCTTATGTTTGTTTGCCATTATGAAAGTTGGTTATCGAAAACCACTTTCCAGTAAAAAAATAATTTGGCTTGGTTTTCAGGAAAGTGTTTTCCTGAAAAATTTAGAGGGGAAACACTTTTCAAAAGTTGTGAAAAAATTAGAAATATTATTATTTGCTGATTATATCAAATTTGATCCTCAAACTTTTGATTGCTATATATATTTTGTTTTGAATATTTATTTTTTAATTTCATTTCTTAAAATTTTATTTTTATATTAACTTTGATCCTTATTTTTATAATTGCTATTTGCTTTTTCCTTATCATTTTTTTATTGAAATTTTTTATCTATCAAATTTAATCCTCATTCTTTTGATTGTTAATTATTTTATTTAAAATAATTTATGAAATGTTGATTATTATTATTTTAATTTCTTCATCTTTTATTTTTTTAAAAGAAAATTTAGATTTGATCTCTATTATTTTGATTATTATTTATTTTATTTGAGATAATTTATGAAATTATATTTTTTTTCAATTTCATTCTCATTCAACTTTTTAATTTGTAAGATTTGTTCCTCATTATTTTAATAAACTTGAGAAAAATAAAATATTAATAAGTTATTTTCCAGCTCATTTTCCATGACATAACCAAACACTAGAAAGTGTTTTCCAACTTATTTTTCATTACACTACCAAATATTAAAAAATACTTTCTCGGAATTCACTTTTTCCAGAATTTACTTTCCAAAAAAAAACTATTTTCCAGTAAGCAAACGGGAAGCTGAAGACAACAGCTTCTGCCACGAAGATAACAAAACAAATCCAATTAAAATGAATTGCAAAGCAATTAAGAGCTGAGGAGCCAATATTTAATCACTTGTAAATTGTCATTGCACATTGCTAACTACTATGATTAAGGTAAGTATTTAGAATAATTTATTCTTCTATTGCATCAAATTATATATTTATACTCATATGAGAGGGGAGCTTGTTTGGTATTTTGATAGCGGTTGTTTTTTAAAGTATTTTTTACTTGAAAATTGATCGAAATAGTATATATTTTTTATTTTTTTAAATTTATTTATGACAACAACATATTAAAATCATCTGAAAATACTAAAAAATATTAATTTAAAACAGAAAAAAATAGAAATAAAAATTATTTTTTTCAAAAACATTTTTAAAATGCAAAAATAAATGTACTTTTAATTTCGTTGATTCTCAAATTAATTTGATAATACCTTTTATACCCAATTTTTTTTTAATAATATTAAATATAAACTAGTTTTTTTCTTGGTATTTTCCAATCAATCAAAATTTTGAAAAGTATTAAATATAAACTAGTTTGAAAAATAAATAATTATTTCAATATATTTTTAAATAAAAATACTTTAAAAAATAACTGCTATTATAATACCAAATAAATTCTAATTAAAAATTAAATCTGACAAACTAAGGCCCCGTTTGTTTGCTGGAAAATAGTTTCTTTTGGAAAGTGAATTATGAGGAAAGTGAATTTCGAGAAAGTATTTTCCGATGTTTGGTAGTGTAATGGAAAATAAGTTGGAAAACACTTTCCAGTGTTTGGTTATGTCATGGAAAATGAGCTGGAAAATAACGTATTAATATTTTATTTTTCTCAAGTTTATTAAAATAATGAGGAAAAAATCTTACAAATTAAAAAGTTGAGTGAGAATGAAATTAAAAAAATATATATAATTTCATAAATTATTTCAAATAAAATAAATAATAATCAAAATAATAGAGATCAAATCTAAAAAATTAAAAAAAAAATGAAAGATGAGGAAATTAAAATAACAATAATCAACATTTCATAAATTATTTCAAATAAAATAAGCAACAATCAAAAGAATGAGAACAAAATTTGATAGATAAAAAATTTCAATAAAAATGATAAGGAAAAAGCAAATAGTAATTATAAAAATAAAGACCAAAGTTAATATAAAAATAAAATTTTAAGAGATGAAATTGAAAAATAAATATTCAAAACAAAATATATATATCAATCAAAAGTTTGAGGATCAAATTTGATATAATAAGCAAATAATGACATTTCTAAATTTTTCATAATTTTCAAAAAGTGTTTCCTCCTAAAATTTTCAGGAAAACACTTTCTTGAAAATCAAGCTAAATTTTTCTTTTACTGGAAAGTGTTTTCCATTGACCAACTTTCATAATGACAAACAAACACAAGAAAGTTTGGAAAGTGATTTTCTGGAAACCATTTTTTGGAAAACAAAAACAGCTAAAGGGAAAACACTTTCCTGAAAACCAAGCCAAATTTTTCTTTGACCGGAAAGTGTTTTCCGTTGACCAACTTTCCTAATGACAAACAAACACAGGAAAGTTTGGAAAATAGTTTCCTGAAAATTATTTTTCGAGAAACAAACATGGCCTAAGTAACTATGAATTATGGTTATCACACTTAGATTTGATCCAAAAATCATAAAACTAATCAAGAGGGGAGTTGTTAAAAAAGAAGAAGATGAAATACACATATTTATGCTTTCCCCCCTACTTTTCTAACCTTATTGTTGTTGTTATTGTTATTTACTTTCTCAGAATTAGATATTGGCGGGAACCAATTTAGAATAGAAACGCTGCGTTTCACAGACATATATATGAAAAAGAACGACGCGTCATCTAGTGTGATCGGCATCCACTGTCCGGAAAAACGAAATTCCAAATTTGAGTTACAGAGCTAATTCAACAAAACCCTAGCGAGCCCAGAAGTCACCCCCATGAACCAGAAGATGAAGACTAACAATGAGAAGAAGAAAAACACGGAGTTCGAATTCTGCAAACCATGTAATTTGAATCACGATCAAGGCCAAAACCACAAGTACTTTCCCAACCACAAAAAATCACTCTCTAATTTCCTCTCTCGTTTCCAAACCAAACTCGCCGACATTCGCTTCTTTCTCAAAAACCCTACCATTCTCCGCCCTGAACTCGCCTCTCGCAATCGCATCTGGTGCGTCTTCTGCGATTTCGATATCCACGAAACTGGCAGCTCCTTCGCATGGTAAAATATAAAAAATTAAAAAATAATATTCAATTAGTCAAAAAATTTTTATTTCATTATCTTCGGTATTTATTTTAATTTTCTGGTGTTTGTTATTTAATTTCTAGTGCAATTAACGTGTTTCTTCTTCTTCTTCCTTTTCCTTTATTCTGTACAAAAAAATAGTGCTAAGGCGATTAGTCACCTGGCGAGTGAGGAACATTTGAAGAAATTGAAGCACTTTATGTGGAAATACGGTGGTGGAATGGATCGTGTCGATACTTTTCGGATTTCGGAAGCTGATGTAGCTAAGGTATCAGCCACATTCGTTGTTCTATTCTAGATTAGGGTTGTGTTTTTATTTTATTTTAGTATAAATATGATAGCATTGGTTTAAAAGTTTTGTATTACTTGACTAATTTATGTTTTATGTTTCTTAAATGTTAGTGGGAGAAGAAGTGTGAAGCTTTGAGGAATGATGCGTCATCATATAGTGATGGATCACGAGGGATGCAAGTCAGACCTTCAAATGATATCCGCGATGAACTCAGCCATGAAAATATAAATAGCTTTGAGAATAATAGTTTGGATAATGTTAATTTGAATATTTCAAATGGTGTTATGCCTTTACAGTATTATACGAATGAGTATCAGATATCCAATTCAGGATCCTCTGCAGCTAGGAATGCTGGACCATCCATGTATGGTGCTGTATCCACTTTGCCTGTGGGCGCACGTTCTGCTACAAGTTTATGCAATTCAAACGATACAATGGGTAAGAATAAGCTGTTTATTTGATACCTCTTCCTTCAATGAGGTAGTTCTGAATGGAGGTATATTGATACTAGTTCTGTTGCATGTCCCCTACGCTTGAAATATGCAGGTAATTGGAATAGCCAACATTCTGTCCCTTATAACAGTATAAACTGTGCATCTAATCCTGTAAATGGAGAGGTGAGTTTGGTCCTTTACACTCTTTCTCTATGAAGCTCATTTCATTTTCTCCAAAATTTGTAGATTATTTTCTTTTTCTGGAACTTTTACTTGTGGCTGAAATTTTGTGGTGAGATTTATCTTGTACCACATATGCAATTCATTAGTTAATTAACTGTTGGGTTTCTCTGGATTAGTTTTGGGGGAGATATGGTACATGGCTGGTGGTGCATTTGAATTTATGTTGATACCTATTTTTAAGTGTTGCATTTATTAGTTTTACTAGATAGGCTGAATATCTGTCGAGGTTGTATGAGGGTGTGCAGCATTTTGGTGTACATCTTTTCATTAAGTGATTGTTCTAGTAGTCATATGAATGGTGACTGGATATGAAACTACTTGCACTTATCCATCTTTTCTGTTGTTTATTGGGTGGCTTTGATAATCACAAAGCTGTATTAAGAGGATCTTTTTTTCCACAAGTAGATTAAGAGGATTCTTATTTTCCCCTCTACTTGTGAATACTATTTTTTGATCATTTAAATGAAGGTAAGGTGGAAATGTCAGGTGCATAAATCTGTCGAGATGTCATGTCCTACATGTATATTGACACTCTTAACTAGGATGATGATTTGTAAAAGATTTTGCAGGCGTTATCCATGCAGTGTTATGATGTGCAAATTTCCATATTGTTTTATGTATCATCTCCTTCTTCCTCTTTAAATTGCATGCCTGTTGTACCATCGAACTTCTAAATGCTGTCAAGGTTTTGTTTTTGCTTGATGCTCAGTGATGTCAAGGGCTCTCGGGAGGACTTTCATTTCTGCATGTACTTGTTTTGGTGTTAAAATGTGTAAACTTGTATTTGTTTGCCATAGCTGTGCCAGGTTTATCAGGATGAGAGAATTGGACATGGAGTGAGCAGTATACAGGGTAATGATTTTTACATCTCATTTCCATTATTATTCTACTGTTATCATGGGTCGTACATGTATAATTTGAATAGCATGGTGAATGGGGTACTGTTATCATGGTGTTTTATTAGATGTCAAATCCTCATCTTGTAATTGTTCTGTTAGATTCGCAGAATATCCCTCAAGTTCCTGCTATTGCTCCACAATTGGCTGGAGGCACTCAAGTGCCTGCCTTGACTCCACAAATGGCTGGAGGAAATGTGCATACTGGAGCTCCTCCACCGTGGTTTGAAGGAACTGATACAAATCAGCTAAATCTTCAACTAACACTTTCTAATAAATCTATGTCGATTTCAAATAAATCTGGGAAATCACATAAATTGAACCCAAAAAGGGTAGGAGCTGCTTGGGCAGAAAGGAGAAAGATTGAGATGGAGATGGAGAAGAGAGGAGAGGCTGTCAAGAGTGATTACAATGCTAACTGGCTTCCCAATTTTGGTAGAGTTTGGCAGTCTGGGAGCCGAAGGGAGTCTAGAAAAGAATTTGAGAAGGAGAAACAAAAATTATCCAGTGTTGAGATTGATACTGAGATGCCAATTATGATACAGCCATATATCAGCAAACGGATGGTAATCACTAAGCTCCAAGTTCTTGTGTGTATTATGCAGTTCATAAGATGTCCCATCATTTCCATTTTCAGGCTTGATTCCTTTTGTGGTGGCAATTGAATTATACATTTCATGTTTTGAACATCATTGCAACACGTTGTTTTCTTGTTACATGATTGTCCATGTTAATAGATAGTGACATCTCTTCACATTTAAACTCGACTCAAGTTATTATGAGTTCTGTAATAGGACACCAGTCTACTTCAGCATAATTTGATAAAAGAAAAATTGTAACTAGGCATTTGCAGGCGGTCAAGTTATCATAGCTATTGGTCATTCCTCTAGAAGTACCAGCAGTTCAGCTTTGTAGGTAGCAGTCTAGGCTAGTTTGAGGTGACATGCCTTGTTAAAACCTCTTTGCGTATTGGGTTGACGGCATTGTATTTAATTGATTTGTGCATGTTATGATGGGCTTGTGGAAAATTAGTTTATTTTCTAATATGTTTATATTTTTTCTGCAACACAGAGGAAGGATGCAGGTAAATGATGTCTGCTGTAGGATCATCACAAGCTAAAAATGCTTCTGGTGAAGATCATGATGGGAGGGTACTACTGTTCCCGCCTCAACTTCAGATTTTGGACCTGAATGTATATATTTTTGCCAAAACAAGGAATCATTACAAACTTGAACCCAGAAATGGTAAATCACTTGTTGGGTCCGTCTTGTATTCATGGTAATGTTAGATGTTGGGGTTGTTGATGCCCTTTTAGTATACCTTAAATTACATTTTGCAGATCTCTCATATTAGACATCAGATTCTTTTTTGTTCATGTCAACTTTTACTGTTCACCCATAACTTAAATTACATTTTGCCGATCTCTCATGTTAGACATCAGATTCTTTTTTGTTCATGTCATTTTTTACTGTTCACCCTTAGAGGTAGTTTAGTTGGTGTTCTATCTACTGCTTTTGACCTTGCCACTACTTCCCTGTGTTCAAATATCAGAAAAGCAAACTATGGAACCCAAAACATCGATGTATTTTTTTTTTTTAAATATAGCTATTAGGTCACTTAATCTTCTAATAAGAGAGCCCTTTTCTTTAATTATGTAGAAACAGCTGTGGACAATGAGTTATGCAGTAAAACATAGTTCTTTTCCAACAGTGGTTTCATTGGGCAAAATCCATGGACAGTATTCAATTCTTGGTAATCCTACCTTGAACATGAATCAACTTTAAAAAAATGAAGTTTGTTTATGATTGGCTGAAAATATTTTCCTTGTAGATGGAAAAGTGCTTGTATTTACTCCCTTTGTACTTTGAATTTGCTTCTCTACAAGAAGGAAGTGACCTGATGCCTGATGGTGTTTAGATGTTAGGCCTTTGATTGGCATGGTCTTGGCTTTTATATGGATAAAAGATGTCATGATATCTGAAACAAGCTTCACTATGTGCATGGAAAGAATGATCATGAACTGTACAGACTAGACTTTTTCACTGTGCGAATCAAAACCATCACTCTATAGCAACTGTTTGGTCTGAGCAGAATCCTGAAGAATTTGATATACCTGGGATCCTAAAACTCCAGATTTTCCTCTTTGAAGCAATCAAGTTCACATCATACAGAAATTCCCAGGAAAATCACTTCTCAATTGTCCTATCAACATCATGTACCATTACATCTGTTGCATTCCCAGCTCTTGCTATCATACTAGCTGTGTAGATTGCCCCCATTCTGCCTGGTGCTCTGGTGAGTGGCCACTTGAGCAGTTGAGCCATCCACCGCCACCACATTCCATTTAAGCTCATAAACTTCCTGGGGCAAGTTTTTCAATGCAAGTTTGCATGGTGAATTCTGGAGCATTTCTGTGCGTGGTACACAAGCTGGGCTTTTCCTTGCACATTCAAGCAGCTTGTAGGCCTTCTTTGCAGGTGTCTGGTAGTCAACCTTGTAGATTTGAGTGGTGTTCGATTTTTCTCTGGCTGCATTTATTTTGTCAGGATCATCCTCTAGAAAGATTGTGATGCCACCTGATTTGATGGACAGTTTCATGTACTGGGGCTGTGCTCCAAAAATAAGGAGGTTGCAGGGGGCTTTAAATTTAATGAGATCAGATAAAAGTTTATGTTCCTTTTATTTGTGAGAGTAGGTGCATTGGCAGAGATTTTCTGTTCTACTGTTTGACTGCTAGGTGTGTGAGATGCAACCTTGTCGCAGGCCAAAGGAGTAGAACACATGAGTTGTAGAGTAGGAGGCAAAGCAGGCAATGGAGGGGCAGAAGATGAGTAGTGATTGCAATTCTAGTAAGTCAGAGGATGGAGATGCTTGATAAAATGAAGATAACAGCAGGTATAAGTTTTTTTTCCAGGAATTGCCATACTCTTATTTCCTTTGAAATATTTGTGGTCAACGGGTAGATTGAATTGTGATTCAGGTGAGCTTGGAGGCGAAGACTTCACAAGAGTAGTAGCAAGAGAACAGTAATGCGGTACTTTTCTGGGGGCATTTTTCCCCCTCTCCTAATGCTTTCCTCAAAACTCCTGCTACAATCACATCTCCTAGCAAGGTATCGAACTGCTGGTGGGTTCATTTTTTATTTTTATCAAGTTTGCTATCGTATTACTCTTCTTTAATATTTGAGTGAGGCAGGAGAAAATGGTCTTCTGCTTCTGTTTCAAGTGTTACATTTTCTCTAATCGAGCTGTCAGCTTGTCACCTAATTGCTATGGTTAAGCGATGGAATTTACAAATCAAAGCTGCCCATATGTATAATATGTGAAAAGAATAATGAGGGGTTGGTATTCAAATCATTTTTGGGGGGATGTTGAGTTGAGTCTTTAAAGTTGTAGGATGCTGGTTCAAAGACTCATCTTTGTCACTTTTCTCTACTTGGGCTCGTTTGGTGCTTCATATGAGTGAGATTGAAGGAGGCAAAGGTGTAGTTACTAATTTGTTGGAGGGTCAATTTTGACTTTGTGGGATGCACCAATGATTTTGTATATAGTAGGTTGTTCATTCATGTGAAGGCCGGTGAAAATAGGATGTGTGCCTTTTGTATGCCAAATTCTAACTTGTCAATTCGATGCTAACATATCACAACCTAGTCATTATTCATTAACAAATCTTTAAAGCTGCCGGGAAATCACTGTGCAAAAAAAAAAAAAAAAAAATTTACACTTGCATTTCATTTCATTTTATTTTTTGTTGAAAAATAAATATACAGCTAGCGAGTCAAATAGTTAGTAATATGTACTAAAATGCCTAGGACAATCACCTTAGCAATTGTTTTATGTTCTTATTTTTTCTTTCAATTACGTTCTTTTATAAATTAAGTAATAGCTAGTAAACTATTTTGTCAAAATTTGTTGAGGATTGAAAAATATTCTATGATGGGGATCGAAGTGAAAAATATGGAGAAATATAATGTCTAATTTGAATTTCAGAAGCAAACTTTATTATGCTCTTGAAGTTTATTTTTTTTAAAAAAATTTCAGTATCTGATAGGAGAGATAGATGAGAGAGAAAATCACCGTATTCCGGTTGAAGAGAGTGAAAGACGTTGATTGGAACTGATTTTGGCCATGAAAAGAGCATTTTGGTGTTAAAAGATTTCTTTTAAATAAAAAGAGTTCATTGAGTTGTTATTTGGACTTCGAACGTGTCTAGAAAGTAGATCTTAACTTGTAGAAGTTTTGGAATTTGGGTTGGTTTTTACTATGATTTTTTGGGGTAAAAATGGTTAAAGAAAAGAGTTTTAGGCTTTGTATGTTTATTGGAAACTAATTTTTTTTTAGAAGTAGTTTTTTTGGAAAATAAATTCTTGAAAAGTGAATTGTTTTTTAATTTTTGATAGTTTCACGGAAAATAAGTGGAAAAATATTTTTTATTGTTTAATTATATCATGAAAAATAAATTGAAAAATAATTTATTAATAATTTTTTCAAGTTTATTAAAATAATAAGTAATAAATCTTATAAATTAAAAAGTTGAATGCGAATGAAATTAAAAATAATAATTTAATTTAATAAATTATTTCAAATAAAATAAATAATTATAAAAATAAGAAAGATTAAATTTAATAGATAAAAAATTAAAAGATGATGAAATGAAAATGATAATAATAATAATAATTTTATAAATTATTTTAAATAAAATAAATAATAATTAAAAAAATAAGGATTAAATTTTATAGATAAAAATTTAAATTAAAAAAAAAGAAAAGAAAAGCAAATAATAATCATAAAAATAAGAATCTAAGTTAATATAAAAATCAAATTCTAAAAGGGTAAAATTATTAAAAAAAATGATTTAAAATAAAATATATAGCAATAAAAATTTAAGGATCAAATTTATTATAATCAACAATTAATATAATATTTCTAAATTTTTCATAATGTTTTTCATCTAAAATAAAAGAAAAATACTTTCCTGAAAATCAATTTTTTTTTTACTAAATAATATTTTCTATTAATCAATCTATTTAATAATAAATAAATACAAAAAAATTTAAAAAATTATTTTCCACCAAACAGTTTTATTGTCATATTCATATTCCCTGTTTTTCCGACCATTAATGGTTGTGCGTGGAATCTGGGTCCAAGAAGACGACTTGTCCGTTACTTTGTTTAAAAAAATTGGTTTTGATTAAATCAAAATTGGGCGCGAATGCTTAGCAAAGGTGTTTGTTCTGTGTGGTTAAAGGTTCGAATCACACTGTCGGCCTTTCCTTGATTTGCTTTCAATAACCCAATTCCAGCGTTACCCTCCAACAAATAGGGAAATACTCTTTTTTTTTTTTTTTTCATTTTCAAACAAATAAAAATTTGAAACTATTTAATACATGCTAACAAGTAAAACGAATATCAAGGAAATTATATAATTATAATCATAAATAAAATTTTGAAACTATGAAGTTTTTCGGATGTTAAGAAAAAAAAGTTTTGACATTAAGTTGATGGTCAATTTAATATAATATAATATAATTAATTTTATTGATTACAAATAATAAAACTTTGGGAATCCTCTTCTTTTCTTCATTGTACATGAGGCTCTGCTCGTTTTAAAGTATTTTGGTATTTAATTTTAATTTTTAATATTAAGTTTTTATTAATTATTTTTTAATTTTATCATTGAATATTTGTTTAATTTGAATAGGTTTTTTTTATATAACTAAATTAAAATATATATATATATATATTATTAAATTCAATAAGCCTATGACTTGGATTACAAGTCTTCCATGTTAAATCAAATTAGCTTGTCAACACAAAAATAAATATTATTTTAAAAGTTTTAATTTCATATTTTAATATTTAATTTGTTACTAATTGAGTTTTGTGGTTATTTTAGATAGGGTGCTTCCGACTTAGTGACTTGAAAAAAACTAATATAGGCAGATATCATTTTTTTTTATTTTCATCTTTTGACGTTGTTTATTTTGAAAAATAAGCTTTATAAATTTCATCGGTTGCCTTTTAATTATGTTATCTCGATCTCATGACCTAGACAACGAGTTTGGCCGGTTAACTCCAATATTTTTTTGGGTTGTTTTTTTCTATATTTTTTTTAGTTTTACCCTTCAAAATTAGGTTTATTTTTAAATTAAGATTCATCATTTGCCCAATTTTTTCTTCTATTAGGTCTCCTCATTTGCATGATCCAACTTCAAGGTTTCACAGCTTTACACGGGTTTGCAGGTGTTGATTTTTTAGGCTTTTTTTGTCGATTGATATTTTTTTCGATTTCATATTTCTACATTTGGATTGTTGGGAATTGATCACCGTTTTTTTAATTTTCCTTCTATGAGGTTGTCTTGGGCTTACGAATCGGATTGCGAGTTTTCCATACTAGCTTGAGTTGATTTGAGACATTTTTTTTTTCAATTTTATCCTTTAATATTGAGTCATTTTATAATTAAAATTTGTAATTTATTTTCTGTTTTGATAGACATTCCTTTTTTTCTGGTCTATCATTATCACATTTTCTTTTGAAATTTGATACATTTATTGTTGTTTTATCTATCATATTATTGGCCCCAGTAGGATCTATAACTCGAGTCGTGGTTTTTTTTTTCTTTTTAAAATATACTAATAATATCTGAATAACATTTTTTATGTTATAGAAAAATCAGTCAGATCCGCGATAAAGCGTGAGTAAACTATCCAATGGAAGCCTAAAACTCAATAAAATAAAGTAAATTTTTTTAATATATATACAGATCTGCTAATGCTACATATCCG
This sequence comes from Populus tremula, assembly GCA_964019445.1. Lineage (NCBI taxonomy): Eukaryota > Viridiplantae > Streptophyta > Magnoliopsida > Malpighiales > Salicaceae > Populus > Populus tremula. The sequence goes on from CAXHTJ010000004.1 coordinate 10,371,258, forward strand.
ATTAAGTTCAAGTTGGTTTCGATGAATGTATAGATCAGTAGTTAGTTTATTAATTTCAACTCCAGTACTTTAAAAGAGGGGTATGATAATTTTGCAAGCAAGTTTAATCTACTGACATGTTGTGAATTTATTTAGGTAGATAACAAAGTTTTCACCTGACAAAGGTAGTTTCAGTTCTTAAATTCAGCGCCATAGAATTTATCTGAAGCACCAGGCCTCCTAATTCACTGATTCACATATATTCTTCAAGTTTTTTTCTTATCATGTTTTCATGATGTGTAGCATTTTTTTCTCTCGCAAAACCAAAATATAATAAGTTGTGTACCATGTAATTAGTTTCTTTCAGACTATGCATCAGAATTAAAGATCATCTAAGGCCCACTATAATCATTGTTAGTATTTATCAATTTTAACACATCTCACTGTATGGTATAAAAAAAGAATCTTTCAAGCTCAAGGTGGAAAAGCAAACAACAATGGTTAGAAAATTCGAAGGGAAAGAGAGTGGGGAGGGGGGGATTTGTTCAAGTCTTGCAGTCCTTTTCAAGCTTAACTTCGAGAAAAGTCAAATTCTAAATAACTCAATATCTGGGAAGATCAACTGCTTAAGTATTCATTAAATATGCATGGAGTGTCAAAAGGAATGAAGATAGAGTATTGTAATATTTAATTTTTCTGCAGTGGTATTCTTCAACAGAGTAGTTGGCTCGCCTGAAACGGGGGGGACTGCGCATATGGCAGCAAATCTCAGGTAGCCTGGAAGCACAACACTGATTTCAAGTATAATCATGCAATTCGAGGAGATGCATCTATATATTATCTTAAGGTCAATTTGCAAATTATAATAAGCTTTTCTTAGTACTTTGTCTCTATGGAAGCATTCCTTTCAGGCATCTAAGGGCGGCATGTTCTACTTCTACACCGGATTGGAATGAACCTTGTTCTTGGTTTCTTCAGCACCATGTCTAGAAGGGCCTCCAAAATCCTGCAATTTTCTAGAACAGTTATTCATTTAATCCATATACGAGCACAGGATGGGGCTTAGCTGACTGGCACCTGGAGCAGTAGCAGAATCATATTATCACCCTCAGGAATCAGGATAGCTACCTGCCATTAAAAACCATTGTTGTTAAACAATGCCAAGTTCTGAAGAGGTTCATCAGAAACTTTTATAGAACTCAGCTACAATCCCTCTGCTGATTTACAAATTACAACAGGCTTGGCTTCAAAACAAGTTCTTAGGTTTAGGGTCTGCCTTCACACCAAAGGACTCGGGTAGTTCAACACAACCAAGTCCTTCCTTGTTAACTAAAGGTTCTTAAATGGTCGCTTTCCATTGAAGATTTAAAAATTTAGAGGCTAATGTTTCCTCCCAATTGAATATATTTAATAGCTGACATTCATATCCAAGCTTGCAACAGGAAACGTTTTAGTCAGTTTGGCTTGGTCTTCTCTTCAGAGCTGCCTCTAATTTCTTCCACCAAATCCCCTACTTGCTCCTTTTCCCAGTGGTCACTTTCGGTTTCTTTTATACTCCTAGCTACTCACTTCCTTTTTTGTTCTCAGAGGGTTTGACTACTTTGGTTTCTCATTCTTAGGCTCCCTTGGTCCTTTCTTTCCATGAATCTCTTTGTTTCATAATTTTTTCTTACTGATACGTACAGCAGTAAATTCCCTGTGGTGTTTTTGTCTCCCAACCGATCCCATGGGTAGGAACAATGAAGGAGAGGTTCATTACAGTGCAGGATCTAAGGTAAGTAACTTGTACTCTATAAAAAGTTGTCTAACCACAAAAAATGTTAAGGAATTCTAATTAAGGTTGACAAAAAAGGAGGCCAGGATGGAAGGTCAAAAGAAAAAATCTCTTCTTGCATCTATAACCAAACCTGGAGTCAAAAATAGCAGACCAAGCAGTATGGTTGTGAAGGTATATTTCAATCTCTAAACAATCTAGATTATGTTTTTGTAGGGTTGTAATGCATAACTATCTAACTAGTTTTGGTTGTATACAGAAAGCACACACCATAGTTCCTGCACATAACTTGGCAGAAGCCATATCGACAATTCGTGGTCTTGACATCAGATGGTCAGGTCCGATAACAACAACAGAAATGCAATATGCTGAGCAGTATGTCTTGGCGAAATACCCCCAATACGCTGGCTTCATCGGAGAGAAGGTTGATCTATCTACTCTTTGTATCAACGAGGAGATTTCAGAGCCTTCACCTGACGACAAGAATAAGTCACCAAGGGCTCGTCCGAGAAAGGTCTCCACACCATCCTTGGGAAGCAATCACCCTGACTTCGATAGAATCCAGTTAGAGCCATCAAGACTGCTTGATATTCTCACAGAGAAATCCTCATTTCCAGGGAGTTTCGTGTCAATACCTGAAATTCAAGCTCAGCATAAAGTTCTGAGGCACTGTGGATTACTCGATAATGAGTATCTTGTCCTATTCACTCAAAACTACAAAGATGCAATGATGTTAGTAGGGGAGAGCTACCCTTTCTTCAGAGGGAGATTCTACATGACTGCTATTGGAGAAGAAATGGATTATGTAAAGGAATTCGCCAGTTACAAGGAATCAAAAGTGATCCCGACACCAGAAACTTGGTTGGATTTGAGAATCAAGGGATCACAGCTCAGCCATTATTTTAGAAGGAAGTGTAAGCACAGCCCCAAGGGGCTGTTCTCATACCCAGCCGATGTGCATGGAACTCGTTATTCGATGCATTGGGTATCAGAAGCCCACCGGAACTCATGGCATGTTCTGCTGGACACAACTGCACTGGTTGTCGGAAAGGATAGGTTGAATCTCGCACTTCACAGGCCTGACATCGTGCTGTGCAGCCCTGACAATACCGCTACTAATCCTTCAACAATCACATGCCTTCTTGTCAGGAAGAGATCTTTTGATACAACAGCAGCTTCTTCTTAGCTCGAAGATTAAGAAGAGGTTTTTGTTTGTGATTTTTGAGCATGCTTGGACTGGTTAATTAAGCATAGTCAATACATGTTTTCACCTTGGTGTCTGAAATCGGTAATCTGATTTGGTTAATTTTAACCTGTCATTGAATTATCCTTCACCCTACGAATAATCCTATCATTGAATAACCTTCACTCTTCGGAGGCGGAAGCATCTATAAAAAGCCGACAATTATGTGTTTAATGTATACTGGAAATGATGTGATGAGTTATTTGCTGATATATAAAAATTAACAATTAAATCATTGTATACTGGAAGTTTGAGGCTTAACGTGGTGGTTAAGATGGTCTTTAGTTATCCCCTGAACCATGCGCCGGTCACATTCCGTTTGGGTGCAGAGTGCAGAACCACTTGCGTCGCTTACTTTCAACTCCTACCCTGAACCTTATCAAGGTAATAAAAAGAAGAGAATCCATCAATTTTCATCTATGGTTATGAATCTGACAAAGCCAACCTAGAGAGTACTTGATTCTTACAAGTAAAGATCAGAAAGCATCAAGATTATGTGCCTGGTCTGTAGCGATCGAAGATTCCGATGACGATTGTTTCTTCTCGCAATCCTCGCAAGAAAAATAGCACCGATCAAAGAATTTCTCTGAAGGACTTCGGATCACTATGACTATCCTCTGTATCTGTCTGGCCCCTTTGAAACCACGAAAGATGTGGAATCATCAAAACTATACCTGTACCATCACGGCGGTTCATGCCTTTCCAGGATCAAAATGTCCTGTAAACCAGCCGGTGCAGACACGGCGCCAGCACCGCACCCCTGAGACATTTTCCTCTTTCAAACATAGCTAGAGGCAGGCTATCTACACGCTGAAGTTCAAATATTTGGACCCTTTCAAAGAGACTAAACCCACGTTAAATTTTATTGACCTACATGAACACACATGAAACATACAGGTCCCATGTACAAACAGAACGTGAAACATACACGTCCCAATGTATAAACAGGACATAGTAGGTGGTCAAAACAAGCTCACCTACTATGGAATTACAGAGGTTTACATCATGTTTATATACAATTCCCAATATGAAAAAACAAAAGAAAGTTTCCAAGAAAGACAAACGGCAAACGAGCAATAAATTAATATACAACTCCTAGCCGCAAAAGTGATTTTTCCCAAGCTCTTACATCTATGAGCCTCAAAGAAAATAATTGTGGAAAATGATGGTTTCAACAACATAGTGATTAGCCAATATAAATATATCCAACGATGATAAAGTCAAACATATTCACACTCACATAATGATTTAATTAGTAACTTTCATACCATTTCATAACCCATTACACCATATACATAATCCACCATCACACACCATGGACAAACTCATCACACAATGTATATAACCCAACATCACACCTTCCACGGTGTCGTTTGATTAATTTTGTATCATCTTCTTTCAACGACATGTGTACATAAAAAGGAAGTTCAATTTGGCTTTGACAACCCAATCTTTCTTTCTTTCTTTCTTTCTTACTCCTTCTCTCCCCTTTCTTTCTCATAGACTCATTCTCTCGATTTTCTCTACTAAATTACAAAGTTGTCTTCATTTGTTTTTAGATATCAACATTGGTTCTTTTTCTTTGAATTTAATTTTATTATTATTTTTTTAATTTAATTTTTTAATATTAATTTAATTATGAATTATATTTTTAAATTTTGTTTGGTTTACCTACTATTATTTTATCTTGATATTATAACCTGACTCATAGATTTGATATATTAGTTTGAGTTAACTTGGTTTTTTATTTTTTTATATAATTAATTTTATTTTTTAATTTTATTATTTAATATTTTATTTTTTTAGAATTGGCCAGCTGGTTTTTTTTCTTGCTTTATATGGGGTCATGGATTTTCTATATTAACTCGAGTTTTTTTGTCATTTCTTCTTAATTTATTATTTTTTTTGAATTTTTTTTTATTTTAATTTTATTTTAATTTTATCATTTAATATTTTGTTCGTTAAAGATTAAGTATTATAATTTATTTCAATTTAATTTTTAAAAAATTATCACTGTTTTATAATTTTAATTGTAAATTTAATAAGTTATCCTAAAATAGCACAGATGGATTTAAGTATTGTTAAAAAAAAAAATTTCAATATATCACAGAGAAAAAAAAGTGTTGCCCAATGTCCATTGAATTTTGAATTCATGATTGCTAGAAAACAAACAGTTTATGAGTATATATATTAATTTTTTAGCTAAAAATAAAATTGATTTGATCAGTGCAATAGTAATCTAGTTTTGTAATAAGAATCTATGTATTGATTCTTGTACCAAAATGCCAGGCCCCACACTGAAATATGCAATCAAATAAATATATTTAGTTGATCTTAGAGAGACCCATTGCAGCATCTAAGAAGACAAACGTTGTGGACCGTTCTGCAGAAGCAACTCCTAAACGACTTTTATAAACTTGAACTGTCACAATATCATGGAGTAAAAACTCACAGCCCAAGACCATGAATGAATCAAAACACGTCTAAATTTGCACTAACAAGCAATTCAGGAGAATCAAGAGAAATCCCATCACCCTCCGAAGCCCTTTTTGTTTTTCGAAGACGGCAAGCTAACACCTATGCACGAATTATCGGAATCGGATAGACAACTAGCACCCTGATATCTTCAAATTTTCCTTTTCTCCTGCAACACAATTCATTTTATGCAACCTTGCCATTCTAAGCCCTGCAATACATCATATGACTAACGTGTCTGACAAATCTCTTTGATCATGCAACTCAAATCAAACCATCGAAAAAAGGAAACGAGAAAGGAAAATACACAACAAAACACGACCAGATTTGCACTAACAAGCAATCCATGGCTTGCATTTCTCGTGAATATAGCAAAAAAAGAAAAAAACCCGAGAAGGAATAAATTACAGTACTCATGAACATAGAAAAATGCAAAACGATCAGATCTCTCTATTAAAACCTATGAAAAGGTATGCCGGGGAGATGAAATGCATCAACCAAGGGAAATCAGTATCAATCAAATAGGTGCCACACGACGAATACCTGGAACCGTAAAATATGGCATGTCAAAATTTTTGAGTGCTTGCAGAGGCTTATTGTCAGAAGGACCGAGATTCACTTATCCTTCCGTTTTTATTTCACTGTATAGATATATTCCTCTGGCTCACGAACTTCTACACAGGGTTCATACCTCATACACTTGATAAGCAAGAAAGCCTGTCACCTGACATGAAAACCCTGCCACCTTTTGCCATGTGAACTCATAAGTGATGACAATTACAGAGAATCGAAGTAAATCAGTTTAACTGGACAAGAATCATCTCACTCAATTCAAGTTATCCACCACTGGATAGAGTTTCATCCAGTGATCACTAATCCTACATATGCATCATTGAAAAGTGCCATTTTATTGAATATATAAAATCTCAATACAAGATTCAAATATAGGTCCACATAACAGACACAGCGTGGAATAATACAGAACATACATATAATTTTTTTTGAAACATATCTGTTGCAGAGGAAGATCAGTACTTCGTTCTTCCATCACCCTCAGTTATCACATCTTTAAAAGCCCCTCCACTTGGGATCATAGGCAAGACATGTTCTTGGTGGGGCACAATCACATCCAATAAGTATGGCCCGGGAGTGTTCAACATTTTTTGAATTGCTGCTCTAAGATCATCCTTTCTCGTAATGCGGGCAGCAGGTATTCCACAAGCTTCTGCGAACTTCAACATGTTGGGGAAAATCTCAGACTCGTTCGATGGATTCCCCAGATATGTGTGAGCCCGGTTAGCTTTGTAGAATCGATCCTCCCACTGAACCACCATGCCCAAATGCTGATTGTTCAGAAGCATTATCTTGACAGGGAGATTCTCCACACGAATAGTGGCTAACTCTTGGATATTCATGATGAAGCTTCCATCACCATCAATGTCCACAACAATGGAATCAGGATTCGCAACAGCAGCTCCAATAGCAGCAGGCAATCCAAAACCCATCGCCCCCAACCCCCCTGATGTCAACCACTGCCTTGGTCTCTTGTACTTGTAAAACTGAGCGGCCCACATTTGATGCTGCCCAACCCCAGTACTTATAATCGCATTCCCATCAGTCAACTCATCAAGAACCTGAATCGCATACTGAGGAGGAATTGCTTCTCCAAATGTCTTAAAGCTCAATGGATACTTCACTTTCTGCTCATTCAACTCCTCTCTCCATGCCCTAAAGTCCATTTTCCCTCTAGCACCTCTGCTCTCCAAAATCTTGTTAATCCTTTGTAAAGCCACCTTGACATCCCCACAAACCGACACATGAGGCTGCTTGTTCTTCCCAATCTCAGCCGAATCAATATCAATATGCACAATCTTTGCCCTACTTGCAAAAGCCTCAAGTTTTCCTGTCACACGATCATCAAACCTCACACCAAAAGCAAGCAGCAAATCACTCTTATCCACAGCATAATTCGCATACACTGTCCCATGCATACCAAGCATTTGCAAAGACAGCTCATCCCCTACAGGGAATGCACCTAGACCCATCAAAGTACTCGCGACAGGAATCCCCGTCAACTCAACAAACCTCCTCAACTCCTCACTCGAATTCAAACACCCTCCACCCACATACAAAACTGGCTTCTTACTCTCCGAAATCAATCTCACGATCTGCTCTAAATGCAACTCATTTGGATTCTTTGGCAACCTCGACAGGTAACCAGGCAACTTCATAGGCACATCCCAATTAGGAACAGCCAATTGCTGCTGTATATCCTTTGGAATATCAATCAAAACAGGGCCGGGCCTGCCCGAGGAAGCCAAAAAGAAAGCTTCCTTAATAATCCTAGGAATATCATCAACATCAAGAACCAAATAATTATGTTTGGTAATGGACCTTGTTACCTCAACAATTGGTGTTTCTTGAAACGCATCAGTACCTATCATTCGCCGCGGAACCTGACCAGTAATGGCCACTATTGGGACGCTATCAAGCAGCGCGTCAGCCAATCCACTCACAAGATTCGTGGCGCCAGGACCTGACGTTGCAATACAAACGCCAGGCAAGCCTGAAGCACGCGCGTAGCCTTCAGCAGCGAAGACACCACCTTGCTCGTGGCGCGGTAAGACATTTCGGATTTTATTAGATCTTGTGAGAGCTTGGTGAATCTCCAAGGAGGCCCCCCCAGGGTAAGCGAAGACATTTGTTACACCTTCACGTTCGAGAGCTTCTACGAGGATGTCAGCGCCTTTTCGGGGTTCATCAGGGGCAAATCTGGGAAATGAGAATTTCTCGGTTGTCGGGGAGGAAGTTGTTGCAGTGGAAGAGATGGGTTTGGAGAGGGAGTTGGAGATGTGGAGAGAGCGGGTTTTTGTGTGGTTAAAGGTTGAAGGGAGGGTGGTGAGTGTGAGTGTGGAAATGGGTAATGGGGCTTTGGAAGGGGAGGGAGGTCTGTAGATGGGGACAGTGGAGGTAGAGGGGACGGCTGCTACCGCCGCCATATTGGACATGGCAGAGAGAGAGAGAGAGAGAGAGAGAGAGAGAGGACGTCGAGAGAGTTTCTGGCAGGGCCAGAGGAATAATATCGTGTGATTTGCGAGTGATTTAAAGAGGTTGGAAGTTTATAGGGGTTGTGGACGGTGGAGAGTGAATTGCTTTCCTGTCCAATTTAAATGAAATATTAATTTATGTATTAATAGAGATTAAATTTATTTTTATATTAATTTTATTTGAAGTTTTTAAATTTGGAGTGGTGGTTAACTAAGACCAAGATCTTGGTCATTGAATTATTAGGTAATCAAATTGTTTTTTTTATATATATAATCCAAACAATATTATTTTTGTTAAAAATAAATAAATAATCAATGAGTTAAATAAATTTTTGACTTGCCTTTCGGGTCAACCCGAAATTTTAGCCTGATCAACCTGATTTTTTAACCATATTACCTGAGTTTTTGTTTTTTTTTTTTTTTAAATTTTATCTGATTCTAGCTTTTAATTAACTTGTCAAGTCAAGCCCGTTCTTAAAACTATGATTTTAATAGTGTAATTTATATTAATATTAAATATTAGAAAGAGTTGAATGAATTTTACTTGATATTAAATTTTAAATTCATATTAAAAAGTTAAATTTATTTTATCATTATACTAATATCTTATACGATTAAATAATTTCTTTTATTGATATATAATATTCAAAGTACCAAGGTTTATGTATGGAGTTATAAAAAATTATAGAAACCCATTAAGAAATATACTAAGAGAATTGGGGTTTTTTTCATGTTTTTTAATTGTTAATATATAAAATAAAACTATATGTTTTTCTTTTTAAAATTTCAATCTCATTTTTTTTATTTAATTCTTTTGTGCTCTTACTTCATGGGATAAAGTTTTAAATTATAGCAGAATTACAAAATAAAAAATGGAAGGACCATAATATAAAACATGAAAAAAATGTGTGGTCAATCTTAAAAATCTCTAGAATTTTTATTTGGTTCCAAATATTCATTTTATTTTATTTTTCTTTCAGATCAATTTAAAAAGAAAAAAGAAAGACCCAAAAAAACAATGGAGAAAAGATAAAATTGTATTTGTGGGTTGGCTGAGAAGTCCAAGAAAAAAGGGGGGATTCTTTCCTGACCCTGGATTCATTCATGAGTCATGACTCGCCCTTGTTTTTTAGGAGACCCCATCAATCATGGTGAAAAGAAGGGCCCACCTAGTCTGAGCAAATTGACCTTTGTAACCTGGAGACAAAAATCCAACGCCGGGTTATGTCCATTATACACACGGCTGAAAATAACTGGAATTGCATTTTTGGCAGAGAGCCGAGAGGTGCCTAGCGTAGGTAGTGTATTGCCTGTGTTTATTATAAAAAGGAAACAAGTTATTGTAACCCAATATATACTTTACTATTCATTATAATATTATAATTACTATATTATCTGTACAATATTTAATTTTTTAACTTGGTTTAGGGTGTTTTTTTTATTATGACAAAAATACTTTTTAAAAATTGTATGAGGTTATGTTGGTAATTGTGTTTTTAAATTAACTGTAAAATTGATAATTTAACCCTGGAATAAAATAACTTACCACTTAATGATATTTTTGTGTTTTTTTTTTTACATATAGAAATAGTGTAAGACAAGATCAATTAAACTCTTATTCAAGGAGTTTTTTTTCATTTCATTTTATTTTTATTATAAATTTCAATAATACTAAAAGGCATCGTATAGACACCAAACACTGCATTTTGGGGCAGCGCTTGAAAGGTCTTGCAGTTCCTAACCCAATAAAACGACACATTTCATACCATTCATAATACTTTAGTGCCAACAATCATTTCTTTTCCCCTTTTTCTTTTTCTCCCAACTTAAATTTCACACAGCCCTTTAAAAATTCACGAACAACCATTTAATTTATTAGTTTTTCAAATTTTGATCTCTTTTTTTTATCATGATTTTTCTTTTATCTTGATTAATCTATAAAATTAATGTACCTTTTCAATTTCACTCCTTTTAATTTTTTAATTTTTCAAATTTGATTTTTCTTATTATTATTATTTTCATTTTGAATTCTTTTTTAAATTGATTTTATTTTATAATTTCTCCATCCTTTACCTTTTTTTCTCCTACCGAATTTATCTAATATAAATATATATTTCAAATTTCAAATTTCATTCAAGCAAATTTCATCAAATTTATTAATATCCTACTCATTATCTATCGTATCTAAAAAACATACCCACCTGTCATTATCCATGGACCGGTTGAAACTTTAAATTGCCATCGATACTGGCATTAATTCCGCTTTTGAATTCTGAAAAGACGAGATGTTGTTTAAGTTTCTATGAAATTCAGGTCTGGGATCATCGCTCCTTTGCACTTAAACCTTTTCCAAACATCCATAAATTCCCCAAATCCCCCGATCAAAACACAGAAATTACCCGTCCCTTATACTTTTCAAAACTTTTTTTGGCTTGGCATTTGCAACACACTGTAAATCTCACGCTACATTGATAGATGATGCACTGAAGTCCAGATCATGACAACAAGCGAACCAAAAAAAGACACTGTAGTTCTTTCCCGACTACTTAAACATGAGCTTGAATCTCTCCACATATTGGAATAGAAGAAGTGAGCCAACTAACTCATCCACTACAACATCGATAAGGAAAGGCATAAGATCACACAAAGGGTGAGAGACGCAGAGTTTAAAAGAATCATAAAGAGTTTTGATATCGATAATTTCCTTGTTTGTGGAATTATGCAAACAAATCAAAAAGAAAATTAAGCAAGCTAAAAGCTAAGCTTCCTCATTAAAGATAAGTTTTTGATTAGATTGCCTCTTGATGATCCATACCACCTGCAATTTTAGAGGAAAGTAAAATCAGTTTCTGTTCAATTTCATACCTAAAACAATTCAAATAAAGCTTAATAGAACCACATGACCATTCTCTAAAACCAGAAGGAAAAATAAACATGGAAAAACAAGAAAATATTAAGTTTATAGAGATGGAGGCACGACTGCATTTCTATACATAATGCATAGACAAAAAGACCAAAACAACTTGCATCATAGCAAATAAAATAATCAAAGCCATTATCAAATCAAGAGTAAGAACAATTAAACAAGCCATTATCAATAATGATACATGCATAAACTATAGTAATTTTCAACATCGACCCCAAAAGTATCGATGTACAATGACCCAGCCACGAGTACATTGCAAACTAAAATAATCAAAACCATTATCCAAATCACGAGCAGGAACAATTAAACAAACCACACCACTACTTGCAAATCATAGCAAACTCAATCTAATTGTGCAAACCATACAGACATAAACCATAATAATTTTCAATTTGTTAATTATGTATAAAACACAAACAGGTCTTAAATTTTCATCGTCAGTAAAACTAAATTCGATTATAAGATATCCCAATTGCTACAACTTCCGATTTAATCATAATTTTCTAAAAATAACACCATTTAACCATGCATAAACTTCATAATAATTATCCCAATTGCATTGCATGATTAAAAAATCAAAATTTTTTAAAAAAATTCGATCAATAAAAAATAAAATTGATACTGAAATCGAAACATTACCTAAGAAGCACCCACGATGATGTTATTAATTGGGATAAAAATCAACTTCACGAAGAACCCAACAAATCCCATAACCACGAATCCGATTGCAGTACGAGTCGCCACCTTCGTGAATTCTACAAAAAAAAAAAAAACAGAATTTTCAAAATCCCTAATTTTTTTTACTGCGACAATCCAATAATAATAAAAAAGTTAATACCTTTTTGATCGGGTTTGTGGCAGCGTTTGACGAGTCGGACGCTATCTTTAGCGAATTCTCTGAGAGGATCGACGACGGAATCGATGGCGTCCATTGTTGTTGGAGAGAAATTGGAGATCGAGAAACCCTTGATAGATTTATTTGGGAAATTTCTTCTTCCTTTTAGAGAGAGAGAGAGAGATTATTTTATGACAATTGCTTTGCAGACGGTACAGACACCCTTTTATTTCTACAAGTGTAACGCGGAGGAGGAGACCTTTCCTGGTCAAAGCTGGAAGGCAGATTTTATTTGATTTAAGTTTTATTTATTTTATTAGATTGAAAAGCCTTTCATAAATAGAGTAAAATTAGATTTGTGTCCCACACTTTGTTTGGGCCGGGTAATTCTTTTTTAATATAAAAAAACACTAAAACAAATTTAAAATGCAACTTATTGGTTTAATTAGTAATTTAATAATAAAAAATACAATAATAATAAATAAAAAAATAAAAAAATAACAGTAAAAAAGATTTTTTTTTTAAAAAAACTCAATCTTAGTCTACCTTTGTTATAAAACAACTTAAATATTAAGGGGAAAACTGGAAAAAATTAAAATTAAAAACAATAAAACAACTTAATTAAATTGAGTTAACTCGCAAACTTTATTACCATGAGTATAAAATTGAGATAATCTCATACAAAAAAAAAAAACTTGAAGGTCAATTCCTAATAAATCAAATGAGAATATCATAACTCCAAAAAAAAATAATGAAAATAAAAAAAGATAAAACTCGTAAATAAAATGTTCAATGATGAAAATTTAGAAAAAAAAATATAATTAAAAAAAGTAAAAAAAAAAAAAAACTCAATTCGAGCCCACTCGGATCAAGATGAAAAACCTTTGATCAGGTTATGATACCAAGGTAATGAAACTTAATTATTAAATAATTCAATGTTGAAGGATGAAAAAAATTAATTTAAAAAAATAATGAAATAAATATGAGTCAATTCAAGTTAACCTGCAAAATTGTGACCATGGGCTTAAAATCAGGATAGCCCTATAAAAAATAAAGAAAAAAAATATAAAAATTAATTTTTAATAAATTAAATGTTGAATGATGAAATTGAAATAAATTGTTGTTATTTAAAAAAACAAAAAAAAAACCAATTTACTTTTGAAACTAGTGACTCTGATTATAAACTTGAGACTTACCCCATAGTAACAAAACAACATCTAAGTCAACATGGATTAAAATCACAAACCTTGCGATTATGAGCACACGATTAGGATAACTCAATAGAAAGGAAATGAAAAAAAAATATAGGAAGATTAATTTTAAATAAATTAAATATTGAAGGATAAAATTGAAATAAATCAATCTAAAAAAAGACAAAAATAAAAAATAAAAAATCAATCAACGTTAACCTTTGAAACTATAAAAAGGGTAAATAATAATAATGATAATGAAATGATAATAATAATAATAAAAAAAAAACATTAGCTCAACAAGGGAAACAAAAAACAAGCTAACTAAGAAAACCATCTTAAACCCGGTTTAATCTCTAAAACTTGCAATCTAGGAAATCCTTTATTCTGGTTCAACAAAAAAGCATAATTCCTAACCAATTTAACTTTGAAAGACAAAATCATGAAAAAATATCAATTTAAAAAAGTTGTCAAAAGAAAAAAGATAGCTATTAAAAAAATGAAGATTAAAATTAATAGAGAAAAAAAAATTCATGGATGATGAAATTATATATATATATAAAAACAATCTAAAAAACGATTCCCAGAAAATAAATAGCAATTAAAAAAATAAAGATCAAATCTGAAACATTAAAAAATGATAGGGGTTGAAATAAATAAATAAAACAATTGTGATTTTATATCTTATTTAATTTTTTTAACAATCATAGTAATAAAAAAGAATAGAAAATAAATTTGAAAAATTAAAAAATAAAAGGGGAGAATTAAAAAATATTTGCAGTCTTGTAACTTCTTTAAAATAAAAAATAGTAATACAAGGATCAAAAAGCGCATATGAAGGGGAAAAAAATTTAACAATGCTAGTTTGGAATCTTGAAGGGGCTGACACCTAATCCAAGAAGAAGAGAGAAAAGAAAAAAAAAAAATGTTAGTCTACTTCAAACTAGAGACCTGTCTAGTCCATGTGCTCTGGTAATCAACATTATATCCATTTATTTTATGGTTATATTAGTAAAATAAAAATAAAATAACCAATCTAATCCCATATAATTTATAAAAAATAATTTTGTTATTGTAAAAAAACCCATCATTATAGCATTACAATATATGATATTATGTTCTCTGGGGTATAATAACTTCCCTTCCCTCTTTAGTTTTTTTTTTAATGGCTAGACGATAGTATTTTGAAGTGTATAAGTTGGATGGCTAATTATATTCATTGCTCTCTTTTCGCTCCTTGATAATTCACTTGAGATGACCATAGGAATATGCAAATACAACTCGCTGGCTGCCTTTGGTAGTATTCTCCAAGATGGATCATCCCTGATATCCTTCTTCTTTCCTTTTTAGTTCCCATTTTTCTGTTTGAATTAAAACCCTAAGGACATCACAGAGAGGTTAAAAACACAATGTTTTCCTACACGACGAGACATTTCTATTTAAATGCTTGAAAAAATAGCAAAGGAGATGATCTTCTTTTTTGTATTTTTTTTCCTTTTTTTCTCAGTTCTAATCAGTGAGCTCGGAACTGCAACTCTGGTGTTAAGCTGCTTACCAAGTGTTCAAAGATTCCAACCATCCATTTTAAAACATTAAGCCACTCTTTCGGTGAAATTTCATTTCAAAATAAAAAATATTTTTAAATTCATTTTAAACAAAAAACATTAAATTTTAAACAAACAACGTTACCTATGCCTAACACGCCTAAACGTAAACCAAAGTGCTTCCGAAATCCAGAACACAAGAAGTGCTCTCAAGGTGAAAATCTCAGCACAAGTCACAAGTCCAAATAGGTAGAAAACTGCGGGGCGACTTTTCAAGTCTTCCATCTTGTATAAAAGAGAAATAAATCAAATTAGAGGTGAAAATCTCAGCAAAGATCTTCCTGGAGTGACACTCAAACGGTAGCATATGATGACAAAGAACCATTCAAATCAGTAACAAATAGATAATAAATTACGCGACTGAACATCAGATATAATTAGGCAAGTCAGCAGCAAATGTAGAGCTGCCATACAATGAAGTTAATAAGTTTTAAGAAGTCTCTAACAGCTAAGGACAGCTTTCTTGAACAATTGCCAACAAGTGGACTTGGAGATCATATGCACTCAAATTCCAAGTAATATTAGTCAAGGTACATATTTGCCTTCTGTCATGCCACTAATCACTGCATCTGACAAGCTTAACTGCAGAAAAAGAGCAAGGAAAAACAATTGGACGACATAGAGAAAGTAATGATAAGACATCATATGACATCGAAGGGGAAGAGTAATGAAGCATGGCCATTTCTCTTTCTTTCATTGGCTTGGTCACAAGTCACAACAGTAGCCAGATATGACAGCACAAGAATCACCTCTATAATTTAAACAAAGTAATGCCATTGCAATTAAATGTCCGAAAGAAGCATAAAGCAAAATATAAATAAATTGTTGATGTGATAATTCTTGCCATTGTAGATGGAATTTGTCATGAAATAATTCTTCTTTTTTTCACCAAGTATACAATGAATTCTCTGAGGAGCAAAACAAACATAAGGTCAAGGCTTATAAAAAAACCCTGGGATTTTAAATTGTTGATGTTCAGGAGAAAATTTTGACGTGTCGATCAATGAGTACAAAAGGGCATAGCTGTAGTTTGAATTATCATAGGCCAAACAATCGATTATTGAAGGGAAAAAAAAAGACTGTCCTTTCATATGCAGAAGAAAATTCTGTTAACAGAATGAAGCAAATCATGAGAAGTTGAAAATTAACAAATTATAACTTTTGCATTTTTCATGGTTAGTACTGTTAACTGAAACCTTAAGAAGTAAGAGTTGAACATAGAAGTCCCAAGGATCTTTGAGGATACATAGAAGCATCCTGATATTCACATTGAAGAGTAATTTGGAGCCTTTTCATCCCATTAATTAACTAAAAATACTCAGCGCCTGTTGCTTTTATGAGGAGGGAGGATGATGAGGAACCAAGGAAATACAAGTTTATTTTGAGAGGAGAGAGAAATCACCCTAGCTTCAACACACATCACACATAAGGCATCTTCTTTAACAATATACTGCGTTACTGATAGCCATAAAAAAGGGTTGGTGTAGTGCACAGAAATGCACAAACAAGTGTTAAAGGGAAATAAATACAAATTTAGAAACACAATATATTCATTGGATGCTAGCATGGAGAAAATGGAACAACAGCTCAGGGATAATAGGACAAAATAGAAGAGTTTTTTTTATGAAATACAATTTTATGACAAACACCAACAGCAAGAAAGGAAACTAACCTGAAAATTCCTTATTAGTTCTTCCAACATTATAGTTCTTATGTGGTAAAACGAAAATGGAACTATTTATTCAAAGAAATCATAGTCAGCAAGATCAAAGAACTCAATAAATTAAAGAGACAACAAAGATTTTCTCAGGAAATTAAAACCTCTACAGAACCACCCCACAAAAAGAAAGAGAACTAGAAAAAAAATCAGGCACTTCCACTGCATGCTGCTACTCTGTCTGCCAGGTAACAAAAGACAACCTAATGTTTATTCCAACTTTAGCAGAATCTAATTACAACAAACCTGGAAGTGAGATAGCATGGTCCCACACAGCACACCTCACATATAGAAAAGAGAACAAAAATTAGCCTCGCTATAATTAACCATGTAAATCACTCATGAAATTCAGAATACAAACAAAAATCAACAGCTGGTAAAGTCACTCCACAAGTGTTATGCATGGACTTTACACCATCCTTTAAAGAATAACTCTCTTAATAGAAACCCCATTAAGTAACGTGATCAAAATCAATGACTATCAGGAGAGAGAGAAAAGTGTCTCTAGGCCTAAACAGAGCCTTTGTTTGACAAGGGACAATCCTCATTCTTTGATCCTTCCTCTAAGACAGGCATTCTAATCAAAATGATTTTCATTGCACTCATATTAATAAATAAATAAAAAACTTGAGCTTTTATAAATGATCATTTGATGGCTACATGGCATGTCTCCATTTGTCTCAAACTCAAACACTTCTCATGGAAACCATCAATGTCTACAGGCTTCTTAAGTTGCAGGTAGCATCCATTTGCTGTAGCCTAGAAGAGATTTAGGCGACTATAACACAAATATGACAGACTATTGTAAACTTTCTAGGCCCAGTCCTAGATGCCAATCTCTAAATTTATTTGAAAGCATCCACCAAAGCTGCCAATTATCATAGACTGCAACCAACATAAATGAACAAAAGCAGCCAACAAGAAGCAACACCCTTATGTCCATGAGAAACAAATCATTGAAACAATGTCGATTAAAAATCAAATATCATTAGGACAAAAATCAACTGCATTACACTCAGATAGGATAAAAAAATTGCTTCTTTACCATAGCCAATAAAAGATCAAAGAGCCATTACACCACTATTCTCCTGCATGTACGAGGGTTTTATCCATTATGAATCACCACCCACTAAAGATCACTTTTTTTCTGAGTTCATCTACAATATATTGATGATAACCGAAAACAGCTTAACAAGACACAAAATTCAAACTGCATAAGATGACACCCAACAAAGCATTGCCCTCAAATGACCCCAAAACATGATACAAAAGATCTCTAAACGAAACAGCCACAAAGACAGGTTTTTCTAGTTCATTAGAATGCACAAGCGTTTGTCAAAAGAAAAGAAATATACATGCCAGGAAATTTAAGTGCAAGCATGCGAAAGGTAAAAAGAAGTTCATAAACCGACCACATTTATTAATCCTATGGTTTGGTTGGGTGATCTACGATGGGAATAAATGGAACAACTGTTCAAAGATAGGACAAAATTGAGGACTGTCAACAAAATACAATTTTCAAGCAAACACCAATGGCAAGAGAGGCAACAATTTAAGACAAATTTGAGAAATTTCCTCATCTAATTCTTCATAAATGAATAACATGATCTATGGTAAGAAGTAAATGTAACTGATTATCCACAAAAATCATAGTAGGACAACATTGTAGATTTTATGAACCAAAAAAGACAAGAAAAATTCTTTGAAGATTTTCTAAGGAAAATAAAATTTTCATGCAACCAAAGAAGATAGACAAAAAAACAGGCATTTGTCTTACGTAACTTGAGCAAGCTCCTACTCGGACTCAGTGTGCCAAATAGCAAAAGACAGCCTAAAGTTTATTCCTTTTATAGAAATCCAAATAAAAAATTTACATGTGAAATGACATGGTCCCACAACAAGCATCACACGTATAGCATAAAAGATAAGGATTAACCTCGCAGATTTTAGAACAAGTATATACACTCATCAAATTTTAGAGTACAAATGAAAAACTAATTGCTGGTATAGTTATTCCCACGTGTTAGCATACACTACACACCACCCGTATTTAAGAAAAACTCTTTCAATGGAAATGTCCTTAAGCAGTGTGATCAAAATTAATGACAATCTGAACAAGCTTGTCTCTTGTTAATGTGTCAGCTCAGAGCTACATTAGATCAGGTAGGTTTTTTCATCCTTATAAAACATATAGAGTTTTTTTCTTTTTGACAAGGGGTGCAATCCTCATTCTTTGATGCTCTTCTACGACACCCATTGCAATCAAAATGATTGACAGCGTCCTGCATTGAGAATCAAACAACTCAAGCTCTCATCCCCATCACTCCTATGACACGTTCTCCATTGTTTCCTTGACCTCAAACAATTCCTCATGGAGACCAATAATGTGAATGGGATACTTAATAAATTGCAAACAAAGTCCATCTGTTGTGCCTACAGTGTATTTAGGAGACAACACAACTGTGATTACTACTATATGCCTTTTCGGGCTCTAACGGTAACCTCTATTTATTAGAAACAATCCATCAAAAGTTTTCCATCATCGTATGCTTGAACCAGCATAAACGAACAAAATCGCCTAGGTGCCCTCAAGAAGCAAACCTTGTAAGCACGAGCATGCAAAAGAAATCCTCAAAACAGCCAATGAAACTGCATAAACCCGGACTGCTTGAGCAAAAATCAACAGCATTCAACTCACATAGGCTAAAAGATTGCTTCTTTACCATCAAAGCGAGATCAAACAGCCATTGAAACACTGCTTACACAAATCTACTATATTCTAAACCGCTAGTGATGCTTGTTTTCTAGGTTTCACTATCTCATATTAAAAAATAACTTAAAACAACAACCAGAGACATAACATTTAAACAACGGAATTTAACACCCCATAAAAGATTTGCCCAAATGACCCAGAAGCATCCCCTTCGCACAAAACCAGAAATCATCTCACACAACAACCTCGCTACAACAAAACCCACGCTCCTAATCGACAAAATATGTAAAAAAAAAATAAAAATGAGAAACCTGTCACCAAAACAAGAAAAATGAGAAAACAAGACATTAAATAAAAGAAGAAAGAGACATACCCTTGTCCATCAAGGTTCCCTTGTCCACCACTCCCATAAGAACCATCCTCAGCGGCAGCTGTCTGCCAAACAGATTGCCATGCCTGAGAAGGTGGCTGAACATAAACCCCAGTGGCAGGATCCACAGCTGGCCTCCCAATCATCATCCCTCCAGCGGCAGCGGCAGGCTGTCCCATCGGAGGGTAATAATAAGGTACCCCACTAGCCGTAGCGCCGACAATTCCACCAAGACCAGCAGCTTCCTCTTTGATCTCATCTCTAGGTACAATATCAACCAAGAAATCAAAAATGTCAGTTCTGGTAATAGCAGCAGCAATGTCATTCTTCTGTAGAGTCCTTCTCTTGTTTTCCTCAGCATGAAGCCAAGAACGAATTGTCAGTTCTAAAATGAAAAGCTCACATGCTTTAGCAAACAAAATAGGTGCTTCAGCAGAGATCATGCGCACATCTTCATCAGCTTTCATGATTTTCTTGATTCTTGCTAGAGGGAGTTGATGGTTCTTGAAATCATTAACTTGTTCAATTTCTTGACGCTGGTAAGACCAAAACATTTGAAGTTGCTGCTGCTGTTGTTGGAGGAGGTGGTGGAATGGGGCTGAGGATGGTGCCCCTGGTGGTGGTGGAGTGGTGGTGTTGGAGTGTGGCGGATATGCGGTGGATTGAGGCTGGTGATTGGTGTTGGTGTTGTCCATTGTTTTGTTGATCGGAGACAAAAGTAGTTTTGTTTTGTTTTGTTTTCGAGGGTTGGAGATGAAATGAATGGGGGAGATGATGAGATAAGGTGAAAGGGTTCAGTGTTTTGGGGCCGTGTGATTTGCTGATTTTTAGTGACTTTTTCTTATTTTCTTGTTTGGATTCCCTTCTTTTTATTTAACACATAGATTATACCAATCAAATCCGGTCTAGTACAGCAGGTCTATTTATAATTTTTCCACGTGATTCATTTATTTATTTTTATTTTAAATTAAATATAAAAGGTTTTTTTTGTTTAATTAAATAGTTAAATACCTTTAATCAAAATCTTAAATTTATTAATTTTTAAAATTTATCCTCGTTTTCTCTTGATTTCTTCTTAAATTCTTTTGTGAAACTGATTTATCATTTTAATTTAGCTTTTCAATTCAATTTGATTAATTTTACTGTATATTTAATACGAACCCAACCTAAATCAAATAACCAAATCACAAAAACAACGTAACATGTGAAATTATACTGATTTTAATAAAAACAATGGGCAATGGGATTTATGGATGGTACCAGCATTGACTATAGCTATATTTCATCTTATTTTTTTTTATCATAAAGTATGAGGATCGCTTATGTGATCATTCTCTTTACAATTACGAACACAATAACAAAGTCAAACTAAGCAAGTGACGATGCAATCAAGTTTGGTCAATTTTCAGTTTATGTGCTGGCATGAAAGATATATTTGGGAATATAATTTAGTTGTTTTTTAAAATATTTTTCATGTTGAAATATATTAAAATAATATTTTTTTTATTTTTAAAAATTATTTTTAAAATCAACATATCAAAACAATTTAAAATAAAAAATTAATTTTTTAAAAAACATAAATATAACCGTGTTTCTAAATTTCCCAACAATCATATTGTTCTGACACAAAATGCAGGCAGAACTACTTAGCTATAAGGTAGGTTTAATTTTTATTTTTTTTCACGTGTACAAAGGGAATGAACATTCTAGCCTTGCCCAAAAGAACCATAATTAATGTACGTCGCTATCATCTTCATCTTATAATAGTAAGTTTTGTTATATAGTTATGACATGAAAAAATATAGAATTATTTCTGGCAGTCCAACTCCAATCTTTGAAGGAAGAATAAAATAAAAGGTGATGTGTACATGCCTTTATCTTATCAGCCAATGATACAACAGAGTGCCATCACATGATGCTTTGCATGAAGAGACCTTCCTGCTGTTCCTCTAATGGCCCCACGGTTTGACTGCTTGGACTCTCCATTTCCTCCAGAAGAAAACCCTTTTTTAACCTAACTCTTCTTGAGATTCCTCCATTAAACTGTGAACCCAGATTATCTGCAAGAGAAAAAGACTTCCATGTTATGGATATGTTTACGGTATCATTGTTTTTTTAAATATAAAAATATAAAAAATTTATTTACGATGCAAAAAAATGAATTGAAAAATACAAAAACCAGAAAGTTGTTTTTGTTTATGAAATGCGAAAAGTAGATACATATATAAATATTTTATTTTGTTTATTGATTTTATTTCATATATTTTCTTTTATTTATCTTATAAGTTAATTATGGTCGCTAGATGCAAATGATTTTTTTTATACAAATACATCATGCAAATACAACTTATCTATTTAAAATCTAAAAGGAAAATTTAAAAATATATTACAATAATCTCTATGAAATTATAGAAACAATTTAAAAGATTAGTTACTATTTAAAAAAATAAACTAAATAATTTTAAATAAGATAGGGGTATTAAATAACATTTAAAATTTAAAAATAATCAATTAAAAAAAAACCAAATCTACATATCTGGTTTACTTGTTGTCCGTCTTGGTAAATAATATGATATTTGCATGAGTATTTTTCAACTTGTTTTCACTTTTTATTAAACTTTTTTTCGCATAAAAATACTTTAAAAACATAATAAAACTCAATAAAAACATTTTCAACTTAAAAAACTCTTAAATCAATTAAAATACTCAAAATTAAATATAATTAAAACAAAATTCATGATCTCAATCTACCTTATCCGGCATATAAGGGTAAAACCACTTCCAATAAACTTTTTTCTTTAGAATAAACCTATTTAAATCAAGTTTTTTTTTTTTATGGTTGACCAATCATTTTCTCTTTTTTTATTTCTTCAATGACTTTCACTCTTCTTCTTTAATATTAAGGGACGTCGTGATAAAAATGAAGTTTTAATAAAAAATTTAAACAGGACTAAATAAATGTATAATTTAAAACTTAAGAGATAAAATTAAAGTTTCCCATGCTTTTTGAACAAACAACTTTGTTTTCTTTTAAACTTTGGTCTTTAATTTAAAAAAATTGCTTACAATAATTTAAAATTCTATTTTATAAAATCAAATTTTAATTTGAGGTTGAAATATTCTATGAGGGATGGAATATGCAAATATAAGCAAATTCCAAGATGTAGACAATGATGAAATTTAAAAAAAAAAATTTTAATGGCTAAAATGCAAAAATAAAATAAAATTATAGGACTCCAGAAGGGAAAAAAAGTGGTTATGAACAGTGAAATTTGAAAGAACAACTCTGTTTATTTATTTATCATCCTTGTTTTTCAATTCTTTGTTTAAAAATAATCTAAGATTCCATTTCATAAAGTCTAAATATTCTATGACATATCACATATGTAAGATCATGCAATGGGAGAAGGTTAACAGTGTACAATCTATCCACGGTAAAATGCCAATCTCTTTTAACTACAATTTTGTATAATGGGTTCTCGAACTATTCGCCGCGGGGGAAGTGAGAAAGGGAAGATATTACAAACCTAACCATGGTGTCTCCGAGTAGATTTGGAGGGTTTTTTCAGGGCTATCAACACTAGTTTAGCTTCTGCAACCATACTAGTAATGACTAAAGAAGCAAAATGGCATCCTGCCAACCTTTCCATGAGAATAGGTAAATGATTATAAGCAAACACCTGGTTTGCGGATAGTAAAATGCAAGATAATGGAGTCATAAGCTAAATGAGAATAAATTCATCAGACACACCGAACACAGGAGAAGGAAGATGTTGAAATTCTTCGTATTTTTGTGTATCATAATAACAGATTCTGAAGCCTTTCTCTCTCAAGTATACAAGAATTATGGGGTGCAGTTCCTGTAACACAAAATTGACCAGCTGCAGAACACCAGTCCTTTGGAGAGTAACCAAAAACATTATTAAAATTATCAGTGGGCAGCAAAAAAAAAAAAAAAGAGCTTAGCCTATTGGGTGGTAAGCTATAAATTCTGCTACCATGTGTGTAAATCCAGCCTTCCAAACTGTCTTCAAGTTGCAAACACAGCTAAGATAAGTCTCAAAGGCATCCTGTAACTTCAAACAAAACTGTAATCCCACCAATGTATAGAAAAGGAAAGAATTGCTGAATCAGTTTCTGTAAAACCACGCCCCAGTAGTCTTTGAAGAAATGCTAAAAAGAAAGTTTTCTGAGACTTTGGCCTGCAATGATCTCTAACTTCAATTTTCTAAGACTTCAACTACTTGGCAAAAACTGTTAAGTGAGCCCTTCAGTTTAAGTCCAGCCTAACAGAGAAACTTCTAGCTTTTTTTCCCTAGTTCTTTCTTCGCATCCGTTTATACACAATTACCGTGTCTTCATTTGTTTCCTTACCCTTTTTCTTCCTACCATCAGTCACATTTTCTCTAGCAGCCTCTTCCACCACCCCTTTTTCCTTGACTGTGTTGACATTTTCAACAAACACTTCTTCGCTGGATTTTTTCATATCCCCAGATGAATATTTTTCCTTATCTTTTTCAGCAGTCTCCATCATTGCATCCAGCTGAACTTCTGTTAATACCTGAAGTAGCTCCAAAGGAGTTGATGCAGGATCAAGCTCCCAGCAACCTTTAGGAGCATATTGACCTTCTTGACCAGTGAGCAGAACTGAAGGCACCTGGTGAGAAAACCTAAACATCTCTTCCCTTGGAATTGTCCTGGTTTTGCTTGGATCAGGATGCTGGCGAAACACTGTCTTGAAACCAGCAACTTTAACAAGAGGGGCGACAGAAACTCCTCTCTCCTCTTTGTAGTCCTCAAGCACTTCAACCATGTCGTATTTGTGTATGACTTCATCAGGGGTATGCTCATTCCAATTAGGGGACCAGTTTTTATAAACGGCCCAAACATCTCCCTTTCCAGGATATACTTGAATGGCTCCTCTTGCGCCCTTCACCCACTTCACCACCTTGTGAGAGAAAGAATTAAGAGACCTATTGACTTCATGCTTACCTATCCAGAATTCTCCACTGGTCTTGTAAAAGCCAGAACCAATCCAGTTTAATGGGCCCAATTCACGGTTGCTTTTGGTGTTAAGCCAACTAATCCGCATTTTGAAAGGTTTCCGTGATATCACACTGTGAATCATGGCATAATACCGAGGCATCCCATCATCATTATCATAAGCAGCCCAAACCTGGTTATCACCAAATGATTTATTGGTGCGATCCTTGTCAAAATCATGAAAATCTGGATCCAGAACACTGAGTGCTAGCTGATCACTGATGTTTGTATCTGGATCATCATTAGCATTAATTGGTGAAGGGTCAGTGGAGTGAGCTCTGCTCTTGGAAACTAGATTTTCTGGACATTCTCTCACATCAGCTTTTGTGCTGTTCATAGTAGCCTTCTGCTTTCCTCTCTCCTTGTTTATATACTTCCCTGATGTCTTTAGAACATTAGCCTCACTGCTCCATTCCTTCACCTTCTTGGAAATGTCCCTCTTAGCCTTCTCCATCATCATCTTTCGAGTTTCTGCTTGTGTCAACTCCTTTGTTCTATTAACTTTATGGTTGCCAGAAATGTTCCTCCTCACTGCTTCAGAACTACTCTTTCGAGAACCAGATTCAACAACTCCATTTCTGTTAGCCACCTCCTTTGCTTTCTCTTTTCCATTACTGTTTGCCCTTTGCTCATCAGAGCACCTTCTCTTCTTCAGCCTACCTCCTTTCAGCACAGAACCGGAACCAGACTTGCTGAATCCAGAAGCTCCTCCAGCAACTGTTTTTGTTTGCTTGTGAAGGAATTCTTCTTCATGCTTTCTTTTCAATTTCTCAGATTGAGCAGCTGACAATGCTGATGTTGCACTTCCAACAGTGCCATCTTTAAAAAATACCCCTGACTGAAACATTGATGATGCAGATGATTTTTCAGCCCTTGTATGCCAAGCAGAATTCTCTTCTTTGCTGTAAGAAGTCCACATACGGGATGGGCCATTTTCATCCATGGATGGGGGTGGCGTCTCAAAAGCCAAGAAGGACTGACAACAGTTCTGACAAAGAAGGTTGTGGTTGAGATAAGTTCTAAGGTACTCAAATTGTGTTTTGCATTCATTACAGATTGTCCAAAAGGTATTGGGTTTGGAAAACAGGGAAGGAGGAGCAGGCTTCGGGTGCATAGCACTCTTCCGGCTCCGTGCATTAGAATTTTTATTGTTAGAGAGATCACGGTAACCATTCTGACCAGCTGGCACTGATGATTTCCAATTTGGAACCTTTTGATCCATACCTTTAACATTCCGCTTCTGGTCAAAGGAAATTCTCTTCGCTTTATCAGACAGCAGATTCCAGGCTTCAGATATAATCTTAAAAGCCCCATCAGCGCCTGTTGCTTTATTTTTATCAGGATGCAGAATGAGAGCCAGTTTCTTGTAATGTCTCCGGATTGTGTCATCATCTGCTGACGGTTCAACATCAAGGACTCTGTACCAGTCTACATCTCCATTTGTTCTGTTATCAGCAGCCATGTACACATCAAGAGCTGCTAAAAGTCGAGGAAGACCATCAAGTGCAGGATACAAGTTTTGAGCCTTCACTGCAAATCTTCTTGCCCCAGCAATGTCCCTCTCTGCAAACTTCTTCTCTGCTATCTCTTTGACTCTAGATGCCTCCTCTTTATTAAATTCCATTTCAAGAGGTCTCACTATTGGCTGTTCTTCTTTGTAAGTATAAGCCAAAGCAATGTTGTTGAGATCTTAATCACAAATATCTAAATCCAAAACCTGAATTTCCCATATGCATCATCAAGAAACCATCTTCACAAAAAAAAAAAATCAACAATAAGGAAACTATGTCTGCAAAGAAGAAAAAAAATAAAGTCTGAATTCCCAACATGCATCATCAAGTTACTGCCTTCAAATGGCAAGTCCTGACACACCAAAAAAGAAATCCAAAACAAGGAATCTATCTGGAAAGAAGGAAAATAAAGACCTTGATTTGCGCCGAACAACACGGTCATGATTAATCAGAATAACAAATGATTGTTTATTGCGATCCATCAATTACATTAATATAACACTTGTTGATCTTAATTCCTATAAATGATCCAACGGAATTACCGGAAAAAATCCATAAGTTCCAACGAATTTCCAAGATGAGCATAACGGATTTGAAAATACAGCATTCCAAATAAGTCTAATCACAATGCCATGCACAATTCTCACTTATGGTGATTCAAAACTAAAGAACCAAGATACAATCAATAGTAGGTGATCTAACAACAAGACCAACAATCTACTTGATCACCAAGAAACAACAAGAAATGAAAGAGAAAAACTCAAAGTCTCAACAAGTATCCCATTCAAATAACTCTCTCAAAAACTCCAAGTTTTCTTCACCTCCCTAGCATAATGTCAGTCACCATCCATTTCAAATGAAAAAAAAAAAAAAAAAATCAATCCATAACTGAACACAAACACAAGTACCTAACAAAAAATAAGGCGAGCAAGAACTATCCACTTCTCAGATTGACATGAATTTATCAAAAACAAAACATCCCCGATACTTAACACACAATGAGGTATGTAAATCCCAACAACAATAAGTACCTCATGTTCAAAGTTAAATTCTTTACTAGAAACCCACATGGTATTTATCATTAAGACACGATATAAAATACAAGAGAAATTTTTAAAATTCCAAATGAAACATATTGTAAGAGTAAAAAAGCAAAAATATTGAAAACAGAGAAAAATAAAAATTACCCATTTGCATAAACTTGAATCAAAGAACCCCCATTGACGAATTAGCTTCTCAATTATTGAATCTGGATCAAAAAGAACCAAGAGGAGGGTTTTGTATAATTTTTTTTTAATTTCGAGAGGCTATGAGAATTAGAATTCTCAAAGAAAATAAAACACTGCTTGTTTTATATTAAATATTTTTTTAATGAAAAAGTAACATGAGTTTTCCGTTTATTTATATAGAAAAATGGCAAATTTTGTGCATGTTAAACCCTAACTATGGTTTGTTTTTTACTCTGGTTAACATGATTGGCAGCCAGCTAAATATGGGAAAAAAATATTCCAGTGTCCATGACAGAAAAATAAAAATTAATAGTGGAAATGTTAGGTCCAATATTTATTTTTTATATATATTACATATCTATTTTCATAATTTACTTATATTTCTGAATTTTATTTTTAAAATGGTTTTCATAATTTTGTCTAACATATCTATTTTTTTTTTCATTATTTATATCTCTATTTATAAAATAGGTACGTGAAGGAAATATTAGCAATTATTCTCGTAGCATTCTAAAATTTTATGATGGGTAAGTAATATCTCAAGTAATAAATACAGGATAGCATGCATGAATTTGCCTAACCAAATTAGCATTTCCAATTCTTGAGTTGGAAATGCACTAATTTTAGTCATCGAAATATTGTAGCTGTGCTTGACTTTACTGGCAGGCTCCTTCAGGAAATTTCAAGTTTAAGCATAATGGATTTTAGTCTCACATTTTTTAAAAAAATGTTTGCAAGGTAAAATGGCAATTTCCTTCTGGAAATTTCACGTTTAAGCATAATGTGATAGATAGATGCATTGGATTTCGAGTATCATCATCTTTTATTTTAACCTGAATTCTCATTTAAAAAAATTAGAGGAAGTTTGATAACCTCATCTCTTTAAACGGAATAAAATATTAAATCTAAATATATATATATATATATAGTCATGCTAGCTGTTAGATTTAATATTTTTTAAGTGTTGAGCCTAAACATATATAGATATGATAATTTACTAGATTTAATATCCTTCAGTGTCGAGTTTATAAATTTACGAATTTGATGAATTTTCAAACTCATTATATTTGGACTCACTCAAGTACTAAGCTCAAATACAAGTAACACTAACAATCTTATCATTCTCTATAATATACCATGAGATTTTTACAAGTTAGTTCCTCTTTAATAAATCATATATATTTTTTCTTTGACAAGTTTTTTTTTTTTTTTGCCATATAAGAAATGTTTTAATACTATTAGAAAAAAAATAATTTTTTAGTCATCCACTTCACTAAATAATAAGGATGATGGATCATAAAAACTCATTGAATCCTTTAAAAAAAAAAAGGTTATCAATCTTTATTTTCGATTGTATATTTATTTTAAGTCTTTCTCTAAAATATTATTATATTTTTTTATAAAATAAATACTAACTTAAACATTAAAGAATCTCAAATTCATCAAATGGATCTTTTATAAATATCAAGTATCAATTTCCGGTCACCTTGTCTAAAAAAAATTAAATCAGATTATCAGAATTAAGATATTAACCAACACATTTTCGGATTGGATTGGTAATTTTGTGGATATAGCTTGTATTTATCCATTATTGGGTTGCCAACACAGATAAGATTTTGCTCAACAATAATCCAATTCTAGATATTATTGTGATTGCCTGAAGGATAATGCAAGGTTAACGCTTGGTCGGACTTGCCATGTAGGGTCGGGAAGATTCATGAGGTTCCATCTGTATATCATCACAAGTTCATTGCATTTTTCTTCTATCCATTTTAGGAAAATGCAATCCAGCAATTACTGGCACCGCTACGCTGGTAATAAAGCGATCGAGCTTATTAAGAAAAATAGTGGTTATTTGCTGCTGAAATCAGACATGTTGGTTCGTGAGGCAAGTCCATGAAAGGAAGTAGAAATTAAATCTCAGAGCCTCTGACACTGATCTTCATCAACCGACGGGTTTCTTCTCACCAAAGCAATCTGCAGAGGCTGTGGGGCAACTAGAAAGAGATGCTCGAGAGTGCAGAATTCACATAATGTTTATGGAAACATACAATTGGCTAGGAACATGAGGCTAAACTTGATGGATTTTAATGCAAAACCTTTATACATAGATTGCAGTAGATCAATGTCCTGTAACCTGCAGGTTCAGTATTCAGAATTTGGAATGGCTAACGAACTGTAAGGACAACAAAAAGTGATGAGTTTGTCATATTTTGTGTATCCTGACTCAGTGTTCATGGATATAGCGTGTTGAGTTTTGATTTATAATTGTATCTAATCAAACTTTTCATATTTAAAAAAATATAAACTCGATGTATTTTAAACCTAAGCAGGTTGGATATATCGATTATATCAAACTTCCAATTCCATAATTGTATCACTTTGAAGTTTGATATACAATTCTAATGTTTTGTATTCTCATGGTCTCTTGGTAATCAGATAGAAAAGATTGGAATTGTATATCAAACTTCAAAAGAAACTTTAAGTTTATTACTTGCCAAGACATTATAAGAGACAAAAAAATTAATGAGTAATTTAAATATATAAAGTTTGAAGGATAGAATTGCAGGGAAAGAGTTTAAGAGAATGAGAGGCGGCCGAGGGTGTGAAGGTGAGAAATAAAAAGTGCTATGAATTTTCTTTATGAAGGATTACAAGACGATGATAGTTCAAGGCAACAGGGGTCATTACCAGAGTAGCGGGCTTAAATAAATAAACTCTAATGTTCAACTGGACTGTAGCCTGCAGGTCAAAGCAAAAGGCATCTTTCTAGTTCCAGAAGACAAAAAATCAGACGATCTGTAGATTTCATCAGAATCACCTGTATAGTTCCACAGCTACATGCCATTGAAAATTAATACCAGAAAGAAACTCGAACATAAAAGAAGAGAACTAGATGGAATATATTTATCAAGTACGAACTCTGTTCTGATTTCAACAAGCATATAATTAATCACCTAACTTACAAAATGAATACAAAGCATGATGCTGCCTGCAGATTAATGAAATATCCTGCAGATCCTGGAAGAAACTGGTTGGACGAATCGACCACTCATAAAATATGTCCAAAAAAAGCAAGGAATTTAATCATGTTCAGGGTAATTCAACGAAAAGCGCTTTATAGTTGTTTCTCTTGCAACTCAAACAAGAGTATTCCCATAGAGCTGAGCATACACACTCCTAGTCCGACGAACCACAATCAAACTCAGGATCACTGCAATAATGCAAAGACCTGACATGATCCCACAAGTGAGAGAATAACATTCGAGTCCGACACAAGAAAGTGATTTCTCCTCCTCAAGATGTGTAGCAGGCAATGATCCAGAATTTAGCTGTTGGAGGCCAGCTTGTTTCCTTGCAAAGTGGTCATATATACCACTGGCAATGACACCAGAGAATATAAGAGAACCAGCAGGGCTTGAGAGTGTAAGAAAATTATACAGTGCACCAAAACTCTTTAAGCCAAAAAGCTCAGAGGCAGAGGCAGGAACAATTGCCCAATGTGCACCATAACCGAGCCCTATAAAAATGCTTAAAACATAAATTTCTCCAGGCCAGCCCATAGCATAGTAGAAGAGTGCAATTGCCATGACAACCTGAACCACAGCCATGGCCACTGGCCTTGGGTAGGCATATTTTCTGGAAAAACAGCAAGGACGGAAAAATAGGATTAGGAACATGAGAGTAATTAGTTTAAAGAAAATTACTGAATTTGTGATTCTGAATAGGTATATCAGGTGAAACTATTTTTCACCTGATGATAGCTTCTGAGAAGTAACCACCACCAACACGGCCAAGAAAGTTCCAAATGCTAATCATAGAAACAAAGATACTTGTATCATTATACCCCAGAGATTGACAAATCTGTCCCAGATTATCAATAACCGTCAAACCTGAACCAGAAGCCAGTACAAGGGAGAAAAACATGAGCAAAAAATCTGCCTTTATTAATGCCTGCATTAATGTGAAATCCTCTCCTCGGCGCGGACCTTTTCTTCTCTTGATCCTCACTGCTCCGTCTGCAGCTGCTTGAAAAAGTTTAGCTTGCAAATGTGCAATTCGTCTATTTCTTTCTGTTGGTTGAAGTAAGTCCATTTCTGAAGGCTTCTCATCTTCAATCTCACTTAGAATGAAACTTCCACCTATTTGCAGCTCAGATTTACTGGACTCTTGTTTATCTGTCTCGGGAAGAAGGTTCTCCTCCACTGGATGTCTTGGTTCCGAGTGGAAAGCCAATAGAACAGGAATTGTGATAGGAAGCAATACAAGAATGATCAGAACAGCAACAAGTACTGTGAGCAAAGTTTGATTCAGATTAACTAGATCCTCGACTATCAAGACTCCCAATAAATAAGCTGCTAGAACGAGGCAAACACTGTAGGTAAATAAGAAGCTTGAATTATCAGATGACCTAGCTTGTCTGTGACCTCTTACAGGTCTCACAACGAACATTATAGCAATTACAACCATGGATGGCCCAACTGCAATCATGAAAATCAGCGATGCTTCATTAGGGGAATTGATCATAGCATAAATCTGAGTCAGAATTGCACCACTCAACCCGGCAAATCCCTTAAGTATCCCAACAACAGGTCCCCGGTTTTTGGGGAAGTTCTGCACACATGATACTAGAGCTACTGTATTGAAGTAAGTCTCACCATTTGTCCCCACAAATATAGCAACACATAGCTGCAGAGAAGAGTTTTGTTAATATTTATGAGCATGTGATAATTAACAAAATTGCAAATCTAATCTCAAATAAAATTAAATGAAAAAAAAACCACATAATCAAAGGGTACTTCCTAGCTGCGAATAAGACATAATGCTTTGTCCTGACTACTTCAGCATACATCTAACTTCTCCTCAGGGAGGTAAAAACAGAAGAATTCACACCAGCAGATCTGTTCATTAAGTGCTTCCTTTCTTTTCTCAATGACAAATGAGGAACCTCTCTTGGTCATTGCAGGGAAAAACATTAAAAGAGAGAATGGCTGGCTTATTCTGTCAATTTAATTGCAAACTAAAATCACTTTGAAACTTCAAGAATACTCAGGCGTAGAGTAAAATCACTAAAATCCCTCCACTTTGGTGTTTTCCATTACTTTTTAGAGTGCAGCTTGTCAGGGCAAAACCAAGCTTGGAGTATAAGTTGCACAGTAAAATACACAACCAGATCACCATACATGACCTCCAAGTTTAAAGCACCAACAATTTGATTCTTACTTGAGTTTATATCATGAAAAATGACAAGAAGTCAAAAGGTAGATAAGAAATTTGAAGGGGAGGCAAAACTGAGTCGTGAAAGTGTAACAAACAAATAATACTAGAAAAATCCCAACCTTGTTATGGTTCTGATAGGAGATGATAGAATTTAGATCAACTGGGTTCTGATAGGAGATGATAGAATTTAGATCAACTGGCAAAACTATGACCTAAATCTGAATTCGGGTGAGACAACTTTTTTGGATTGGAATGGGACCCAGTTGAGAAAGAGGGATGTGTATCTCTTGAAATCTCATCTAAGTAAGATCTCGATTTCATGTCTTTTTAACCTTTTACCCATAAACCAAATTGACAATCAAACGGACTCGAAGCTTTGAACAGTGAGACGTGGTTGACATTTCTATAATGCTATAGAATTGATCCAATAAACCAGCAGTTCTGCAGATTTTCTGACTAATTCATGGAGATATATTATATATCTCTATTGAAGGCATAAACAGCAAGCTTAATATTGTAGGCTTGTAGCTAGATCATCAACATCAACATCACCATCACCATCATCACTGTGAACCTAACAAAAATCAAGATCGTCCAAAATCCCAAGCGAGAGAGAGAGCATACTTTTCTCAAAATCCAAAAGGGACCAGCACTGCACAATCAAAATCTAACCACAAGCAGCCAATTCAGATATCCAATGATCAGATTTTTAGGAAACTCTAGACTCAAAATACAGACAATCGTATGAAAATTCAAATGATAGAAAGATTTTCTTTTTATATATTAAGTAAATATTCAGAACACAAATTAAGTGATAGAAACAAATGATTGAACTCACCACCCAGAGAGGCATAGCAGGCACTTTCTGCGCAACAATGAGCCAAACCAAGCCATACCCGACAAAGTTTTGCACAACTCCAATAAGACTAACAGCCCAAATAGGAAAAATCTCACATAAACTGCCAGGCACAAATCCAATACTATCACCCAGGTCCTTAGCCACACCAAGTATAGCCACCTGCCTCTGGTTGTAACCCATGGTGCTCTTGATCACTGGTGATATACTCCCAAACAAGTATCCAATCCCAGCACATGACTGTATCCACATTGCACACACAAAAACCAGCCATCTATCATTAAAAAAGGCCTTGAACCTGTCATGCAAACGTTGCTTCGTCATCCACTAAGATTAAGAACCCAGAAGAGGAGGATTAGCAAGGCTTGTCAATGGAAAAAAAGGAATGATCTTGAAGGTATTAATTATGAGATAAGTAGGGGTTGATTTTTAATCTTGAAAAGACATTAACTTTGTGTGTATAAGATCAGTAGTGGCTGTATAACTTGGACAACTACTTTCCTATATTTTTTGTTTGCTTGGACATGGAAGCAAGTGGAAAAGAATGCTTTCAACTTGAAGACATAAACACAGAGGCGTGTGGGAATGACTTCCTGGCCATAAAAATATCACCATTTTTTAAAAAACAAAAAATCATTAAAATATATGTGAACACTTTGATGTAAACATTCACCAGCTATTTTAACAGTGTTACGCCGCGCAAGTTAGATATTTTCTTACATCAAGATATATGTATTAAGATATATAATTCTGGGATATTTATCCGGTTATAATTACTAATTTTATTTATTAAAATTATTTTTTTATTCGATCAAGGAAAGATGGAAATAGATTTACTTATTAAATTGAATGAATAAAAAAATTATAAGACTGTATATATTAAAAATATTATATAAAAATAAATATTTTAATTTTCAAAAATGAAGTTCATCTAAATAAAATATTAAAAAAATTATAGATAAATCAAAATAATATTTTTAAAAAATAAATATATACAACACTATAAAAACAAATCTTTATCCAAAAAAGATTAAATAAGAAGAAAGAAAATTATAGAGAAAAAATATTAAATGAAACATAAATTTAAAAAATATATATTAATTAAAAAATCAATATTAGAAAAAAAAAACTCAAATGTAGTGATTTAACTCATTAAATCTGTACATGAATTCAACCAAATTCACCTTTAAAAAAATTGTGAAAAGAAATGACTTGAATGGTGATTTTTTTTCTTTATTGCCATAAAAATATCACCTTTTTTTTCACTTTTTGGAAAGAGAATCACATGAATGCTTAAATTAATTCACAATATTGTATTTATGATAAACAAATTCACTTTACCATACAAGAGGCAAAGCACTGAAAAGTCAACTCGTTATGAATTGTTAATGGCGTGGATTCATCTTTATAATCTCTTTGGATTATTAGAAAATTAAAGAAAATAGGAAAGTTTTTGGCAATTGAATTTTCAATGGAATTTATATTCCTATCATAATTTCGTGGGACCATTTCTCTCGTATTTGCATTAGGTGCCAAAAAAGGACTGAATAAGAAATAAATGTGACTTTGGCTATAAGTAGGACGACAGATCTGTGCCTGCTTCGTGGATTTTTTTAATCCATTTGATAAGATGGGAGGGTGCAATTACATGTTTGTTTGTTGTGTTTTAGTATGTTCCAATTACACCTTGAGAACACAGGCATACAGATAGGCGAATGAATATAGTTCAATAGGGCTTAGGTTTTTTATAACTTAATTGCATAGTGAAACAACTATTGGAAACAAAAATAAATAAACTTGGCGTTTCAGGGGTAATTTTATGTTTTTACAATAGTGTTTTCACTATTACAATTTAAACTGAGAAGCAATGTTATATTTAATCAAATATAAAAAAAATAAACAAATAAAATACACAATAATAATAAAATAAAATAAAAAATTAAACCTTGAGTCTAAAGCTTCTTGGTCTTTTCACGATAGTTTTTTTTTTTTTGTAATTATAAAGCTAACTAAGAGGCACTTTGATATTTTACTAAATAAAACAAAAAAGAACTTGTGCATGTTGCGCACTTGGAGGTGTGTGGGGGCATGCGCTTCAAGCATCTTGCGACTCTTTTCGACTTCTAAAAATGTCCTCTCACCATGTCATTAGAAGCTTTGTTATGTCTTCCTGTTGGTGTGGCCCGTGTACCCAATTATAGTCTGATTTGTCACTGGTTGGCCTTTCTTTCCCCCCTTCTTTTCTCTCTTTCTTTGGAAATTACAACTTAGCCCCTTGGTTATTGGTATTTCAACTTCAGCCTTTATTATTTTGATTTTTAATATTTGGTATTAACTATTTTGTAAAAATGTTATTTGTTTTCAATTTCATCAATTTTAATATTATATTTTCAATTTATTATCATTCATTGGATTCCTAATTTTTCTTGCCTTAACCCTTTTGTAAATGTTTTATTGGTTTTTAATTTTATTATTCAATTAAAATTGATGGTATTATATTTTTCAATTTGGTTTTGATTCCTAATTTTTTATGGCTTTTTTGTAAAAATTATTATTCTTTTTAATTTTACCCTTCAACCAAAAACATTGTTTTTATTTATATGTCAATTTTGACCCTCGTTTCTTTTATTGTTTTTATCCTTTTACTAAATTAGTTTTTCTTTTCACTTTCACAAATTCAATCAAATAAAAAAAAAAATTGTATTTTATTTGTATTTTATTTTTAATTTTAATCCTTATTATTTTAATTTATGTTTTTTTTAAATTCTTTCATTCAATTTTATCTTTTAATTTTTTTATTGATTATAAATTGAACTTCGTAATTTTTTTCAAATTGAATCTTTCACGTCTAACGATCTAAGTCATAGTTTTAAAAGGTTAACAAGGGTTTTTTTAAAATGATTTATAATTCTCTTTATTTTTTATCGAGTTATTTTAATTTCATGATCTTGATGGCAAGTTTGGTTGGATATCTCACGCTGACTCAACCATGATTACCTTGATTATAAATTTCTCATAATTAGTTTTTTATGTCTTTTTTTATATCTATGGTTTTTTTATAAATATAATTTTTTAAAAAATAATAAATTATATGGCACATGCAAGACATTAATGGGCGATGTTTGTACCATTGGTTGGCATGTGCACATCTTTTGATAGTCTAACAATGGTTTTCAAGTGTCATTCAATTTTTCTTAGTGACCCTTGACCTCTCTATTCATGATGCAGCGTGTAGCCAAAAAACCTTTAATTTGTCTTTGATAAATTTCTCTCTCTCTCTTTTTGTCTTCTTTTACTTCTATCCCTTGATTTCTATGTCAGCCCTTGTATTTTTTTAAAGCATGCTTTTAATTTATTTTTCATTCAAATTTGTTCATTATTCATTTCATTATTATTTGTTTTATTTGAAATAATTCATGGAATTAGAATATTTATTTTTCAATTCCATCATCCTTTAATTTGTTTTCTATTATATTTGGTCTGCATTCCTTTTATTATAAATTTTGTTTTTTTTTTATCCTTGCCTTGGTTTATTATATTTTTCAATTCAATTTCTCATTATTTTACTTCATTGAATTTTGACACTAGATTCAGTACTCTTTATTGCTGTTTTTTATCATTTATTTATTTATTTTTCAATTTCATCATATATTGTTTTATTTTATTTAATTTTTGTATAAAATTTGATCCTTATTATTTTGATTGATATTTATTTTATTTTTAATTTTGAATGATTAAGAATTTTTCTTCGTGATTTTTTCAGGTTTGCTTTCTACGAGGTAACCTGGTTTTATAATCCAGGTCACATATTTAAAAAATTAGTTTGTTTTGACTCTTTTTTTAATAATTTTTTTTAATTCTATCATTTCAATAGAGGTATTATATTCTTACATCCCTAATCTTGGGTTAGTCAAGTTAACCTAGATCAACTTTGATTTGTTTTTTAATTTTTTCACTTTTTATTATTTAATTTGCTTAAGTGTTGACTTTCATTGTTTCATTTAATTTTTTTATACGGGTTATCCTAACTTTATAACCAGGTCATGAATTTTACATACTTGTTTTAGTCAAGTTTTTTTTTTCTTTTTTTAAACTTAGTTTTTATTTTAAATTCGTCATTAAGTGTTTGATTGCTGGTAATGGTAATTGAGTTTCTAATTTTTCTTATATCTTTATAAGATTATCATGTTCTCATTTAATTTTTTCTTTGTTAATAAGTGAAATCTTTGTGATATTTTAAAAATATTTAAAGGGTGTATTTTTATTATATCGACAAGCATTTATTTATTCTAAATTACCATTGTTGCTTTTTTTAATTTAATTTTAATTTTTATTAGCTTTTTTATAATTATATTACTAAACTAATCGAGTTTATTCAAATCAATGAGGTTTCGAATTTTTCTTGATCCTTTAAAAACATTTTCACTGCGCTGGCATCCTTTTTACGCTTGAAAAGGCTTGGCTCGGTCCCGGCGTAGCGTGAACCGCTGGCTAGGAACAGAAAAAAATAGAGGATTTTACTTAACCTTCCTTTTTGGCCCTTTGTTTTAGTTTTTTTATTATTTTTATTACTATTATAGTTGTTGTTTTTGTTTCCTTTCAAACATGGGGAAAAGAGAAATCAAAATTCAATGTCTTAAACGTTTGTTAGAGTCATCGACCACCCACCAGTATTAAATTTGGATGTTTTGAAATTGTATTTCAAAAGTCAAAATAATTATATTGCTGCTAGTTATATACACAACAGGAAATTACATGGACGACTAGAATATTGTAATAAGCGGTACTCCGTCTCAAAACACCTCCTTTCATGATTGGGGGCGGTGAGCGGTGACGTCATGAGTGGACCAAATGGAGGAGGACGTGTGTCCAAATACTTGGGAAACGTTTTTTTATTGTCATAGGACATTGAGCCAATCACCGTTTTTTTTTTTGGCTGCTACCGACAGGAAACTTCATATTAGATAAATTAATTTGGATTGTTTTTATCAAGGAAAAGAATCATGCTGGGATTAGGTAATATTCCTTATAATAGGTGTTTATACTTTTTTTTTTTTAAGAAGTATAATCTTGTGTTTTGAAAAGAGAGCTAGCACGAGAAATGTATTGTTGTTGTGAGAATTTAGTGTATTTATGATATGAATTTTTGAGTTCTCCAAAACTTATATTAGTTATGACATATTGACATTTTTATTCTTGTAGTAGCAAATATTTTTTTCCACAAAATATCATGATATCTTTCTATGAGCTCGTCGATTTATTTATTAGCTCTTTTTATGATGTACAGTTTCCTTGAATATAGATAATTGTTATAATTGATGCATCGTTGATTTTTCTTTTTCTTTTTCTTTTTTAAAATAAAAATTAAAGGCAGACAAGAGAACGGTCATTCACACCTTAATAAAGTTGAAAGGAGGCACAGGCGTACTTGGCCGCTTAAGATAGGTCTAAGTGTCAATTTTTTTATTTTTTTTATTTTATCTTTTAATGATTTTTTTTTCATTTGATTTTTTCGTTTTTCTTATTTTTTTATATAATTTTTTTATTTAATATTGAGTTTTTATTAAAAAAAATTTAAAAATTCTACATATTTTTATGATATTTTTTAATGTAATATGATTTAATTTTTACTTAATTTATGATAAAAATTTCAATATTTTTTTATAATATCATGAGATATTCTTTTTATGTAGCCCTACTTAAGTTTTTTTTTTCTTTTCTATAATCGCTTTTCTATGTATTGTTTGATTAAGAAAAACATTAATTCTAAAAAACAAAATTATTAAATAAAATCTAATTTCATTAAATAAAAAAACTAATTCTTATAAATAAAGTTATTATACACAACTAGAGATATGATTTGTAGTACAAGATCGAATATCTTTATTTACATTTATTTCTTGATTTTGTCAATTTAATTTTTAACTATTATTATAAACTCTTGTTTTTTATTATTGGCATAAATAATTTTTTATTTATTTAATGAAATACATGCATAAATTGTTTGGTCTAGCATTAAAAAAATTTATATTAAAAAACATGTTAAAAAGAAACCTGTATATTATTTCTTTTTGTAAAAACATTACCTGGTTTGTATAGCTAGTTATTTCACTAAAAATAATAGATCAAATAATAATTACTAGAAAAAAATAATGTAAGAGGATAACTAGATCCACGTATACCTTTCCAATGTCTTTGAGAACTCAGGTGTAGGTCCTACACCTCACGTCAATTCTGTGGGAAAATAACAACACAGCATCTGCGTCAACTTGTGTGGAAGTGGAACCAATCACTTCAATACAGATATTTAGTTCTGTGATATTTTTGCATTCTAAAACAGAATAGATAAAAAAGAAATGGCCTGAGTTTGAGCCCGTCCTGTTCATTATTTCCAAGTGTATGGCACGTTGGATAAAGATGGACGAAACAAGATAATATTTTGATTGAGTTGTTTTTTTATTAAGTGTATGGCACGTTTAGCGAGTCTTTAGATAAGAAAAAAAATTAATTCAGTGAAGAAATTTTTATCTTACTCGATAAAAAAAATAAAATTTATTCAGTATTTTATGCAAGAGTTAACCCGGGTTGATCTGATTCAATATAAAAATAAAATTATTATTATTATAGTTTTAAAACTCAACTCGGTAATCTACCTGAGACAAGAACAAGGTCATATGTCGGGTTGACCATTAACCGAGGTTAACATAAGGATAAAAGTAATTACTGTTTTTATTATTATAGTTTACAACCTGACTCGAAGGTCGATCTGGGCTAAGACCCGAGTAATTAGCTGAGTTTACCATTGCCTAGAATAATGTAAGAATAAAAGTGATTATTATCATAGTTTTAAAACCCGACTAAGAAGGCAATCTAAGACAAGGCCTAAGTTATGGGTCGGGTTAATCATGGACTATGATCAATGTATGAATAAAAATGATTATTATTATAATTTTAAAACTCAACTTGAGAGTTGACAAGGGGTAAGACCCATGTCACGAGCTAAGTTGACCATTGACTTGGGTTAGCTTAAGGATTATTAATATAATTTTAAAACTTAACTTAGAGCTCAAGTCGGAGCAAGATCTGAGTCATAGTTTGGGTTGATCATTGATTTGGATCAACATAAGAATAAAAATAGTTATTATTATAGTTTTAAAACCTAACTCGGGGGCTGACTTAGGGTCAAGCCTAGGTCATGGGTTGAATTGGTCATTAACTAGGGTCAATATAAGGATAAAAATAATTATTAGCATAGTTTTTAAACCCAACTTGGAGTTAAACCCCATCCAAGACCTAGGTCATGGTTTGAGAGGGTCAACTTGTGTTGATCCAAGTCAACATATGGATAAAAGTTGTTATTATAATAGTTTTAAAACCTTGTTCATGAGTTGACCTGGGACAAGGCCCAAGTTATAGGTTGGGAGGTTCAACATAAGTGACCCAAATTAAAAAAAATCAAAGCAACCTCGTTTTGTAAAAAAAAAAAAATATATAGTGAATGGATTTTTATCCGTGTTTTATCTTGGAGTTTTTTTTTTATTGAATTAAGTCAGATCAATTCTTTTTTTATTTTATTAAGCCTGGACTAGTTCTATTCCTGGGTTAGTCGTGTCTCGTGTAGTGTCTACCAGATACAAAATAAGATAAATTATCCAGTTCAATTCAATGCATACTAAACATAAAAAGAAGATAATTATTTGTCATGTCTAGTTCATTTCAATTAATATTGATCAGCATGCTAGACATTAAGGGATAAGAAGGCATAAAAAATTCAATGCCTCAATTATAATGACATGATTGCCTTTTGCTAGTAATAGGATAAATGATGAGAGGAACTACCTTAAGGGTTCAAGGTTTTTAGTGAAGATAATTGTTCTTCTTGTCATAATAAGCTTTAGAAAACAACTAGATAAATGACCTACGCTACATTGCGGGCTGGGTTAATATTTTGCCGATGTAAATATGAATGTTCATGTGATATCAACATTTTAAAAGGAATAAAAAATATATAAGAATTTGATAACTAAAAAAGGTTGCATGTGTTGTTAGAGCAATGATCTATAAAGCAAAGAAAAATAAAACACTATGAATTGAGCATCTCATACTTATTTTCAAGTAATTAATTTGATTTAATTAAAAAATAAAACTTTTTTTAAAAAAGCTAGATTCAACAAAGGTCAAAATATAAATTATGAGTTAACTCTTGTTAATTTTAAAACCACAAAGAAATCTATAAAAGGTGAAAAAACAAGAATAACAAAATGTTGGTGGATGAAACCCAAAACAAATGAACTTAAGGAAAAAAAAAAAACCAAGCAAGCCTGGATGAACCTTGTAAACTTGCGTTAATCTCTCAAACATGTAACCTGTTAAACTATAGACCCATGCTAAACTAAGAAGCTCAACACCTGTAAAATTAATTGCTAGAGGATGAAATAAATAAATTTGATTTAATTAAAAAAATTCCTTTTAAAGAAGCTAAATTTAACAAAGATATAAAAAAAAAAAACTTGAGGCAACCCTTGTTATTTAAAAAAGAAAGATAAATCCCATAGAAAATGAATAAAAAGAATGTTGGAGGCTGAAGCGGCGAAAAAAAAAAAGCTTAAAAAAAAGAGAGAGAAACCAAACAAGTTCGAGAGAATTTTATAAAACCAGGTTAAACTCTCAAACTCATAATCCATTAAATTCTCAACCTCAGCTCAACACCTGAAAAATTAAATGTTGATGGAAGAAACAAATTAATCCAATTTAATTTAGATACAAAATTCCTTTAGAAAAACTAAATTTAACAAAGATAAAAAAAAATAGAGGCAACCCATGTTATTTTCAAAATGACTAAAAGATCCTATAGAAATGAATAAAAAATAGCAAAATATTGAGGATGAAAAAAAAAATTTAAAAGAAAAAAAATCAAGGAAATCCGTGTCAATTTCATAAACCAGAGTTAATCTCTTAAACTCATAAACTATTAAATTCTAGACCCGGATTCAACTGAGAAGATAAACACTCGGCTAATTAATTGTTGGAGGATGAAATAATCATAAAAAAACCATTAAAAAAAATCTTGTAAGGTAAAAAAAAAATACAATAATAAAAAAAGATTACATTTGATAGGAAAAAAAATTGTAAAATGATAAAATTGCAAAAATTATCTTAAATAAAACAAATAGTAATCAAAAGGATGAGAGCCAAATCTGACAGATAAAAATATCTATTGGGGATGAAATTAAAGAAATCCTTAAATTCATAAATTATTCTAAATACAAAATATTGTACTAAAGAGAACAATAATGAAATTGAAAGAAATCCTTAATTTCATAAATTATTCTAAATAAAAAATTGCAATAAAAAATAGAGATTAAATCTTAAGGACAACAAATTTCATGGGTTTATTTTAATTTTTTGAAGGCCAACACAAAAATCAAATAGGAAAGAGGGAAAAGAAAAAGAAAAAAATAAAAAAAACTCCACATGCGCCAAATCAGCCACCATTATACTACACACACTGTTTATTCATGGTGAGGATGCTGAGACACTTTGGCCACTGCCTTGGAAGCAAGGTTTTGACCATCAGACGGAAACAGACACGCCATCTGAAACTTTTGGATATTGTTGACGCGTCTCCAACTTTAATTTTTTTTATTTACAAAATTATTCTATTATCATTAATGACATCCAATAATTACTAAATAACCAAATATAAAAGAACAATTAAAGCAAAGGTAAACCTTTTTAAATTTCAAGGTTATGACATAATTTAACTGTTGTAAAATTGAAGTCAAAGATAAAAAACCTCATTGATCAACGTTTAATATTATTTTTTTATAAAGAGCAATAAAATAATTATACTGTAATAAAAAAAACCATTTAACCTCGTTTTTTTTCTTGTAACGATTAATGAATCCTATAAAAATAACATTCATCCTCCTAAAACAAAGCCTACTAATTTTGCCACCCAAAGGTAAAATAGTAGTTTAATGCACAGTGAAACAATCTCTTTTAAATTTTGTTATAATAATAGTTCTTGAAAAAGACCATAGAGGAGTTTCTTGCAGAAAGGGAGGTTGACATTGAAGGAAAGGGATAGGGTTGGTGTGGTTGAGACTTGAGATCGATTAAAACATGGACAGCTCAGATCAATTTGGAGCCTCGGCTCTCACATGCCGGCTGATGGAGGACATCCCTCTGTCCTCTTGGACAACAACTTCATCTCAAGGACAAACAAGAAGCCGTCCACTTTAGTTTGGAATGGACTATTTTATCCTCCTCATTTCTGCTGATTTTTTTTTTATTTGAATGATAATGCACTGGAAATTTATGAGATTTTAGGTCAAGACTTAAGATTTGGTGACAGCATTTTACGTATATAGCTTGTTCATTCAAGCCTCACAATCATTTTAAATGAGAAAAATCAAACTAGAGGTGAAAGTGACAATCGACCCACCTTGCAGATAGGAAGAAACGTCTAGCTTCCGAATCAAAGAAGATACATCGTCAAGTGATAGTGAAGCTTTTGCTTCTAATGGTGACCCAGTTGAGCTACAGTTCCACCTTGTTCGTATTCAAACATATTAATTAAACCAATTTAGTAATTAATCATGTCTAGCCATTCATCTCCTACCTCGTTGAACTTTCAAGTCGTGCATCAAAATAAAATAT
The DNA here is from genome assembly GCA_964019445.1 of Populus tremula. Lineage (NCBI taxonomy): Eukaryota > Viridiplantae > Streptophyta > Magnoliopsida > Malpighiales > Salicaceae > Populus > Populus tremula. The sequence goes on from CAXHTJ010000004.1 coordinate 10,415,652, forward strand.
GGAACCAAACCTACAGGGAAGTCAGAAATTATGAAGCAAGTTAATACTCCTAGTAACACAAGCAGCAGCAAACTCTTCGTTGAGCCAACCCATTATTAGAAACACAAACTTTAGGCACCGTTGGTGTTATAGCAACTTCTGTTTTTTTATCCAATCATAAAGCAATATCTGTGGAATTCACACATGAAAATGGACATGCTTACGAGAATTCAAGCAAGAAATGAACTTCTCCAAGTTTGGAGTTAAATCCAATCCATTGTGACTGAACTTTAGTTGTCATGTGTTCTTTCTAGCAAGAAATGACCTCACCATTTACATATCCATTCTACACAAGTTATCTTACCTCCATTCTGCGTAATGGCTTGTAATTGCAATGTATTCCAAATGATTTTTCAGCTTTTGCTTCACATCATCCACTTTTTTCTTTCACCTGGGAAGTGTAAATCTCATTTCCAATCAATGCTAAACAGAGGTTCTTTTGATTTAACACTCGACAGCGGCGGCAGGGCTGTTTTCTCTTCTTCTTTTCCCCCTTTCAGCTAGAAACGTGCAGGCAAGATGTGTGCATGTTCTGAACCTCTGATATGTCATCTTAGATACCTTTCCTATTCACCTAGTCATCTTATCTAAACATCTAACTTAAATTGTCAACTTCAGAAGGCATTTTTTATTAGGATCATCAAAAATCAACGCGATTTAGTATTTACATTTGTAAATGTTGGTCCGAAATGATCCATCATGATGGCTTCAAGATGATTTAAGATAGTCCATATGATCATAACACAGAATCTCCATAAAAATTCTTAAAATCAAGTGCTTAAACAAGTCTAAAAAATGGTTGATGAATTCGAATTCTTCTGCTGTTCTATTAAAGAACAATCAGTCAGGACCAGTGAATACCAGATAAGATTTTCCACTGATATCCTTGAGAACATCCACTAACTGATGAAGCTAACTCAAAACAAGGACTAAATTTAATCATCTTGTTGCTCAGGCAATATAATATAAATCTAATCCATGGAATAAAAACTGGGAACATACCTGCCTAACTCGTCCAAGATTTTCTTCACTCTTTCTTCCTGCCCTTGTGAATCCCCCAAGGCTGTTGTGAAAGGGTATACATGGGTTACTTTTGTATCCATAGATCTATTAGCAACTTCATCTCCTTCTACGGAAACTCAAGCACATCGCGGTCAAACCCTCCATCAACCTCAGCTTGTAAATATTGGCTTGGAAGACCAAAGAAATTACCGGTAAAGATTAAAATGAGCATCAATCAATGTACCTATTCTCACATTCACATTCACATTCACATCTAAAATTCATAATAAAATATATTAAAGGCCTAAACTTGTTTTTGTATCTCTTGTATCCTCTCCTTTCTCCCAGTGGAAAGGAATCGTTCATGGTGTTCAAAGTCTTTCAAATTTTCTTACATAATTACTATGGTTGCATTTATATGGTGTTGATTGCCATTTGGGGCATCTTCAATGACTCGAATCTTGGCATTTTTCTGCATTGCTTCCTGCAACTTCTGCACAAAATTAACAACCAAAGCAAGTATAAATTACACTGAAGCGGTACATTTAGCCACAGTGCGGAGAATTCTTTAAAACCTGGATTACATTCCCTGGAATCCTCCATGGGAATGCAAATGATGAAGCTTGCGGATTTGTTGAAACACAACCTGGGTTTGTAGATGGGCAAGGCCTGGTTTTCCTGCAAGAACAGATCATTGCACGAAGTCAAAACAACAAAGACATATAAACCATACACATTTAGCCCCATAAAGTAGGGGAGATAAAGAAAGAAAAAAAAATGAAGTTTCATTAAAATACCCATTTTATAGTCCAATCTGCAGGTTCTTGGATTGAGAAAATGGGTTGTGGGAAAGAGAAGGGGAGGTTGAGAGTTAAGAGAAGCGATAACCAAGGAGGAAAATGGAGAGTTTAAGATTACAGTGAGGGCTAAGGAGAGGAGATTGGTGAAGTGAATGGGTTTTGGAGTAGGATTTCGAGAAGTAAAGTTTGTGATTTTGGAGGTTGAAGGATGCGGAGGGAGGGCATGGTCAACCAATGGCATTTTCCATGTTAAATAATTGTATTTATTTTAGTAAATGAAGAACGAACCAACAAGCGTCGATATGTCCGAGTGGTTAAGGAGACAGACTTGAAATCTGTTGGGCTTCGCCCGCGCAGGTTCGAACCCTGCTGTCGACGTATTTTTTGTAATTTTCTTTCATCATTGTTCATCCTTTTTTATGTTTTAATAAAATTTATTTTTGACACATAAAATCTTTTTAATATTTCACAATCCTTATTTCTTTTATTTTTTCAATACAGTCCAATTTTCATATGACTCCAAATTCATTAAAATATACAATTGTATATTTTTCCTTTTTTATTCTTAAGAATGTTTGTGGAATATTATGTTTATAATACAATTTGATAATTGGATAATAAGATATTTCATAATTACTAAAAAAAGTAAAAACAAACCCACAAAAAAAAAGAACGAATATATATATATATATATATATAATTTTTTTTTTAACTTTCAGCACACCTAATGGTTTTTTCCTTTTTAACATCACGTTTACAAATATAATTTATTGATAGCGAACAACCTAATTAATAAATTTTTAAAATAACTTCAGGGTCACTGAAAAGTTATATGATTGTTAATTTTAAAATCCATAAAATTAATAGAAATACACGCAAATTAGCTCAGATACCCACGTTAATAAAAAAAATTCTTAAAAAAACACCTATAGTATTAACATAAAATATGAATTTTAATTTAACAAGACTTCTCTTCATCGATTCAAATTAATTTAACATAAGGAAGTGTATTGCAATAAATTTAATATGAGAAACTAATATATTTAAAACTTCATTTAACAATGAAGATGTTGTTGATGTTATGAGTTAAACCAAGTGCTAATTGCTTGGTTATCATATGATTTAAGATTAAAACAATATTATATATTTATTACATTTTTTTATTAACAACATTCCACGTATTTATTTCTTTAATTTCTGTGTCATTTTACCATCCCATAATAAATATAGAAAATGAACTCTATAATAATAATAATACTAATAACAATAATAATAATAATAATAACAATATCATCTTATCTTACTTGTGCATGCATATAAAGAGATAATTAATAATTTTTATTAAAAAATGATATGTAAGATGCAACATAACAACAAAATAATTTATTAATTATATTAATCTATTGATTGTGACTTTAAAATACATTTATAATTGGGATAAAAATTCAAAGTAACAATAAATGTGTCTCTTTTTGTAATTGACATCAACAACGCCAAGAACACATGATAATCAATAGTTACTATAGCCACAAGTGATGTCAGAACATGAACCAAACACGTGCAATAGATGTTAGTTTTTGCGGTTTAACTGGTTTTTTATATATTTTTTATGTTAAAAAATATTAAAATAATTTTTTTAATGATTTTAATATACTAATAAAATTTGTTTTTTATATACAAACACCATACCGCACTGCAAAACATGCATAAATTGCATCAATTGAAAACTTCTAGCATATTTGAGACTCAAGTAAAATCTATAAAATAGTTTGATGGTTCAGATGTAGTTTATCCTCTTCCTCTTATAAACTAATATTTATATAGTGTTTCTGTTCCGAAACACAAAATTTCCCAATCCCATGTTTGGTTTCTAAGAAAAACCAGATACAGAAAGGAAAAAGGAAAGAAAAAAATCCCACTTGACAAAATTTTACTCAAACAAGCAGAGATAAAACCAATCCAAAGAAAGAAGAGAAAATGGAGGGCAACTCAAATCCCATATCACCAGTAACACCACAACACTCAAAAACAACACAAGAACTAGCCATAGAAGGCCAAAAACACTTGGAAGAAACAATCCAAGCTGCTTACCAGATCCTCTCTTCTATGAATGATGAGCTTTGCAACCCCACTTTATGGTCCACCACCTCCACCTCTACAAGTACTGTCACTTCCCCTATCACTTCTAGCAATGCCCAAAACGGTGATGCTAATGCTGCTGTCTCTGATTCCACTCTTGAATTGAATGGCGGTGGCTCTGGTGGTGGCGGGGTGGGTAATGGGGCTCTTGATGAAGCTCGGTTCCGGTACAAGAACTCGGTTGCTGCTCTTCGTGATGTTCTTGCGGCAATTCCTAATTCTCACAAGGTTTTTTTTTTTTTTTGAAAAACCCTAACCCTAGTTTTTTTTTTCTTTTATATTGTGAATTTTATTGTTTGGGTATAAATTGTGCTTGATTAAAAGGGGCAATTTTTATGCTAAATGTATGAGGCTTTCTGAGATTAGATAGTAGCTGATTTATAACGGAAGAGTTTTATGGAGTGTTGAATTTCGAGGCATTTTGTGTCTGTGATTGGAATATTGCTTAATTAGTTGAATGATCAGGAGCAAGTTTTTCACAAATTTTTAGAATTATTTCTTCTTTCTGCTGTTGGAATGTTGCTTTAATCTGAGGTATATAATAATAATATGGGAGTCAAGAAGATATTGCTGTTAGTAATGTTTAAGTTTCAATGCTTGATAAGTTAGTATTCTAGCCAATTGAATGTTTTGGGCTAACTGGAAATGTCTAGGGCTTCCAATTGGGGTAACATTTTGTCTTTGGAAATTGGTGACGAAGCTAATTGTGTGTGTGTTTTTTTTTTCATTTTCCAAAATAGGCAAAACCTTTTGAAACCAGTTCTCCGGCAGATCAAGCTGAGATTGAGAAGTTGGAAGAGCGAGCCTCCAACCTAAGAAAGGTAATTTGCTTTGAATTTTGAATTCATGTTGGCTAATCAATTTGTGTCTGTTATATAGTTTATTGTTTCAGAGTTATTTGCCACTGTATCTGCTCTTTGGATTGCTAAAAATGAGCAATTTTATGCGACATAGTTAAAATGTCTTCTAAGTTTCTTCAAAGTTCGTGTGTTTGTTCTTCTTCCTTATATTTGCAAAAATTAGCTCTAATCTTGAATTTTTTTATCATAGGAACTTGCAAAGAAGAACACATATGTCAAGCTTCTCATAGATCAGTTACGAGAGCTCATTGCAGACATATCTACATGGCAGAGTCCTTATTCTGTCTGAAGTTCATTCAGAACTCGTTATCATGAAAAGTGATGCCTGGGAATTAAGAACTAAGTGGAGATGCGTTTGTGAGATGATGTCTGTCTTGACATTTTCTTTCTTTGTGACACTCGGATATACATTACTGTAGATTTCTAGAGCTAAGTAGCAAGAAAGTTTCTGGTTTAGCATAAATTAGTAAACCTATAGAGATATTGTACAAGAGAGCATGTCTTGCATATCTTGATATGTTTAACATTATGGATATTGTCTCTATTGAAGGAAATTTTGGGTACAAGCAAGTTTGATTGTTTTTTCATATTCACAATGGCATTCCCTGTTTGATCACAACATCAAGTGATTTCAAACAAATTGTAACATGCGATTTGATATCTGATTGTCCTGGCTTTGAGGAAGTTGTAGCTGCATTTCACGAATGAAACAATTCCTGCGCATAGTAGCCTTCCAAGATGAATTTAATACCACCCCAACTTGTTTTTACCCAAATTACCAGGTTAGAGTGTGTTTGGTATTGCGGTAGCTGTTGTGGTTATGGTTTAAAAAAAATTATTTTATAAAAAGTATTTTTAGTTGAGTTTGGTTTGAAAAAATAGGTGTTTGGTTAAAACTGTGGTTAAAATTGAAGTTGAAGAAAAAATAGTTTAATGTGTTTGGTTAAAAATGCTTTTAAAATTGAGGTTATAAAATAATTTTAAAAATATATATTAGTACTTATGATTTTTAATTTAAATATTGTAGATTTAACTATTGTTATTATATCATGAAATAAATCATACTTTATATAAAATATTTTTTATTATTTCATGAAATCATTTATAATTTCATTACGTACGAAATACATCAAACAAAAACTACATTTTTTATAATATTTTTAGCATGTAATAAAATTAGATAAAATATTATCAAGAATAAATTTCACTCTAAACTAATTTATTTTTTTTAAAATATTAAAAAAATAACACACTAAAAAAAATAACACACTATAAAAAAAGAAAAAAGGCACGCAGGCAAGTGAACAGTGCAAGATAATTGCACTGTTCACTATTTTTTAAGTGAACAACATACATTATATACCGTTCATGTTAATTGCACTGTTCATTGAACAATAAACAAAAAGCATGAAATGACTGCTTTCCGTTTCCTGCGTTAGAAACACAGAATTTAAGTGGGCCCAGTAAACAGTAAAGTAATTTTTTCTTTAACCGAACGGCTGCGCGCTGCGTTTTCAATAAAACACAGCCGTAGCCGCAGAGCCAAACGGGCTTTTAGTAATTTGAGGTTGCTTCATTAGGAAGCTCACTGTAGATTCTAGGCTTTGGAAGCACCTTTGGAGGTCATGTATGTTGGGTTTCTCACATAACTGAAAAGGAGTTGCAAAATGTATCCTGATCAACAAGATGACTTCCTGGAAGCTGGAGGGATTTATACAGATTAACTTTAATTCTGCATAAAAACTAGTTTATTGCATAGTGTTTGAACGAACGACTTAAGTGAAATGTAAAGTTCCTTGTCGGTTTCATTGATGGTTATTTGAAGAGAAACCATTGACGGACTTTTTAGCCGAAAATGTTGATTCTATTATAAGCTACTGATGTTAAAGAACTTCATCATATGCTCTGCATGTAGGACAGGAAGGCCGTAAATTGATGGCTACAATCCCTTTCCTCGCAGAAAATTGGACTTATTATTTTTTTCTCTATCCTTGTTTGCTACCAGCCGTACCGCACTAATGGTGGACCAAGCAGAATAAGGTCCCGTCTGCATTTAAACGTGGGACTGATCTATGCATCTGTATTAATCACCAACCAATTTTGGGCCAAAAAAGTCTCAAGTTTCACATCTTTTATCTCTGTGAAATCTGTTCAATAGGTTCTCGAGCACATGTGATTATTGGAATAAATTTTGGTCGCAATGAGATTGTTTCGGAAAGCAGTGTGACAGTATCTCCCTGGAAGAATGGCAATTTTGAGGGTTTAATGAACACCAAAAGTTGCGTACTTCTGTAGCTAAAAGTGCTTTTCCTGTTAGGCCATTTGCTACAAATGACTCTGGACTTGTGCTTCACTAGACTGTTTTCTTCAAACGATTCAAAGTAATCAAAATAATTAAGCAGGAGAGCTTTCTTTTTGCTTTTGTTGCACTCCACTTCCACCAATCTAATGACACGTAGCTACACACGACTTTGAACAGAGAAACGGAGGAAAACCCCTAATGATTAATAACTAATTGTGAACCGAAGATCTAGTAGTAAGTGATGATCTCATATCTACAATGGCAGATTCATCTGCTCCTAAATTGATAGCCTCTTTGCTAGCTCTGATGAACCTTGTAACAGAACCTTCCACGTATTCATGCGCTTCTTTGACATTCATTTTCTTGCTCATCTCATCTGGGAAGCTGCTCAAGAAGTGGTCACCGTTAAGAACAGCTGCTAGTTGAACTACCTCACTCTGGAATTCGGACAGTGAACCATCTTCTTTTGCTTCTGTTCTTCTCAAAGGTGCTACATCTGGCAAGGTCACTGCAATGGTTTGCAAAGGCGCACTTAAAAAACAATCCATCTCCTCCATGTGATTTATCAGTACACAAGACTAAGAAATGATCAATCTATCACTACTTAAATTTAAGTTATTTATGCCTAATTGTGCATTGATAAGACTAAGAATACCTGGGCAGTCAGTTCTGGGAGAGTTCAACCCCCCAACAACTCCTTCAAATGTGCCAGCCCATGCATCTCTGTGGGTCAAGAAGTTAGAGGACAGGTTGAACATCTTCTTTATAGTTGCAGGAATTGAGGAGTGCTCAAACTCTGAGTTTGGAGCAGGTCCCTTTGGACCACTTATCACTGAAAAGAAACAAATAATTATATCAATACAATAGAAAATGAAAGTGGGAGAATGAAACAACAGAACACGACTTTAATTCTTCAGAAGTCAAAGTGATCAATAACGAAGTATATACTGACATTAGGTACCACCCAAACTTCACGTGTAAGAGAAAATTAAACTTACCAGTGCCTTTCTTGATCCAAGGAGAGACCATAATTGTCGGCACACGAACTCCAAGCCTATCAAACTTGAAGAAAGACGGGGCAGGGCCAGTGTTCCCATCGGGGCTAGGAATATTAACATAAGGAGTCTTAACATGGTCATAAAATCCACCATGTTCATCATAAGTAATGACCAGAAGGGTCTCATTCCATTGAGGACTAGCTCTCAATGCCTCATAAACCTCCTTGACAAACTTCTGACCATTAGCAACATCATGAGACGGGTGATCGTCATTTGCAGGCATTCCTTTAAGATCAAAGTAGCTTGGTTCAATCACAGTTAAGCTTGGCAACTTCCCATTTCTAGCATCTTTCTTGAACTTCAAATTAAACTGATGAAACTTGAAAATATACTTCAGTTTCCTCATGTTCCTATAGAACAAAGTTGTTGGAATGTTTTGAAAGTAAATCCCAAAGCTCTTGCCATTCTCGTGAAGTGAATCAAAAATTGTCTTTTGAGGGTACCCTGAAGCCAATTGCTTCTTAACATGGCTTGTTGAGCCGTGAGAAGTGGCAGAATACACAAACAGCCTATTTGGTTGTGTAGGGCCAGGGATTGAAGAAAACCACCTATCAAAGACTGCAAATTCTTTTACAAGTGTGGCATAAACGGGCACAGCTTCAGGCCTAAAGCCTTTCATGACAGTTTCAGAGAGGTTCTGTGATATAGTCAGAGCTTGATCAACAAAACCAGTCATCGAAGGAATAGAGCTATTGCCAAATACCTGTTGTTCCACAGCTTCAAAAGAGTGTCCAGGATCTGGATCCACAAACTCAGCATCATCTGAGAAACAAATGGATTGTGGGCCTGGATTCTTGGTTGATACAGGATTGCATTCTGTCCCTGAAACACCATTGATTGCTGGATTGATAGATTTCTTCATCCAACCAAGCATGTGATCAAAAGATCTGTTCTCCATCACCAACACCACAATGGTCTTGATGGGATTCGGTTGTTGGGCTGTGGAAACACACGAAAGTGTGAGAAACAGCAAGAAAATGGAGGAAAATGAAGGTGGTTTAGTTCTGAGCCACCCCATTCTTGTTTTTCTCAGCCAGGAGCAGGCCTCTAGGCACAGTGGGTTTGCTTTAGTTTTAGCTTCTATGCTTATCTGGTTTCTTGCCTTTATAACGGAATCAAGGAACTCTCTAGGAACCACTATTGTCTATTGCCAGTGCGAAGAAAAGTAGATTTGGCATCTTATACAGTTCTTGCTTTTTGGATATTTTTGAGTCAGAAAGAGAGGGAGATGGAGTGTTCACTGTACAAGTTCTAGCCACAGCGAGGATAAAGAAGCTTCTGGTTTTCACCCCTGCTTTTGCTTTTGCGGGTAGTTTTTACAAGACATGGCCACATATGTCCAAATCTTTAGCAGACACAGCTTTCTGTGATATGATTACATGTTGCTACATGTATTAGCTATAAGAGAGGTGCTGGCAGGAGTCACCATTCATCTCTGCAAATTAGTGAGGAGAAGAGACGGGACATTAAATTTTGAGCACGTCTTTACAACCTTTTAAAAGTTACTTTTACTAGGAAATAATGGCAAAGTGAGCTCATGGCATAGAAAAATGAGATCTTGAGCTTCACAAATTTACCAGGTGAAGGGAAGAAAGGGAAATAATTGAGAATATGAAGGCTGTTAATGGTAAACTTTTTATGGCTTCTTTTCTGCAGGGAAGCTATTTTTAAATGTGGAAACAAGAAGGAAAGAATGTGAACATGATTTTGTTTTCATTGTGAGACTTCTTGGTGTGAACTTCATAATTGGCAGGTTGAAAAAAAAAAACAAAAAAAGGAGAATAATTTTTTTTAGTTTTATATTTTTTTTTAACGTGTTCTTAATCTTATAATTTAATCAGGTAGGTTAACTAGTTACTCTAAATTAACTTTTTATTTTTTAAATTATAAATTTGTTATGCTAATTTAGATTGACCCGAGTTAATTTTTTTTTTTATAAATTTCTTTTCCATGTTATTTTTAATTCTTTAACTTAATTCTTTTTTTTATTATCTTTTTATATTATGTAATTAAAATAAAATCAATTTATATAATCTATTCCTGTATATAACTCAAGTCATATATATATATATACATTATCTAAATATTATTTTTAACTTTTTTTTAAAAACGGCCCACGGCATAGTGTAGGTTGTCATCTAAAGAAGGGCGGGGGCGCTAAAAAGATAGGAGGTTAAAAAAGGGAAGCATGTGCATGAGTAAAAAGCTCATTTCCCACTAGCGAGTGAGTAGACCCATCAAGAAATAAAGAAGACACGTGCATGCTTTAGAGAAAGGGTAAAAAAAAAACACAACGTATGGAGATTAGTGCTCTGTCAGTTCCGCCATCGAAGGTCATTTTAATTACAATTTCCACCGTCACTTCCGAATTGTCACCGATGTTTTGGAGCACAATAATAATAATAATAATTTTTTAAAATATTTTTTTATTTAAAAATATATTAAAATAATATATTTTATTATTTTAAAAAAATTGTTTTTAACATTAATACAATCCAAAATCATAAAAAAATACTAAGTTTAAAATGGATAATGATTGTTTTTTAAGGTTTTTTGGTTTGAAAATAAATCAAGATATTTTTTTAAATTTTTAAATATTTTTTTTCAAAATAATATATCAAAATAATAAAAAAATATAAAAGTATCATAATGAACTCAATTAAAAAAAAGACACCATTAAAAAGCTCTCATTATCGGTTTCAGCAGCCTGATATTCATTAAAATAAGCTAAAATATACAATAATGAACAAATGTACTTGAAATCCATAATTTAAGGTTTGATGCGATGGTCCCATCCCATCCCATGGGGTAATAAATAAAGTATTTGTAAGCGAACGAACTGGTGTGTGAAAGTGAGACTTCTCTTACAGATTTTTCTTCCCCTAATCAGGGGGGTCTGTCCACCCACCACCTCCATAAAAATGTTTTTTCAAAGAACTTTTAAGCTTCATGGCTTCTTTGAAGCAGTAACAAAATAAAAAATCATGCTCCGAATACTTTTTAATGTTAAAAATTAAATTCTAAGTAGAATTTAATCTGTCTCAAAATAACTGTTATTGTTTTTTTTTTAATTAAAAATTGAGCCAAGAAGTAGACAGGGACAATGAGAGGGAAGATTTGGGGTGTGCTTTTTTCCCAGCTTAAACACCGAGCTATGGGGAGGCAAGTCTTACTGGGAGGTCAAAAACGAACAGAGGAACAAAAAGTCAACAAATTCCGCCATAAAATGTCAAAAGCAGCACCATCTACTGTGAAGTGGGATGGGGTTCGGCGTCGGCCATGTTGCCCCCACACGCCGACAACATCAATTCAGGCATTGAGAGGAGAGATCCAACTGGCTTCGATAGCCCAGTTACTTCTGTGGATTCTAAGTTTCTAACCTCCACGACATCACGTGGTTCTTAGTTTATATATGTGTTGGGTTGTTTAATATTATATACGTAGTGAAAATTAGGGACAAGTAAAAAAAAAAAAAACTGATTAAATAAAAATTTTTTTAAAAAAAATAACTAAAAAAATCGAACCGTGAAAAAAAAATTGATTAAAATTTTGAAAAAACAGACCGGTTCGGTTTTTAAAGCTGAAACAAAAAAAACTGAATCGAACCCAAATAAAAAAAACTAGAAAAAACTGAGTCAAACTGTTTTAAACTGATTTTTGTCTTAAACAAACCTAATCGAAACTAGTCGGTTTGAATCGGTTTTGTTTTTTTTTTTAATTTTAGTTTAGTTATTTTTTTTGATAAAAACTGAACTGAATAAAAAAATATTACCCCTAATAAAAATTATAAAATAAAATTATTTAAAAATTTATTATTTGAAAATTTGTTTATTACCAAACCCACAAAATGGGCCACCATGTGCATGCTTCTTGATTTCTCAATTTCTTAACTGGGCTAATATGGATGGGGGCCTTGTTCATATAAGCAAAGATATGGGCTTTTAGAGTGGCCGACATTATATTGTACCTTCTTCTATAATAATTTTCTGAATTTGTGTTCCTTTCAATCAACATTTATATATTTTTAATTTCATTGCTGTACTTAATACAATAATAGTTAAGGGTTTGGAATATATTTGTGGTTGGTTGTAACTTGTTTTTCATTAGAATTTAAATTTTTTCTTTATTTAAATTATTTTTTCAATATTAAAAATAAATTTTACAAAATAAAAAATATTATTTATATATTTCTAAAATTTTAAAAATTAATCTTTAATACACTTCCAAATATTCACTAAGTTTCTATTACCATGTTACTATAATGTATTTCATGAATGATTATTGAGTTGATTATACTTAAATATTCATTAATTGGCGTATATATACATGCATGTATAAATTTATTCTTTTTTAATAAATAAAATAAAACTTTCTGAATAATGAATATACAATAAATTAATAATCTCAATTAAATAATATTTTTTTTATTTTCACTTAAATTTGAAGTTTTCCGCACTAAATATATTATTAATTTATAGTTTGAGCCAAGTAAAAGATAAAACTAATTCTAGCATGGCTATCTTGTTAAAATTAAGTAACTAAAGTTTTTAAAATTGATTAAATTCTAAAGAATTCAAAAGTTAAAAAAATATTTTTATGAATCAACCGGGCAAATATGAAGGGTATGTTCTTAAATTTATAGTAGAAAAAGGAGATTTAGTCTTTATTAATTAATGAACAAATAAATATTTAAAATATTATTTATTATAAAAAAAGAATTTGCAAGTCACAAGAAGTACAATAGTATTTAACCTGCAGATTTCCTAGTCTTTGTCAACTCCTGTCTCGTACCGGAACCCTAGCTTTTGAAAACATCAGTAACAACATCACCTTTTTCGCGATAATCACCTTGTTATTTTAAGAGAAAGATCATAGAGGAAGGCTGTGCCGTTGCTACTATCATTCGTTTTGCTTGGATTCAAGTTCAACATCACAGCCGCTCAAAAACAAGGTATTCTATCATCATCATCATCATCATCATCATCAATTCTTACGGTTTCAAGCTTATGATCAATCAATCAATATGTGAGTAAAAGTTAATTAGTGATCTCCTGTGTAACTAGATGGAAGAGTCTAAAGGAAGAATTCAGTATGTCTACCAAAGGAAACGATGTGGAAGAGATGATGCCACCAATATGGACATGGGAATCAGAGTTGATGCCTCTGATAGGATCTCTCGACTGCCTGATCACGTTCTGCACCACATCCTCTCCTACCTCTCAATTAGAGCTGTGGTTCGTCTCAGTGTCTTGTCCAAAACTTGGCACCGAATCTCGACATCGTTCCCAGTTTCTGATTTTTCAGAAGACGTGCTCCTTCTCAGAAAGCGTTATGAAATCCAAGATTGGAAAAATAAATTCATTGACTTTGTGCAAGATTCTTTGCTTGCACAGCACCACCACAACACAAGATCACACAAGTTCAGACTATCCATGGACCTGGATTCTTATGATCCTCAACTCACTTCTCGTGCTGATCACTTGTTGGAACTGGCTACTAAGTGTGGTGTTTACGAGTTTGATCTCAACTTCCAAAATATATCTCATTATTGTTTGCCCCAAGCCCTCCTCTCTGCTGAAGAAATAACTGTCCTTAGGTTAAACGGAAATTATAAGCTCTCCCTCCCTCGTGATGCCATAAACTGGCCCTCTCTACGTGTTCTTTCTCTGATGAATGTTCGTGTTGATGAGGCCATTCTTCAGAATCTCATCTGCGGTTGCCCTCTGATTGAAAAACTTGCTTTAGTTTATTGTTATGGTGTCAAAAGCATTCGTATTTCAGGATGTATAAAACTCAAGGAGGTTGAGGTGAATGAAGGCGACAGTGTTCTTGAAAGAATTGAGATTCATGTACCAAGTCTTCGAACCTTTTGCTACACAACTGGTTTGGTTAAAAGTTTCTTCCACATCGACATGACTAGTTGCAGGAATCTGGAGGTACTAAAGTTTAAGTTTTATAACATAACAGAAGTAATTGGACAAGTATTTCAGGATCTTATTGCACAATTTCCTGCCCTTAAAGTCTTGGCCTTGAATTGTTATGCTACTTCTGTTAGTAGGATCAAAATTTCGAATCCACAGCTCGAGAAGTTGCAACTATGGTCCTCAGCTCTAACTAAAGTCACCATCACCAGTCCAAGCTTACATTCATTCAAACATTTTATCTATGGATTTCCATCTGCGTTTTCACTCGACCAATCAAGTCTACAGAAAGCTACCATTCACGTTCACAAAGGCGCTCTCTATTCTTCCGATTTCCTCCAACTCAGGGAATATCTTGGAAATTTCAACCAAATCGGACGTCTCACATTGCGCATAAACTATGTAGGCATCAGATTTATCCCTGGAACATTAAATAATATCTCCATTCCAGCTTCGCCTCATATCAAGCACTTGAAGCTTAAAATCTGTCCATCTACTGGAGCTAGTGGGAGTCTTGCCAACCTGAAAGATTACAGAGACATTGTTGATGGCTTACTTTGGGTTTGCCATCCAGAGACTATACTGCTCATATCAGGCTGGAGTTCTGAAAATGTTTTTATCCAGATTCTTTGCGAAAAACTAATGCAGGGAGGAGAAAAACAACATTGTTGCACATCTTCCCATATCAAATGCTGGCGGCATGACTTAAAAGACATTCAAATCGAGCACTTGCAACGAAATGCAGAGGCAAAGGCTTTTACATGTATTACTTTGTTAGAATCACTACCAAATCTCGCTCGAGGGCAAAAGATTAGATTCATTTTCAATTGGTGATTCATTTTATCCATGAAGGACAAGATAGTGTAGATTTATTTTAATTATTCTGGCAATATTTACGTTGAGCCTAGACAAGGACATAGACATCTATGAGCGGTAAGTTCATGACATCTTGCTTGTTTTTATAATTGTATCTGGAATTTCCTCAATTATGGATTAATCCTTTTCAATCATCACGAATCTGTTACTTAATCCTCCTATGTTTATGATTTATATATCAACATCTTATATGACAAACAAGACATGGCTGATCCTGTTTAACTAGATGAACGAGAGCATTAAGCAAGGAAGAGTTTTTCTGCTTGCCTATCATTTCCAAACTAGCTAGGGTTTAACTTAGCCAAGTTCAATATATTTTCTGGACTTTAAGCATTAAAATTGCCAAAAAGAGGAATTAGCATAGATAAAATTAATGAAGGAATATCAACAGTTCGATGTTAACATCCAAGAAACCAGCTACCAGTACTGAAATGTATTGAAAATCTAAGCACATGAAGAATTATCTGCAGTACGATCAGCATCAGAGAAATAACAGCGGAAATTAAACTAAAAAGTTCTAAGCAGTTTCAGTTACTTTTATTTATTTACGACTTAGCAAAACATCCTAGCTATTACCCTGAGCCTGAAAATTCAACTTGAAACTTCGTCTTCCTCTGATTCGAACCCTTGGCTCCACAATTCATCTATCTTTAACTTCATCATTTCATAGATGTTGTGATCCTCTGGTCCCAAAATACATTTATACTCTGCCTTCAATTCATCAATCCTTGATGCTATCGTTTTTAACTCTTTCTCACATCTATCGAGATCATTTTTTAGTGCAGACAGTAAATCCTTCACTAACACCCCTTTATCAGGTTCGCCTTCACGCAATAGAGTACTTTCCAAACACAGAATTGGATCAAAAAATTGGAGAATGAGTTGATCAACGTGGCTGCCTTCAATTAAGTTTTCTCTCAGTTCGATGCCTCTAAATTCATCATCCTGATCAGTATCTGAGTATTCTTCAGGAATGTCCACCTGCTTTAACCTTTTCAACCTTTTCACTTCTTCATCATAAAATTCCTGTAGAACCAAGATCCTGTGAATTACCTTGGAGTTCTCATCTTTACATTGATATTTCAGCAAATTAAAGAACACTTGAAACATTGTGTCCACTATGTCAATCTCTGGCAACGAAAACATGAGATTAACGAGCAGATGAAAAAGCTCAGTTGCCAGTTTAACTACTTCAGCCTTGATTTCTTTGACAGTCTCCCAATCTTCATCTAATTCAATATACCCCCTTAACCATTCCATGAGACTCTTTTTTGGTCGATGTTGATCTTTCTCATCTTTAGTCATCAGCTTCACATCACCTACTTCCTTCTTGAGTTGGTAACTGTCATCTTCACTTCCACTTTCGAGGGCAATTTTTCGCATTTCTTCTTCCAATCCTTCTATATTAGTCAAAATATCTGCAGCACCATCAGAACCTTCTTCTTGCTCAAGATCATTGGAGGAACTATATGCTATCTTTTCAAGGAGAGTCGTCTTCTTTAAAACAAAACCTTCATCACTCCCTGTTTGTTGTTCTTGTTCTGTGGTTTCCGTGTCGCTCTCCAAAGTTTGTAACAGTTCTTCAAACTTTGGATCGGATTCTTCTATATTTTCAGTACCTAGAAAATCTTCCTCGGAATCATCTTCCTTTGACTCCTTATCTGTTTCTTCTTCATTATCTCCACTATAACCAGACAATGTCAGCGCCTCTTCTTCATCCGTCTCTAACTCAGCCAACATTTCATTCCCGCTATCTTCTCCTTCCTCAGATCCATTACGATCAGCATGTATCTGGGAAAAATCAACCCTTTTTTTAATCTGAAATTTGGTTGTTTGATGTTGAGCAGTAAGTGCCAAGCTTTTAATCCCAACAGAAAGCTCACTGGATTCCTGAGTAGAATCAATATTTGGGCTAATTGCTTCGGGGTTAGCTCTATCATGTTGACCAGAACACGCCATTAACCCACTCCTTGTCTTTAGAACGTCTTGATTACTTTTCTTGATCGCATTAGAAAGATTCAGCTGTGGAGTTGGAAAGTGGATTTTTCCAAGAAACCTTTGTTCCTGAGAAACATCTATCTTTGATTCTTCTGTATCACCTTCTACATCTCCACTATGAACAGTCTCTAACTCATGCTCAGGCAATCCTTTAACCTCACTATCTTCTTCTTTGTTTAACTCATCATTCTGACCAGCATTCTTGGTGCTTTCAGCTTCAAGACTGGATCTTTCACGAGATTGAGTTGGATCATTTGTAGTTTGAACTTTGTCAGCCATTGATGATTCCTTAGCAGAACCAATCTTTGAGCTTCCTTCAAGATTGGTTCCTTCACGTTGAGTAGAATACCCCATTAACTCACTTGGTGATGTCTCTATAGCATCCTGGTTACTTTTCCTGATTGCTTTGTGAAGATTCAGCTGTGGAGTTGGAGAGTGGATTTTACCAAGATCATTTGGATTTTGATCTTTGTCAGCCACTGTTGATTTCTTTGAGAGTGTTTCTTGGATGCTTTCTTGAGAGAGAGATTGTGAGAGTTTTCAAGGAAGTGGAGCCAAAATGTGGGTTTTGAAGAAACGGTTATTCTTTTATGGGTAACTGATTGTTTCACAGGCGGGTTATGTATTTAAACCCAATCTATCCTACAAATATATCGACATAAATAATCTGTTTTATTTATGGCCTTCGAGGAGCTATAAAAGGTGAAAATCTCTTGTACAGTTCTTTAGTAGCCATGAGAATAGTGATATCATCACCAACTATGATTATCGAATAGTTGGCAATTTTATACGTAGCAATCCTGTCGAGACCTCTTCGTTAGTTGGGAGAATAACCTGCACAAATTGGATTTCTTGACTTCCAGTAAGAAAATCCAAATGCCAGCTTTTTTCTTCTCTTAGAGCAATCAGCACTGACATTTTATTAGGAGAAAGTAAACAGGATAAAACTTGAAATAGAAGATTACTGCAGTGCAATGCACAATGACATGTCTCCAATCCAAAAGAGTTGGGAAAGGAATAACAAAACAAAAATCCTGACACCAAAAACATATTGCTCTAGTCTAAAAGACAAGCTATCAACTCAAAATCAGCAGCATGAAGACCAGCATAGTTTAGTAGCAGCACTGTGGTATGTTGCATTAGAATGGAGGTTCGGTCTATCTATGACCCTGGATTTTGATGATGATGATGAAGAACTTTCGTCTCGGGTGATGATCTCTTGACACTGGGTACCGAGAATGGTGTTTCTGAGTTAAATCTCCACTTAGAACAAAAAAGGCAGATTTAATTATAAAAATGACGATGATGATCTTGGTTTTTTATCCGATCACACTTCTGTGTAGATTCATTAACTGTGTTTAAGTTAAGTGGATATAGCTGACTGACTATTGATCCTTAAGTCATAACTTGGCCTCTCTACGTCTTCTTTCGCTGAAAGGAGTTTATGTTGACGAAGAGGACAAGATTCAGAATCCCATCTGCAGTTTATATCATAACTTGGCCTTCTCTGAATATTGAAGAGTATCTCTTCTCCAGCTTTATCTAATGTCAAGCACTTGAAGCTTGATACCATTAATAAAAACTCTCATAACTTTCGTACCCCACTTGAATTGAAAGCTCGTGTAAATGGCATAATTTGGGTGTAAGATCCCGTGTCTCTGCTGCTTACATCACGCTGGGGTTCCAACTATGAATTGATCGAGCTTCTTCGCCGGAAACTAACGCGCAGTGATTCCCTCATCGCATATTGGTGGCCTGAATTAAGAAGGCATTCAAATCAAGCACCTCGAGCTGTATATAGAGACAGAGGCCATTAAATGTAGTGCTTTGTCGAGGTCACTGCACACTCTTGCACCTGCAGGGAAGAAGGCTATGGTGATTCAACTCGTTCATCAAGGATGGTGTGATAAGGCAATGCAGTCAGAATTAGGACGGGAGATTCTTCCGATCCAACTGCACGAACCTAGTAGTTTTGCTGCTCAATATCTTGTGGGATTGCGACCCTCAATGCTGGCTGGCCAATTTATATTGTTCTAGGAATAATCATGCGCATGCATTGACGTGCAAGGTTTAGCAGATACGTTTATAGACTATATTGATAGGTTAAAACATTTTAAAAAAAAATAATTGAACGAAAAATATTATGTCTAGTTTCTCGCTCTACACTATGTCACACATGTACATAATAGTACATTATTTTTTTGCAATTACAGGAGTGCAATTATAGGATTGAATGTTTCTCATTATATCATGCATCAGATAGCTAAATCTTTTGTTGAATTCCACTATCCTACCCTAAATCTTTTGTTGAATTCCACTATCCTACCCCACTTGCATTGGCCATAAAAAATAGCCGTGGCCTTGCCTAGAAGAAGCTTGAAAAAAAATCAACTCCGGGGTAAGAAAACCAGTCTGTCATTTGAATTTAAAGTGATTTGGGAATTTTGAAAAACAAGAAAAAGCTGCTCTTTTCTTGCTTTGTCTATATTTAAATTTGATAAGCAACCTCAGTCAAATTGAACGGTGGCTGTAATTTCTGTACACAAAAATCTCCAAATTCGTGAAGGAGCACACCTCCAAATTCCAATGACAAAATGCACAGAAGTGGCAGTTATAAATGCGAATTACAGAATAACCAGAACCAAGAATGATATTTTCTTGTATGTCTTTCTATAAGAACATCAATCGTTGGAAAACTCCCTTGCAAAAAATTACTGCAAGGAGATGTTAAGATTGTATAAACTTTAAGAGTATCAGTAACCAGATCTCCTTAAGTATGCTAACACGCCTAACCCAGCAACAAGAGCAGCACCTGCGGCAACAGCACTGTATGCAGAAGCCCATGCATCTGCTTGAGCATAATCAAGACTTTCTGAACTAGAACCTCTCCTTCGGCGTGTGCCTGTATAATCTAAGTGCAATCTCAAACCCTGCAAAGTTGATCGATGTAATTAATCAAGACTGCTGAGCTTCGAGAGCCATTTAGAAAAGAATGATTGCAACAGCAAAACATGATTCAAAAATAGAAAAACACCTTTCATGTGAGCATTCACTGTTATTTCTAGAAAAGATCCAAAAAACGAGAGATCAAAGTTTAGGCCTGCTGGAAAATAAATTAAGCATGACCAGGACATTACATGAATCCACCCTTTTCCCTTTAAAAAACAATACAAGTTTGAAGAAAATATATATAACTAAAATATAATGAAAACATCAAACAATATTAATCGTAGCTGACCCTTTTTTTATCCTTTTTAGACATATTAAGTCACGAATAAGGCAAAAAGGAATGACAGGAAAAGAGCCCCCAGTCTTCATGAACTAGCTAAGAAAGTGGAACCCAAAACAAAAGGAAACTTAACCTCCATAGGATAAAAGAGGGGGGGAACTCTATTCATATTGACAGCAGTCTAGTTGGGGGGGAGAGAGTGTGCACATCCACTGGTCCAAAAATCCATTCTTTTCATCTAAGGTACTCATTATTCTATATCTTCTCATATAAGCATATCCACAATAATATAATATTCTATTGCCAGGACTTCCTGATTTTGGTTTTTCTAGAATTATTCAGGTTACCCATTCTTTTCTTATTTTCTTTGTGCAACCATGTCCATATAAAATCTTGATAGGAAATAGAGGAAAATAAAAGAATTTCAAAAAGAAGTCTTTCATGTCTAGAGGATGATCCACAAAGAACTATTCTCAAATAGTTTACAAATATTAATGCCATTGCCACCAGTAACCCATTCGCCAGGTAAGTTTGTCCCTTAACTTAATTATCCCACTTTTCTAAAGAAAAACATTAATGGCAAGCAGACAGCTGACAATACCTTCAAACCAGCTGATCTTGCATGCTCTACAGCCGTAGTGAGGTCACTATCTGATGCCAGAACAACTTTGTCATGGTCTTCATCTTCATACTTTCAGAATGCAACCATGAATTAGTATGAAAGTAACAGAAAGAAAATAAATTATTCAGGCAACTGATCACACAGTACAAAGTCCATAAAATATACCAGAATTTGAGGTAAGTTGTTGCGGTTAATATCATCCCCTAGCCTCTGAAGGATTGAAGTTATTAGATCAGTCAGACTTCGGGTCTCTACATCAAAAGAAATCAATAAACAAGGTCAGCTACCAATTATATGTGAACCTTGTTTTCATTAAATGAAACCAGGATTTCACAGCATTCAGCCATTCACATATCCAAAGCCAAAAATCTAAATTTATGGGAATCACAAATATATATGTATGCTTTCTAAAAGCAAGTCACCTGGCAGTAACTTGCAATGAAGTGTACATTCCATAAGCTATGGTAGATGCAGTGAGGAAAAGCAAATTCATGGCCATCTTAAAAGCCTTGTATAGAACGCAAAACAAATATCTTACCACAAGTAAATCTGTGCATTCGACCTTTTTTGTCTTCAATTTTAAATGAAAAGCTGTTTGGCAACCCTGATGATGGATAGAGCAGAGATCTCGCCGTCTCTGTCCCTTCGGAAGCCATTTTCAAGGAACCTTCACTGCCATTTCACCAACTACGTGTAAGTAAACCCGATAGAAGAAATCAAAATCTAGCTTAATATTAACACCAAAACATCTAACCTCCGCGTCTCATCCTCGTCATCATTAGGACTCATAGCCATGGCAGAATCCCAAAACTTCTGCATCATAGTGCTTGCAGTCTCATTATTTGCTCCAGTAGCATTCCCGACCTGATTAATGAAGGGATGGTATAAATGCTTTTATTCTTCTCTGCAATAATCATAGCATCTTATGTTTTTCCCAAGACCAATAATATAAATTTAAACATTATGAGGAGAGACGGAAAATAAATTACCACATGCATGCCATCTTAATAATTTAAGCATGACACTCATCTACCTTCCCTGCCTTCACTTTTTGAAAAAGACCTAATTCCCAATTACACTTCTAAACAACACACACGCATAAGCCAAGTACTTGAATTCTAACACAACAGTGTGTGATGGCATAAAAGGCAAAGACCATCCTTCTCCAACTCCAAACTTCCATTCCTATTATTGATATTAAAATCATCCACTACAATTAATTACTTTAAATTTTCTGGATGTCTTGACTCTTTACAAAATTTATTTGTGGCATAGGAAGGAAACATGAGCATGGATCCGTATGCACATATGTTGACACATCAATTCTTAGAAGTTTAGGATATTATATGTAATGGATACATATACAAAGTATCTTCAAGTAGCAGAACTTCCCCTCTATTTGTTATTCTTTTGATACATATAGGAAGAATTCAACAAATTTTCAAGAGTATGATATTGAGTACAAGCTGGAAACAGATAACTGAGGAATTTTGAAGAATACTTGCTTTTCAGATTTGAGAACATGCTGTAGATGTTATCCTAAGGAATAATAATTCATTAAGTCAATGAAACTTGCAAAGAGAACATTGTAAAGCACTACGTAGTCCAAGAAGGACACGGGCTTGGCTTACTGTGGCGACTGCAGCATGAGTGATATGAATCACATCAATGACAGCAACTATGTTCCCATCTGCATCCAACGATCCAAGGTCATCAGAAACCAAAATGACTGGCCAAAAAGCATTTCACTCTTCATCTAAGAGAATGGTACCTCTATCTACCACAGGAAGGTGCAAGAATTTCCCATCATGCATGGTGTGCAGAGCATCAACAATTGGTGTGTCAATTGTTGCACATTCTGGGTTGGGAGTCATGACCTGTAGAAAAACCCAAAGCAAGATGAACGACTCAACTAATTTCTTCCATTTATCTGAGAGGCATATTCTTCTATAGTTCTATGTAAGGGTCGAAGTTTACATTTTGAGAGCCATTGCTTCACTCAAAATATGCTAAACAGGTATCTCACTCCCAAAGTCTCACTAAAAACATCCACTAACATAGAGCTATAATTGGATTATGGCTCTTTTTAGAAGGTACATAATCACATTCTCCTTAGTGTTAGCAGATTCTATACCGTTGCAACTTGAAGGATACAGGACATACACAATTTTCTTATGACAAATTCCCTCGGAAAGCCAACTATGCTATCTGAAAGAGAAATACCTTCTCTACAAGAGTTGAATCTGGAGGAAGATTTTGTGCTATTACTCGCATCAAGATATCTTTTGAACTGACAGAATTAAAAATAAAATAAAATGATGTATATTAATAATAACAACAAAACAAAAACTTCCTGCTATAAGATTTTGATGCAAACACAGATGACGGATGTAGTTTTTAACTCTATTAACTTGCTTGCTAGATGCAATTTAAAATTAAACTCACGTAAAAATTCCTCGGGGTTTTTCATCAACAGTCACTACTGCACAGCCTGATCGAGATTCAAGCATCTTCTTTGTCACCACCAAAACAGTTTCTGATGGTGATACAGTTACAACCCTGAAAGATGCAAAAACATATCAAATTAAAGAACTGGCTGTCTATTTTGTCCACAAATCCTCTAAACAAATAGTGGTAGAGTATCCAAGATAAACACTCAAGGAGACAAAGTATTACCTACTTTGAATTCTCCGGTATTATAGTAGACAAAGCAGGCCTAAACATTCGCTCTCGAAGTGTCTCAATGAATGTATTGGGTACTGCGTGTGAACCAAAAATTAAAAAATAAAACAAAAGTGCAAAGAAAGTAAGGAACAAATTCTACTCTATGTTATGTTGTAACAAAGTAGCCAGAAAGACAAGTAATCCAAATGGTATTCAAAGGAACACTTTCACTTACCAGATATGGATGTCCCCCAATTTTTTTCAACACCTTCGACAGCTGCAGCAATGGCTTTTCCTTTTTCTGCAGCCCTTTCCATACGAGCAATAGCGTCATATAAACACTTCGCTATGTCCAGTAAGGCAATAACCTCTCCATTCTCGACAACAGGCAAATGTCTGAATTTTCCTGTTAATTACTAGTATCAGAACCATATCCATATGGCATGATGTAACAGGCTTGCAAAGTTGACATGCATCTCATTTTATTACAAACCTTGAACCATCTTCTGGAGAGCTTCCACAGCAAGAGTGTCAGAGAGAACAAAAACAGGGTTCCTGGTCATAACTTTAGAAACAGGTGTCTCCTCAAGATTGACCTCAGGAGCAATTACTCTTGAAGCTAAATCCTACAAAAAAGAGGAAATAAGACATAAATAAAGGTCCACATTAGGGTAAAGGAAAAAAAAACTTCTTTCCACTAGCATTTTTTTTTTTACCCAGAAACATAAAATTTTAGTCACACCTTATCTGTAAGGATTCCACAAAGTAACGCATTAGAGTCGGTGAGCAATAAGGCATCAACTCTACGAGCAGCCATCCGACAGCAAGCCTCATAAATGCTTGTGCTCTCAGGAACTGTCAAGGCCTTTGACAAGCGCAGCCGTTTTACCGTGCGCTCTCCAGTTAGTCCCCTGTTTAAGATGTAGTTGCAAATAGAAGATTACATTAGTGGTGATGTAGTAACCATTGCTGCTAGACCTTCCAGTGATCTATATTTGTCATGTGAACTGGATACCTGCCTATCTATCTACATAATCAGAGATCACTAATATTTCTCCTACCATGAATTCAATGTTAAAGTAGCACAAAAGATTGATTACCTAAACATGAGGCCAAGGCCATGCCTTGCGTTTCGTGATTTACTAAGCCCAAACATCCCATTACTGTAGTAGGGAGAGGCGTGAATAATAAGGGGATAAAAAAGAAGTGCAGAGAGGAGTTGAATTATAGGTATATGCCTCTTCAACACACCCATCCCCTTTAAGTTTTCCGAAATCATTAGAAGAACTCCTGATGATCGCATTCCATAACTTTATCAAACTATTCACTTTCATTGATCCAAAAATTTGTTATCCTTTTATTTCCTAAAAAATGAATAGATCCATTAACATACACGACATCAAGAGCCAACCTAGAATCCAAATTCATCCTCTTAGGACACACCTCTCCACCATCGAACACATTTTTTTCTTCATGAACCAGACTAATATTGATTGA
Source organism: Populus tremula (assembly GCA_964019445.1). Taxonomy (NCBI): domain Eukaryota; kingdom Viridiplantae; phylum Streptophyta; class Magnoliopsida; order Malpighiales; family Salicaceae; genus Populus; species Populus tremula. Next base: position 10,440,659 of record CAXHTJ010000004.1, read on the forward strand.
ATCATTTCCATAGCTCACAATTGCAAGCAACAGACACTATACAATTCAAAGCTCTTCTTTTCCTATCTCACAATTTATAAGCTCTACAAAAAAAAAAAAAAAAACTAAATTATATGTAACAATAAAACACTAAAAATCAAATTTAAAATGCCCCAGACTTATTAATTTTTTTCCTTAAATCCTCTGCGTCCTCTAATTATTAAATCAATAAATAGAAATGAAAGTAAATTTCAGATTTAACGCAGAAACAAACAAAGAAGGAATCAAAATTCGCAATTCAAAAATAAATAAATAAATAAAAGCAGAGGAAACATACATAGAGCGCGAAGCAGTGAGAGATTTCCTAGAAGCATCAGGACCTCCTCCTCCCTCGTTAGCTTTTCTCCTTCCATGAAACGACGAAGACGACATGCTTTTCCTCGTCGAACTTCCTTGGCTGGCCATCTTCACCACCGATAATAACAAAATTCAATATCAAAATTTGACAATTCAGGGAAGAATCACGATAGATGAAATCAGATTCTTACTATTTATTTATTTATTAATTAGTTTCCCGGGAAAGTTCTCGCGAAGTCGGGATTTCCCGGGAAAAATGGACCGATCGACGAGGAGAGAGAGGAGGGAAAAAGGGTAGCCTAAAAATTGGAAATGGGAGAGAATTGCGAGAGAATGGGATTCTCTCAAGTCTTACCTTATCTTCGCTATAACGGGAAAACGTAAGATTTTTTTTTTAATTTCTTTTTTTTCTTACAAAATACAAGAAATGATTTTTTTTTTTTAATTTTGGTAAAAACTAAAACATTATATTTTATCCTTTTAAAGCCCGTTTCTTACTACTAAAAATAAGCCTTTTTCTTTATACATTGATTGTATTTATAGGGATTCTTTTTTTTTTTTCCCTCTATAATAGCCTAAATTAATTTCTTTTTTTATAAGTATAAAAGAAAATCAGTAGAACCCAATAAGGACATGGTTACTAATAAAATTTACAGCAGATAGTTATCAAAAGGGATAACAAAAAGATAGAAAGAAGTAGCAGAAAACAGACAGCATAAATTGATTTTATGGTGGTGTAAGATTTTTTAATCCCACTATGTTTTTCAAGCTACTTCAAACAAATTCACGAGATAATATGAAGGATATATTGCATTACTAACTTTTTTTTAGTTGAATTAAAATTAAAATTAAATACATAATCTAAATTATTATTTTTTATGTTTTTTAATTTATGAAAATGCTTAAATATATTAAATTATATAATAAAAAAAGTTCATAGGACGTGTTTGGCATGCCAATTTTATATATTTTGTAGAATGTGACTATAAAGAATATGATTATTGAGAAAGTTATGATCGTGATGGGTTGAAATTGAAACTGTTTGTTAATATATCTTTATTATATTTGCTAGAATTTATGAAGGATTTAAATAATTTATTTTTAAGACTTCAAACATCTAATTTGTCGATATGTACATAAACACACATAAAGTATATTAATTATATTTTATACCAATATGTTGAATTAGAATAGACAATAAATTTAATTTTATAAACTAAAATTATATTGTAAAATGATAAACCTACCAACAAATTAAATAACATGTCAAGCAAAGTTTCATTTTATTAAAAAGAAAGCTTTATTAATTAGGGTTCAATTTTAAGAATAGGTAAGGGTATCTTATGTCAATTAAAATAAAGAATAAAGGCATTAATCACATTCCCTTCTCCTTCGTTCTAAAAGGGCATCACATTCCCCATTTTGGAGGGAATACAACATCCTAACTATATTTTTTTTTTTTGGATTTATAGTTATTTCTGAGTGTGTAAAAGATTATTTTTTAAAAAGATAATTTTTAAAGTTCATTGAAAAATAAGAAGATAACAAAATCAGGACATAAAGAAGCGAATAGCACTGTTAAACAATAGCAACTCGCTGGCTATTAATAAAGAAGAAAATGCTTAACCCTGCCCAGAGGTCTCCATTTCAGGTTGTGGAAGATAAAGGTTCTTTGCGTGGGAATTAATCTTTTTTCCGATGGACAGGATTTATCAGACAGTGTTCCTCATATGGTAGCGGAACATAACATGATGCAGTTCTTGCAAGAAAGGAATGGCGGTGATCAGTGTTAGAGTGAGGAGAGTGTTCACGCTTTGGGTCGCCAAAGGGGATCTTCGTTGGTTGTCTTGTACCCTAGACTGTCTTTCTTCAATGTGGGTACCTGGTCGCTACACCTTGTCAGACTCTACCCCCAACAAAAATAGCTCGAAGAACTGTTGGACGGGAGGCGCCGGAAAAACCACTGATCCAGAAGATGCTGATCCAATAGGTGCCTACCAGAAAAAAAGGGAAGGCTATGGATACCATGACCGATCACCATCGAGAAAGAAGACGCCGGAGTTGTAAATGACAGGCTGACGAAGCCCGCTATATATCCTAACAAGGTCCTCTCCTGTGGCAGCAGCTGCTGTCTCGGTTTTCAACTACTTTCTTTTAGTCGGAAGATGCTTTTCGTTGATCTCTTACCGGGGTGGTGTCACAAGCCGGCCCTTCTCTAAAAGCTTCTCTGATTCTGTTGACATGAATGAGGCCGTAGTAGGTCAAGAGTCGGTTTTTCTAATAAATGAACCGGCGATGAAGCTACTGCGAAGGCTACGAAAACTTAGTAGTGGAGAACAACTTGAAGAAATGATCTTAAGTCTTAATTTGTGTATATCCGAGGCGGTGTCTTTTATCTCTGGTCTTCGCCTTTGGCTTCCTTCCGCCGTGCTTACTTCGTAGACAGAAAGCTTCTCTGTGAGAAGAATTACCGGGTTGACATGCCCAGCTATCTATCAACATAGAAAGATAAAGCTATCTCGACTCTCTCTAAGTTACCTGTATCAATCGGGAAGTTTACACATAACCTTATGATACAGATCAGCGATCCATTAATGCCGCTTGCTATTCCGCTGATAAAATCTCTCTCGCAAAGGTACTCAAAAGTGGTAAGGGATTTCTTTTTCTGTGCACCTATGAAGCATTAGATGTCCTTTCTTTCTTTACAGTTTTTATTTAAAATATATTAAAATGATATTTTTATTTTTATATTAATGATTTTTATGAAAAAAACTAAAAAAATATTAATTTGAGATTTTTTAAACAAATTAAAAAAAAGTAGATGAAATGCTCATCTCGGTCCCACTAAGAGATTACGAATTCCCTATATCTGTTAAACAGGGCACTTCACATAAATAAAGTGTTATACATGTTGTTGTACTATATTTGCACTTCGTTGTGGGTCAAATAACTAATTTTTAAAAAAAAACTCCTAAAAAAAAAAAAAAAAAGTGATGTTTTGTCTTGGGTATAAAAAGATCCAAAGATGTTGGATCTTGGTGGTATAAGAGTTTAATTGGGTGTTGGTTCGTCGCGGGTCTGCAGACTTGCTTACCAGTGACCATAGCCAAGCACACGGGTCTTCCTTAGCACCTAGGGCTTGGCAGACCCCGTGCCAGGTATCTGTATGCTAAGGTCTCATATAGCCTTAGTGTCAGGTGGCACTCCTAAACCTGGAAGCCCAAGTGCTAGGTGCCCACAACCCTAGGGGATGTACGCCCAACCAGGCGCGTGGGGATTGCAGTAATATTTTTTCCAAAAAAAAATTTAAACAATAATAATGATGATAATTGTTATTATTATTTTTTGCAATTTTCTTCTATTTTGAATATTCATACAAATAATAATATGCTTTTTTTAACATTCAATTACAATAAAAGTAATAATATTTAGAATACAAATAATAATATTTATCACATTAATAATAATATAAAACTTGTTTGAACAAAGTTGATATAGTAATATTTTTAAAAAATATTAACAATAACAACAACAATAATAATAATTGTTCGAGGGATAAAAGTTTACTTTTTATGTCTTGGGAAAAATAGCAATGCAGTTTTCCCCTAGAGTGTGGTCTACGGTAGCTTTGACTTTGAGTGTACATAGGAGAGTAGCAAGGTCTCCAAGATCAATTAGTTTATTTTATTATCTTAGGGCCCGTGTTTTGTCATGGTATGTTTATAAAAAAATAATTGTAATAACTCACATTCAAATTTAAATATATTAAAACTGTGATGAAGATAGAATACTTTAGAGATTTGTAATGTTGTTGATAATCTTTAGAATAATGTTTTTCCACACTTTGAATAATACAATTGTTAACATATATATATAAAAGATTGCAAGTTTGAATTTAGAAACAAAGCTAAGATTACGCCTAGCATTTACACTGAGGATTGTTTGCTATTACAGGCTTGATACTAGGCTTGTATGGCGGTTGCATGATTCTGTGTAGGAGGCAAGGGATCATGTGCTTGATCTATGGTGATTTCCTTTATACGCTCACACAAGATGGATGAGCCATCAGCTAAGCCAATCTTGAGTAGTCGATAATGCAGACGTTGTCGGGATAGAGGCTTGGTTAGCAGATCTGCCAGATGAGCGTGAGTATTGACATGATGGACATTAAGAATCTTCTTCTGAACCATATCGCATACAAAGTGAAGGTCAATCTAAATATGCTTTATCCGTGAATGCTGAATTGGATTAAAACTGAGGTGTGTGGCTCCCAGGTTATCACATAACAGTCATGGTGGAGCATAGATTGGTAGATAAAGTTCTTTGAACAGGAACAACATCCATACAGTTGCATATGTAGCAGTGGCGAGAGAACGATACCCAGCTTCAGTTGACGATCAGGTGACGACGCATTGTTTTTTTTTTTTTGAGCTCCAAGAGATGGGGTTGGACCCAAGAAAGGTAATGTAAGCCGAAGTGGAAGTGTGATCATCATAATTTCTAGCCCAATCAGCATCAACAAAGGTGGTAACAACAAATGATGAATGATGAATGATGATTAATGTGAATGCCAAGGAAAATCTTTTTCTTTAAATAACAAAGCAGACGTTTTGTTGTTACCCAATGAGTGACTGTGGGTTGATGCATAAATTGTGACAACTTATTAACAGCGAAGCAAATGTCAGGACGAGTAAGAGACATATATTGTAAACCACCGATAATACTTCTAAATTTAGTGCTATTGCAGTGAGCTATTCCATCATTGAGCTTTAGTTGTACCGAAGTGGACATAGAAGAAGAGACATCATTAGCACCCTGCATGTTGGTTTTGGAGAGAAGGTCCCGTATGTATTTGTATTGAGATAGGAACAACCCGGTTGATGTTGGTATGCCATCCAACCCTAGAAAGTAATGAAGGGTGCTCATATCCTTTAAGGAGAATTGAAAGCCAAGCTGATGAATCACATGAGTTAGATATGATGAAGTATTGTTAGTGATGACAAAATCATCCACGTAGACCAATATATAACATAAAATAGTGATAAATGAATAATGAAGGATCGACTTTTGAGTTTCAAAACCCCAAATGCATAAAGGTCGGTTTCAGAGTAGAGTACCAGGCACGAAGAGCTTATTTAAGTCCATAAATTGCCTTGTTTAACCTACAGATATGATGTGGAGTAGTGGTATCTTGGAACCCTGGTGGCTGTGTCATGTAAACGGTTTCATGCAGGTTCCCATGTAGAAAATCATTATATACATCCAGTTGTCGTAAGGACCAGCCCTTCATGACAACCACGGTGAGAACTGTTTTGATGGTGGTAGGTTTTACAACAGGGCTAAATGTTCAAATTTAGTCCAGGCCAGTCGTTAATCATATCCTTTTACAACTAAGCGCGCTCTAAACCGAGCTATAGAACCATTAGAGTTTCGTTTGACCCGAAAGACCCATTTGCACCCTAAGAGTTTGCAGTTAGGAGGTGGCGATAATAGTTCACATGTACAATGTCTCATGAGAGCTGTGAGTTCCTCAGACATCGTTATCCTCCAGTGTGGCTCACGGAGAGCCTGTCCCATATAAGTTGGTTCTGCAGTGTTAAGAAGGGGGTGTTTTGTTATAGTGTGAACTTGTTTGGGTTTATAGATATTATTCATGGATCTGGTCACCACTAAGTGAGTACGGTTGGGGGCAGGGTTTGGGGAATGATGGGATGAAGGGTGGTTGGACAAAAGGCTGATGAGGATGGGCAACAAGGAACATGTAGTGGAGATGAGATTGGTATAAGATTATTGAAAACAAAGCATTATAGAGGGGAAGATGAAGATGTGAGAGCACGTGAATTAAATGAGCGATGGGGAGATTCATTACCTGAGTAGGCGGTGAGAATGGGTTTCCTTGCCAAAGTCAATAGTGGAGGCTCAAGAGGTGATGATGAATCGCCATGGATGGTGGAGGCACTTGTCAGGCGGGGGGTTGATAGTTGGCTAAAAGAGAGACCATTTTCATTTTCATGAAAGAGAACATAACGGGATTGGTATAGGCGGTTTGTTAGGGGATCAAGACAGTTGTAGGAATTTTATGTTAAGGAGTAGCCAACAAAAATATAGGGAATTGATTTTGGTTGTAATTTGTTTATGTTATATGGTTAGGTGAGAGTGAAACAAAGACAACAAAAATTTTTTAGCTTGTGATAATTTGGAGGTTGTGTAAATAAAATTTCAAACGATAATTTATGCTGAAGGTGGGGTGTGGGCTGACGGTTAATGAGGTATACGACAGTGGAAAAAGCATAGGACCAATATTGTAGTGGAAGGGAGGCATCATGTAGTAGTGTGAGACTATTTCTACTAAGTGACGATGGCGTCGCTTAGAAACACTACTTTGTTGCGGTGAATGAGGGGTTATGGTGTAATGGATGATTCTATTGGTTGAAGAAAAAATGTTTTAAGGCAAGAAATTCACCACCATTATCTGAATAGACATTTAATTTTTAATTGGAACTGGTTTTCAACAATATTTTTGAACTAGGAAAATATTGTGCGAACACTGGATTTTGTTTCCATAGGATAAAGCCAAACATATTTCGTGAAATGATCAATAAAAATGACATACTAACGAGCCCCAATTATAACAGTTGTACTGGAGGGACCCCACACATCAGTATAAATTAAGTCAAGAGGAGCATGACTGGAGAGACTATTTTGATGACATGGTTGTCTGTGAGCTTTATTAATAGAACATGGTGAACAAAGAGAAAGATTTGTTTTTTTTTTTTTTATGGGGAGGGAAAAGGAGTTGATAAGGTGAGTGACCATTTTATAAGATAGATGCCTAAGACATTTGTGCCACTCGTCAATGGAGATTCTTTCATGCATGTTGGCAACTATGGGATGAAAAGACTTCCCCATTAACTTTGGAAAGGTGTATACATAATTTTCACACGCTCCTCGGAATAGAACCGCTCTCATGATTTTGACGAATAAATTGGTGAGCAAATATAAGATTTTTTTTGTATATTAGGACCACAAAGAGTGTCATTTAAATGAAAGGTACGGTTAGAGAAGTGAAGAAGCAAGGAGCCAATATAAGAGACAGGCAAACCTGAACCATCACCAATGATAACTTTGTCAGTATCATCGTATTCGGAGTGAATAGATAGATTAGCAAGATCACCAGTAAATTATTTTAGAAGTAGCCAAGACTTCATTTGGTTTCCTTTTTAATTTTTTTTTAGGAGCATTTTGGTTGATGGAATTGTAATAAAAAAATGATCATGCAGTAAAACATTTCAAAAATAATTGTTTAGGTACGCAGACACCTTCAATGTCACAAATTTGAAACATATTTTCCTTGTTGACCAATGCCCACAACAAATAAATATGCCGATTCTTTTTTTAGCACGTAATCTCCCTCTCTCTCTATCTCTTTGTGGTTTACTGATATAAAGCCTTCTCCCAAGCAAGAAAAGAAGAGGAAAAGAAATCCTTTCCCAAAAAGCCTAGCAAGAAAAGAAAAGAAAAGAAAAAGAAATCTCTCCCAAAAAAAGCCTTCTCCTAAGCAAGAAAGAAAGAGAAAATGAAATTTGTCCCCAATGAGCCCAGTAAAAAAAAAAAAAAAGGAAATCTCTCTCAAAAGAAGCCCTTCTCCCCTCCAAGAAAAAAAAAAGAAAATGAAAACTTTCCTCAAAAGGCCCAGCATGAAAAGAAAAGAAAAGGAAATCTCTCCATAAAGAAAGGAGTCAATAAAGAATTTAGTAGTATTTGCAGCAATACTCACAATATCTATTGTTCTTGCACATGCATTCATCCCTAGAGATGCCAATGTCCGTTATGAGTTATGTTATCTAATTTATACATATTTTGTCATTAACCTCGGTATTCAAAGTTTGTCACTCCTCATCTTTTGCTTTGCTTTTTAGAGATAATAATATGGTGTTTGAATTAATTTATTGATTTTATAAAGTCGCAAAGAAAAGGAAAACTTAGCTCTGATATCATTCAGAATGAAGTTGTTTGTCCAACTAAAACACACTTTTGGTTGGTTCATACTTGGCCAGTAGGGTTTTGCTAAAAGAATAGATGTCATTGTCACCAGAGATGACACAAGCATTCATCACCAGAGATGTCATTGTCCCTCATGAGTTCTATTATTTAATTTATACATATTTTGTCATTAACCTCGGTATTCAATGTTTTTCACTCCTCGTCTTTTGCTTTGCCTTTTAGAGATAATAATATGGTGTTTGAATTAATTTATTGATCTTGTAGAGTCTAAAGGAAAAGGAAAACCCAGCTCTGATATCATTCAGAATAAAGTTGTTCCACCAACTAAAACACACTTTTTGTTGGTTCATACTTGGCCAGTATGACTTTGCTCAAAAAATAGATGTCATTATCACTAGAGATGACATATGCATTCGTTTCCATAGAGATGTCATTGTCCCTCGTGAGTTCTATTATTTAATTTATACATATTTTGTCATTAACCTCAGTATTCAATGGTTGTTACTCCTCGTCTTTTGCATTACCTTTAAAAGATAATAATATATTCTTTGCATTAATTTATTAATCTTGCAGAGTCTCAAGGAAAAGGAAAACCCAGCTCTGATATCATCTAGAATAAAGTTGTCCGTCCAACTAAAACACACTTTTGGTTGGTTCATAATTGGCCAGTATAATTTTGCTTAAAGAATTAGATGTTGTTATCCCCATATATTACACAAGCATTCATCACCAGAGATATCACTATCCCTCGTGAGTTATATTATTTAATTAATACGTATTTTGTCATTAACCTCGGTATTCAAAGTTTGTCACTCCTCGTCTTTTGCACTGCGTTTTAGAGATAATAATATCGTGTTTAAATGAATTTATTGATCTTGTAGAGTCTTAATGAAAAGAAAAACTCAGCTCTGATATCATTCAGAATAAAGGTGTTCGTTCAACTAAAACACACTTTTTGTTGGTTCATATTTGGCCAGTATGGCTTTGCTCAAAGAATAAATGCCATTGTCATTAGAGATGACACATGCATTCGTTCCCAAAGATGTCATTGTCCCTCGTAAGTTCTATTAATTAATTTATACATATTTTGTCATTAACCTCAGTATTCAATGGTTGTCACTCCTCGTCTTTTGCTTTACCTTTTAGAGATAATATTATGGTGTTTGCACTAAAAGGCCCAGCATGAAATGAAAAGAAAAGAAAAGGAAATCTCTCCATAGAGAAAGGAGTCAATAAAGAATTTAGTAGTATTTGCAGCAATACTCACAATATCTATTGTTCTTGCACATGCATTCATCCCTAGAGATGCCACTATCCCTTGTGAGTTATGTTATCAAATTTATATATATTTTATCATTAACCTCGGTATTCAAAGTTTGTCACTCCTCATCTTTTGCTTTGCTTTTTAGAGATAATAATATGGTGTTTGAATTAATTTATTGATCTTAAAGAGCCGCAAAGAAAAGGAAAACTTAGCTCTGATATCATTCAGAATGAAGTTGTTTGTCCAACTAAAACACACTTTTGGTTGGTTCATACTTGGCTAGTAGGGTTTTGCTCAAAGAATATATGTCATTGTCACTAGAGATGACACATGCATTCATCACCAGAGATGTCATTGTCCCTCATGAGTTCTATTATTTAATTTATACATATTTTGTCATTAACCTCGGTATTCAATGTTTGTCACTCCTCGTTTTTGCTTTGCCTTTCAGTGATAACAATATGGTGTTTGAATTAATTTATTAATCTTATAGAGTCTCAAGAAAAAGAAAAATACAGCTCTAATATCATTCAGAATAAGGTGTTCGTCCAACTAAAACACACTTTTGGTTGGTTCATAGTTGGCCAGTACAGTTTTGCTTAAAGAATAGATGTCGTTGTCCCTATATATTACACAAGTATTCATCCCTAGAGATATCACTATCCCTCGTGAGTTATATTATTTAATTAATACATAGTTTGTCATTAACCTCGGTATTCAATGTTTGTCACTCCTCGTCTTTTGCATTGCGTTTTAAAGATAATAATATGGTGTTTGAATTAATTAATTAATCTTATAGAGTCTCATGAAAAAGGAAAACGCAGCTCTAATATCATTTAGAATAAGTTGTTTGTCCAACTAAAGCATATTTTTTGGTGGTTCATACTTGGCCAGTACGGTTTTGCTCAAATAATAGATGTCATTGTCCCTAGAGATGACACATGCGTTCATCCCCAGATATGTCACTTTATGTTATGAGTTTTATTATTTAATTTATACATATTTGGTGATTAACATAGGTATTCAATGTTTATCACTACTCGTCTTTTGCTTTGCTTTTTAGAGATAGTAAGATGGTATTTGGATTAATTTATTGATCTTGCGGAGTTTTAAGGAAAAGGAAAACCTAGCTCTGATATAATTGAGAATAAAGTTGTTCCTCTAACTAAAACATAATTTTGGTTGATTCATACTTCGCCAATACGGTTTTTATAATAAAAAAATAGATGTTGTTGTCCCAATAGATTACACATGCATTCATTCCAAGAGATGTCATTATTCCTCATGAGTTATATTATTTAATTTATACATATTTTGTCATTAACCTCGGTATTTAATGTTTGTCACTCCTCGTCTTTTGCTTTGTGTTTTAGAGATAATAATATGGTGTTTGAATTAATTTATTGATCTTGCAAAGTCTGAAGAAAAAAAAAACTCAATTGTGATATCATTTAGAATAAAGTTGTTCGTCCACCTAAAACACACTTTTGTTTGGTTCATACTTGGCCAGTAGGGTTTTGCTCAAAGAATAGATGTCATTGTCACTAAAAATGACACATGCATTCATCCCTAGAGATGTCACTATCCGTCGGGAGTTCTATTTTTTAATTTTTCATATTTGGTCATTAACATAGGTATTCAAACACCATAGTGTTTGAATTAATTAATTGATCTTACAAGGTCTCAAGGAAAAGGAAAACTCAACTCTAATATCATAAAGAATAAAGTTGTTCATCCAACTAAAACACACTTTTGGTTGGTTCATACGTGGCCAGTAGGGTTTTGCTCAAAGAACAGATGTCATTGTCCCCATAGCTGACACATGCATTCATCCGTAGAGATGTCACTGTCCGTCGTGAGTTCTACTATTTAATTTATACATTTTTGGTCATCAACCACAGTATTCAATGGTTGTCACTACTCATCTTTTTCTTTGCCTTTTAGATATAATAATATGGTGTTCAGATTAATTTATTGATCTTGTAGAGTCTTAAAAAAAAAGGAAAACGCAGCTCTGATAACAATCAGAATAAAGTTGTTCGTCCAACTAAAACACATTTTTGGATGGTTCATTCTTGGCCAGTAGGGTTTTGCTCAAAGAATTGATGTCATTTTTCCTATAGATGACGTGTGCATTCATCCCTAGAGATGTCACTATCCGTCGTGAGTTCTATTATTTAATTTATACATATTTGGTCATTGACCTTAGTATTCAATGGTTGTCACTCCTCATCTTTGGCTTTGCCTTTTAGATTTAATAATATGGTGTTTGGATTAATTTATTGATCTTTTAGAGTCTCACGAAAAAGGAAAATGCAGCTCTGATATCATACAGAATAAGTTGTTCGTCCAACTAAAACATATTTTTGGGTGGTTCATTCTTGGCTAGTAGGGTTTTGCTCAAAGAATTGATGTCATTATTCTCATAGAAGACGTATGCATTCATCGGATTCATCCCTAAAGATGTCATTGTCCCTTTTGAGTTCTATTATTTAATGTATACATATTTGGTCATTAACATAGGTATTCAATGTTTGTCACTCCTCGTCTTTTGCTTTGCCTTTTAGAAATAATAATATGGTGTTTGGATTAATTTATTGATCTTGTAGAGTCTCAAAGAAAAGGAAAACTCTGTTATGATATCATTTAGAATAAGTTGTTCGTCCAACTAAAACACACTTTTGGGTGGTTCATACTTGGCCAGTAGGGTTTTGCTCAAAGAATAGATGTCATTGTCACTAGAGATTACACATGCATTCGTTCCCAGAGAGGTCATTTTCCGTCGTGGGTTATATTAGTTAATTTATACATATTTTGTCATTAACCTTGGTATTCAATGGTTGTCACTCCTCGTCTTTAACTTTACCATTTAGAGATAATAATATGATCTTTAGATTAATTTATTGATGTTGCAGAGCCTCAAGGAAAAGGAGGTCTAATATCATTCATAATAAAGTTGTTCATCCAACTAAAACACACTTTAAGTTGGTTCATACTTGGCCAATAGGGTTTTGCTTAAAGAATAGATGTCATTATCACTAGAAATGACACATGCGTTCATTCCAAGAGATGTCACTATCCCTCATGAGTTATATTATTTAATATATACATATTTCATCATTAACCTCAGTATTCAATGTTTGTCACTCCTCGTCTTTTGCTTTGCTTTTTAGAGATAATAATATGGTGTTTGGATTAATTTATTGATCTTGCAGAGTCTCAAGGAAAAGGAAAACCCAGCTCTGATATCATTCAGAATAAAGTTGTTCCACCAACTAAAACACACTTTTTGTTGGTTCATACTTGGCCAGTATGACTTTGCTAAAAAAATAGATGTCATTATCACTAGAGATGACATATGCATTCGTTTCCAGAGATGTCATTGTCCCTCGTGAGTTCTATTATTTAATTTATACATATTTTGTCATTAACCTCAGTATTCAATGGTTGCCACTCCTCGTCTTTTGCATTACCTTCAAAATAAAGTTGTTCATCCAACTAAAACATACTTTTGGTTGATTCGTACTTCTCCAGTATAATTTTGTTCAAAGAATAGATGTCATTGTCCAATTAGATGACACAAGCATTCATCCCTAGAGATTTCACTGTCCGTCATAAGTTTTATTATTTAATTTATACATATTTTGTCATTAACCTTAGTATTCAATGTTTGTCACTCCTCGTCTTTTGCTTTGCCTTGTAGAGATAATAATATGGTATTTGAAATAATTAATTGATCTTACAGAGTCTCAAGGAAAAAGTAAGACTCAGCTCTGATATCATTAAGAATGAGTTGTTCGTCAAACTAAAACACACTTTTGGTTGCTTCATACTTGGCGAGTAGGGTTTGCTCAAAGAATAGATGTCATTGTCCTAGAGATGACATATGCAATCATCCTAGAGATGTCATTATCTGTCGAGAGTTCAATTTTTTAATTTATACATATTTTGTCATTAACCTCGGTATTCAAAGTTTGTCACTCGTCGTCTTTTGCTTTGCAATTCAAAGATAACAATATGGTGTTTGAATTAATTTATTAATCTTATATAGTCTCAAGAAAAAGAAAAATACAGCTCTGATATCATTTAGAATAAGGTGTTCGTCTAACTACTTTTAAGTGGTTCTTACTTGGCCAGTAGGGTTTTGCTCAAAGAATAAGGTGTTCGACATGCTTGCAGTGCTGGGAAATATTCAAATTAAAGCTGGTGGATTTTACTCAAGGTCTACAATTGAAGAAGCTTTTGAGAAGAAATTTGATAAAACTAGTTTTGGAGTAAAATTCTTTTGGAAAGAAGGTAAGAGAAGGTTGATTGAATAAAAGTATGTACTAATAGAACTCACGTCATTCCATGTAAAAGGTTTGAAAACACTAGAGTGGAGGACTTGTGGTAGAGAAGAAATATGGCTATGAAACAAAGAAATACTCTCGAGTGGAGGTAGTCAGACTTGTAAACACAGTGTTCATGCTAATACTAGTGACCAACTCTCATGCGGCTTCCTAGATAGTTTAATTAGCCAACAAAATATTCCAGTCAGAAACCTTTTCAATATTTTATTATTTTAAACATATTTTCCTTGCTGACCAATGCCCACAACAAATAAATATGCCGATTCGTTTTTTAGCACGTGATCTCTCTCTCTCTCTCTGATTTGCTGATACAAAGCCGAGGAAAAGAAATCCCTCCCCAAAGAGCCCGGCAAGAATAGAAAAGGAAAGGAAATCTCTCCCCCAAAAAGAGCCTTCCCCCCAGCAAGAAAGGAAGAGAAAACGAAATCTGTCCCCAATGAGCCCAGCAAGAAAAGAAAAGGAAGTCTCTCTCAAAAGAAGCCCTTCTCCCCTCCAAGAAAAGACAAGAAAAATGAGAACTCTCCTCAAAGGGCCCAGCAAGAAAAGGAAATCTCTCCACAAAGAACGGAGCCAATAAAGAATTTAGTACAATTTGCGGCAATACTCACAATATCTGTGGTTCTTGCACATGCATTCATCCCAAAAGATGCTATTGTTCCCCGTGAGTTTAGTACTGTTTATACATATTTTGTTATTAATATCAGCATTTAATGTTTGTCTTTTGCTTTTAATTTTAAAGATAATAATATTTTGTTTGAATTAATTTATTGATGTTGCAGAGACTCAAGGAAAAAGAAAATTCAGCTGTAATACCATTCAAAATAAAGCTGTTTGTCCAACTAAAACACATTTTTAGTTGGTTCATACTTGGCCACTAGGGTTTTGCTCAAAGAATATATGTCACTTCTCACCCATTCCAAGCACCTTTACCCTGCATGGTTGGTGGCCAGCTAACGAGAAGGGACAAGCTCTTCAAAACTGCGGTAGTCAAAGTCTTAGATACTTGGCAAGTCACAATTTCTTTACCTTCTTTTTTCATAAAAAAAAAATAATTAAATTTTTTTTGACTTGGCCTGTTATTTTTTTTTAATAACCTGCCTAATAAGTTTCAATGTAAAATCTAAATTGCTATTAAGTAAAATGAGAATATTCTTTTGCATATCATTAGATATTAAATATTTGATAAATGTATGTGTGACACACAGTTTCATTCAAAAGACTTCCGCTTCCACAACGAGATGTTGCAGCATTGGCCAGATCTTAAAAGGGAAGCAGCTGACAGCAACCAATATAGATTTGGAATCATGAATACAACCGACATGGAAGCTGTACCGATTTCATCCCTAAAGAGTATTTCAGAAAAGCCTTGTATATGAAAAAAAAAAGTCGACATGCTTGCAGTGCTGGGAAATATTCAAATTAAAGCTGGTGGATTTTACTCAAGGTCTACAATTGAAGAAGCTTTTGAGAAGAAATTTGATAAAACTAGTTTTGGAGTAAAATTCTTTTGGAAAAAAGGTAAGAGAAGGTTGATTGAATAAAAGTATGTACTAATAGAACTCACGTCATTCCATGTAAAAGGTTTGAAAACACTAGAGTGGAGGACTTGTGGTAGAGAAGAAATATGGCTATGAAACAAAGAAATACTCTCGAGTGGAGGTAGTCAGACTTGTAAACACAATGTTCATGCTAATACTAGTGACCAACTCTCATGCGGCTTCCTAGATAGTTTAATTAGCCAACAAAATATTCCAGTCAGAAACCTTTTCAATATTTTATTATTTTAAACATATTTTCCTTGCTG
This sequence comes from Populus tremula, assembly GCA_964019445.1. NCBI lineage: Eukaryota > Viridiplantae > Streptophyta > Magnoliopsida > Malpighiales > Salicaceae > Populus > Populus tremula. The sequence continues at coordinate 10,456,416 of CAXHTJ010000004.1, forward strand.
ACCAATGCCCACAACAAATAAATATGTCGATTCGTTTTTTAGCACGTGATCTCTCTCTCTTTCTCTCTCTGATTTGCTGATACAAAGCCGAGGAAAAGAAATCCCTCCCCAAAGAGCCCGGCAAGAATAGAAAAGGAAAGGAAATCTCTCCCCCAAAAAGAGCCTTCCCCCCAGCAAGAAAGGAAGAGAAAACGAAATCTGTCCCCAATGAGCCCAGCAAGAAAAGAAAAGGAAGTCTCTCTCAAAAGAAGCCCTTCTCCCCTCCAAGAAAAGACAAGCAAAATGAGAACTCTCCTCAAAGGGCCCAGCAAGAAAAGAAAAGAAAAGGAAATCTCTCCACAGAGAACGGAGCCAATAAACAATTTAGTACAATTTGCAGCAATACTCACAATATATGTGGTTCTTGCACATGCATTCATCCCAAAAGATGCTACTGTTCCTCGTGAGTTTAGTACTGTTTATACATATTTTGTCATTAATATCAGCATTTAATGTTTGTCTTTTGCTTTTATTTTTAATGATAATAATATTTTGTTTGAATTAATTTATTGATGTTGCAGAGACTTAAGGAAAAAGAAAATTCAGCTGTAATACCATTCAAAATAAAGTTGTTTGTCCAACTAAAACACATTTTTGGTTGGTTCATACTTGGCCACTAGGGTTTTGCTCAAAGAATAGATGTCACTTCTCACCCATTCCAAGCACCTTTACCCTGCTTGGTTGGTGGCCAGTTAACGAGAAGGGACAAACTCTTCAAAACTGCGGTAGTCAAAGTCTTAGATACTTGGCAAGTCACAATTTCTTTAGCTTCTTTTTTCACAAAAAAAAAAATAATTAAATTTTTTTTTACTTGGCCTGTTATTTTTTTTTTATAACCTGCCTAATAAGTTTCAATGTAAAATCTAAATTGTTGTTAAGTAAAATGAGAATATTCTTTTGCATATCATTAGATATTAAATATTTGATAAATGTGTGTGTGACACAGTTTCATTCAAAAGACTTCCGCTTCCACAACGAGATGTTGCAGCATTGGCCAGATCTTAAAAGGGAAGCAGCTGACAGCAACCAATATAGATTTTGGAATCATGAATACAACCGACATGGAAGCTGTACCGATTTCATCCCTAAAGAGTATTTCAGAAAAGCCTTGTATATGAAAAAAAAAGTCGACATGCTTGCAGTGCTGGGAAATATTCAAATTAAAGCTGGTGGATTTTACTCAAGGTCTACAATTGAAGAAGCTTTTGAGAAGAAATTTGATAAAACTAGTTTTGGAGTAAAATTCTTTTGGAAAGAAGGTAAGAGAAGGTTGATTGAATAAAAGTATGTACTAATAGAACTCACGTCATTCTATGTAAATGGTTTGAAAACACTAGAGTGGAGGACTTGTGGTAGAGAAGAAATATGGCTATGAAACAAAGAAATACTCTCGAGTGGAGGTAGTCAGACTTGTAAACACAGTGTTCATGCTAATATTAGTGACCAACTCTCATGCGGCTTCCTAGATAGTTTAATTAGCCAACAAAATATTCCAGTCATAAACTTTTTCAATATTTTATTATTTTAAAAAACATAAAAAAATAAAATAAATTTTCTTTAATAGTCTGGAATGCTGAAACTGTAATGGCAGGTGCTCACAGTTGTGGAAGACTTGTAAAAAACCCATGAGGTTGGAAAATCTGGATATTCATAGAATAGATTAGGATTTAGTGATAAATGAAAATTGTTTTGACTTAGTATTTTGTATGAATGTATAGGAGCTTGTTTTGTCTTGTGGTAAGCTTTCAAGTATGGTTCCTTGCGTAGTGTTTTGTTAAGATAAAAACATATTTTGGTATTTTTTGAAATATATATCCCAAAATATATACTTGAATTTTAATTGTGTAATACAATGTGACTTTCTATATTTTTTAAATATTTGACCATATACCAATTAAAACAATTATTTCTATTCATTATTTTTAATATAAAACATTCAATAAAAAACAAAACAAACAAATAAACATGCGCACACACTCCTCTTTTTACTATAATTTACTCACACCCACAATTAAAGGTTTACAATGCAACAGAAATTTAAAATGCTAACAATAATTTAAATACACATTTCAACATCAAAAAATTATAAAATGGACTCGGGAACAGTGATGGAAATTCTGGGTATCGGAAACAGTGACAGCGCGTTCGTCTCACGCGATGTCGCTGGTAATGTGAGAAATGTGGGGATCGGATAGATCTTCTCCTTTCTTCCTTTCCTGTGCCAACGGTGTCATCGATGGAGACCTGGAAAAGAAAAGACGCAACAACAAGTTTTGGTTTCCTTTCCTTCTCGTTTTTTGACCTGCTTCTCTCCCTGAAAAAGAAAAGACGCAAAAAATTAATCAAGGTGGTGCTTGGTACGAAGGGCTGTGTAACTACAAAGGGGGTTGGAATTTGTAGGATTCTTATAATTGGTTTGTAAGAATGTTACCTCTACAACAACATTAAGAATGGTCATCTCTTAGCTCACTTTACTTGCTCCCAGTTGATTGAGTTGTTCCAAGACGAATCTCTCACAGACTTATCACATCAGGGGCTTGATCCACCTATCCAAGGACGTCTTTGTGGTCCTTGCAATGGAATATTTTATGCAGACAGCGAAGATAGTGGTGGTAGTGGTCGTTGGAATCCTGTGACCAAGGAATTCAAGCTTCTACCTGAGAAAATACATTATAAGTCGAGTCCTCCACTTTATTATGATGATAGTTATGGATTTGGATTTGATCCGGTAACTAAAGACTACAAGGTGGTTGTTATTCGAGAGTCCTATACACGAGAGTATATATAAGTACTTGCATGAGAAATTTTATGAATATATATAAGTAGAAGAGATAAATAATTTTTATTTTTTGATGGGTCATGAAATTTTTTTTTTGTATCTTTTTTTTAAAAATGTATTCAAAAAATAACTAATAAAATATTACTAAATCCTCTTTGAGCACTATAAAATTTGTTCTGCACTTGCACAAATGCTCTATTTATTTGAGTTATATTTGATTTTTTTTCCACATGTTTTTTTTTTTTTTTCATTTTTCATTTCAAAAGGAAGGTAAAATACGATTCAAGTTACATTAAGGATGTTAGAGATGAGGTTTAAGTTAGTAAAATAGATACAATTATAGAAGCAAAATAACTTCCCTTAAATCTTGGTAGCTAAAATTAATTTCATTAAACGCTCAATAAATTATAAAATTATGTATAGTAATAATTAGAAAAATCAAATTCAAATAATGTAAAATAAAATTCAATTAATGATCAAATGTTAACTTTTGGATTCTCAAAATATTCAAAACACATGGCAAAATTTAATTGGAAATTAAGATAATATATATTTCTAATTAATTGATTTAATTGAAAAAATATATGATGTGCCCGATTAAGAAAGGATATAAGATTAAAACAATCATAGTTAATAATTTATTTTGTTTCTATATTTATTTAAATCAATTATACATATTGAATAAGATTTTGTAGGTTATATCTTGGAAAAGGAATACACATCTAATAATATACTTTGTTTCTTTATTTATTCTGATTTTGTAGGTTATATCTTGGAAATCTAACACACATCTAGTATAAAGCTAGCGTTTGAGTGCTAACATAGGGTTATCTTTCATCCTCAAATTGGCCAAGCCTTCTCGTTCGGCAATACCTCTGCATCCTCCTCTATTAATTTCCCACAGGTATTTGTTTTCCCTTTTTCTTCTCTTGTTTCCTCTCTTTCTTTTCTTTAGCTGGATTTCTCATGGCAATCCCATACATGCATGTACAGAAATTCGAGTAATGGCCAACTTTGATCATCATGAGTCGGTTTTTTCTTCTTAGTGGTGGGGTTTTCCTGCTATTTAGACTTTGAGATCCGTTTTTATCTCGTTGCTGGCTAGATCTCACAATACCTGATTCTGGATTTGCTAGTCTCTTCTCCTTAGTGCTAGGGTTTTTTCTTTTTATTGTTTGCTTTGTTCGCCGTACATATTGTTTTTAATATTTTATGTTTATACATCAAGGAAAAGTACCCAGCGAGAGATCAACAGCAGATATGGCAACTGAGAATGGATGTCTTTTGCCTGAAGATGTGATCATTGAGATTCTCTCGCTGTTGCCTGTCAAAACTCTATTGCAGTTCAAGTGTGTTTGCAAGTCATGGTATGGAATTATTACTAGTTCCAATTTCATTTCCTTGCACCTGAACAACCACTACAACAACATCAAGAGTGGTCATCTCTTAGCTCACTTTGTTTACCCCCAGATGCTTGAGTTGTTCCAAGACGAATCACTCACAGACTTATCACATCAGGGGCTTGATGCACCTATCCGAGGACGTCTTTGTGTCGTCTTTGTGGTCCTTGCAATGGAATATTTTATGTAGACAGCGAAGATAGTAGTGGTAGTGGTCTTTGGAATCCTGCGACCAAGGAATTCAAGCTTCTACCTGAGAAAATACGTAATAAGTCGAGTCTTCCACTTTATTATGATGATAGTTATGGATTTGGATTTGATCCGGTAACTAACGACTATAAGGTGGTTGTTATTCGAGAGTCCTATACACGAGAGTATTATCTAGAGATGTTTCCTTCCTCTCTTGTCATTGTATACACATTACGAACTGATTCTTGGAGATGCTGGGGAAGTCTGGATCAAGGCTACACATTACTGGACAACTTTTGTTATACAAATGTGGATGGAGTTTCCTATTGGCGGGCAAGCCATGAAGTACATAGGAATGTGATTCTTTCCTTTAACATGGCCACCGAAGCGTTCCAAGAAATACAGGAACCAGACTATGACAAGCCAGCTCACAGTACACTTATATTATACCACGACTCAATCGCGTTTTCTACTGTCCACGATATTGAGAAGTTTCTTGACATTTGGGTGCTGAATGAAGGTTGTTGGATAAGACAATTCAAGAGTCGACCTCTTTTAGAAGTTCGGAATCCAGTTGCGCATTGGAAGAACGGTAATGTTATTCTAGACTGTGAGACCGACCAACTAATGCTGTATGACACAAACAAGCAAGAACTCAAGGATCTTAGATTTAAAGGAACTGGTATCTGCCATGAAATTCTTGTTTACAGGGAAAGCTTGGTTTCAATCAAAGATGGAATTGGGTGCAGGCAACATGAAGACGTTTGCTAGAACACAGCTAAAATGGAGCCACGACTAGAAAACAGGAGTCTTTTTGTTCAGTTTAGCCAATTTTATTTTTCTTGATGGTTGTAGGGAGCAACCATACGATACGTATGGCATCAGACAATTTTAATTTTTTTTTTATGAATAAACATGTTGTGAGTGAAGTTTTTTAACATTAAGATAAAGATTTGTGATCGAGGTTCATTTCTTGATTCTGATGTGAAAAATTGGTTGAAATATATTTTCTTTTATGACTTGATATTTGAAATAAGAGCATGTTTTATGTGAAAGAATCACATTCTTACCGAAGGAAAACATTATTTCCCACCTATAAAGAGTAAAAAACTGTGTTTTTTTATTTATTTTTTTATACTCAAAATTCTTTCCCTTTAACTAGCTGCCTATTCTGGTGTTAGAATGCAAAGTTTCATTTTGATATGGGCTTATTGTTTATACAATTAAGTTCTAATTTGATCAACTGTCTTTGTGTGTGTATTGACTAATGTGGTAACCGGACCGACTTACAAATACGTCAACTAATCTCAAGAGCCCAGAAGCTAATAACCATGTAATTCTTCAATGGCATTGAGGTTTGTGGGACTCGAACTTTTTGGACCAAATGCACATGTATTTCTCAATTTTTTTTCTCAGCCATGTTTTCTCACCCATTGTTTATTGATGTATTGTGAGTAATCAGAAGTTAGCACTTAAGTGTTCAGTGTTGCAGGATATGCCTCTTGATGAAGATAGCACTTAAGCTAGCACTTAACCTGACCAGTTTTGGTTGATGGAATTGGAACAGTAAAATAATATGTTTTAGATTTTTTTTTGTCAGTGAAATATGGTCCATTTAAGTTTCTCTCTCCTCTAGCATTTTTCGGCATTTTCTCTTTTCTCTATCAAACTTATAGACTAAAATGTAATAAAAATAAAGTTTAAGATTAAAATATTAAATTGCCAAACTAAAAGGACCAAAATTAAATTTGGTCAAATTCTTTAGGCAAAAACCTTTTAAAAGGCAAGTTTTAAATAGTAATTAAAAAAAAAGGCTATGTATTCTTGCCTCGTGGTAAAATTGCTCCCCAAAAGTTTTTTTATCTTACAAGCAATAAAACCAAATTATATTTTAACATCAATACATCAAAATAATAATAAAATACAAAAAATAATTAAAAAAAAAAACAAAATTAAAATTTTAGACAAATGATATTTTGGCCGCATTGCTGAATGCACTCTAAAACAAGATAAAATAAATTTAAATTATTATATATGGAAATTGGAAAGGAAAGGATAACTCATTCCTAGTATTATATACACACACTAGCATATTGGCATGTGCTTTATAGTGGGATCAATAAAAAAAAATTCAATGTAAAAAAAAATAAAAAGTACAGAGAATATATTAAGTGTTTTGAATTTGACGACAACCCAACTCTTTTGAATCCTACTGGCATCAACTACATAGGGCATTATTGCCCTCTATGTTTTGATTTCACTTTTTAATTATTTTCTTCAACTATCTCGTTAAACTTTCCAGATCAGTTTTCATTCGAGAACATTTTTTATTATTTTATTTGTAAGTAAAGTTATAGACTTTGATTTTAAGTATGGCTTGACTTAATGAAAGGAATCACATGGTTCTACAACTCTATTAAAGAATATAAAGCTCAATTCTGCTCTTAACACCCCTGAAATTATCCATTATAGTAGTCAAAACAATATGTCTAATATGAGACAGTTCGATCCTTCTTTCATTTCTAGTCCATATCTGAAATTATATAACTTCAAATTACACAAGGTTGGTTTTGTTTGAAAAATTACATTTGCATCTATAACATTTGTGAATAACCCAATCTAAAAATTTATCATTTGGGTGCCCTAACCTTAGTTGAAAGATGGGTAACCGAATTGTTCATTCCCAATACATTGATTGGACAACCAATATTTTCTTTTCCATACTATCAATAATATAATCGAACATGTCCAAGGAAGACACCAAGGATGTTCTTTGATTTAAATCATAATTAGCATGTTTTTGATGGTTAAACACAAATCAAGCCACCACACTTTTCATTTATTTCATTCTTACTAACCTAATTTAAACAAAATTTCAGTAAGGTTACAGTTTCTCCTAGCTCAATCAAAACTAATAAAATCCACACGGTGAAGTTAATTATTATTATGTCATCCAACACATATCAAAAACTCAGAGCATGTTAACAGATAGATCATCCTATATCTAAACGAAACCATATTGACCTAAAAATTGATAAATATTTTTCACTGATGAATTACTTCTCGTCAAAATATCTAATCCTTATCGCTACTGTTATGAATGAAGAGCTCATCAATATAACTCACGTATCCAAAATGTAGTAAAATTCATCTGGAGCTAATTTTGATTTAAACAATTTGTTTTAACTTTTGAATTGTAATTATATTAAAAGTCAAAACTCTTTCGGGATTAAATATGGAGGGCAAACCTCAAAATATCCCCAACCTGAAGGGATAATTTCAATTAGTTTTTCAACTTATTTTCTTTATCTCGATTAGGTCTTTAATATATTAATAAATTCATAATTAGATTTTTTTTGGTAGTTAAAGTTAACAAAATGGTTAGGTAATCATGTAAAAACCATGTGATTTCTCTTTACTCATCAAAAATTCAAGGATTGATAAAAACATCTAATATCACATAATTTAAAGTGAAGATCATAAGGAATTCACTTGTTTTTTTTATGAAAAAAGAAAAATCAAGTGAGATTCACGTGAATACATAATTTTTTTTTGTTAAGCAAAAGTAGATGAAAGATCTCGTTGAGAATTTATTGATACTTAAAGGGAATTAACAGAGATGAAAAATTGGTTAAGGACCTAATCTAAACTGTTTTAGAAATTGAGGACTTCTATTAGGTCTGTCCAAATATATACCATTGTTTAGACATTTACTCTCTCTTTTTTTACAAATTAAAGAACAAATAAAAAGGTTTTTTTTTTAATAAAAGCAATATCAAACAAAAAACACGTGCACGTGTTCTAATAAAAAGAAACTATCAGTTAGGGGGGGGTGTTAGTATCTTTACATATATGGAAAACTATGACATCTTTACCAACTTTGCATGCCTTCCACTGGAAGCTTTGGGAGAAGAACAGGCGGGGGAGCGGTGGCCATTGGGATCGATACGGTTGAAGCAATCGATTGTTAGAGCGTTTTAGCCATTGTAAGTAGTATAAAGCTAGCGTTTAAGTGCTAACATAGGTTTTTTTTTATCCTCAAATTGGCCAAGCCTTCTCGTTCGGTAATACCTCTGCATCCTCCAATATTAATTTCCCACAGGTATTTATTTTCCTTTTTCTTCATTTGTACAGAAATTCTATAACAAGTAATGGCCAACTTTGATCATCAAAAGTATTTTTTTTTTTTTAATAGTGTTTGGGATTTTTCTACTATTTATCTCTCTAAACAGAGATGGGTTGGGCAGCCCAACCCATCCACTTTATATATATATATATAAAAAGAAAATAAATTGATGGACTTTCAATTGGTCAGCCCAACTGAATTGGGCTTGTTTCTAGGGGCCAATCAGTCCATCCCCTAAACTAAGGATATAGTTGTCTAACACAATCTAATGCATTTTTTTTAATTTTTAATTTATCTTTATTTTAATGTTTAACAAAATAAGCCTAATAAAAAGCCAAGAAATTCTGTAAAAAAAAAACTCAAGGATCTTTTTGAAATTATTTGTGGGTCCCTTCCATGTTTCTTCAACAATTTCATCTAATATCGGGTTATAGAGTTATACTGTAAGATACATACCTGGTATTAAAAATACTTGATTTTTCTCTAAAGATTCAAAAAAAATTCTAAATAATAAAAAAATATGTTTTATTTTCATGCATATGATCAAATCCAAAAGTTTTTTCTGCACGCATATTTTCTAAAAAAGATAAAATCATATTTTACAAAATACAAAATATCATAACCAATTTATAATTATTCATTAGGGTTTAACCAAAATACCAAAAGCCCCACAACAATTAATTTGTTATTCAGTGCTAGGACTTAGCTGTAGATTTTAATGTTTGAAAATATAAAATTACTCTGTAAAATATACCCTCTGGTATTAAAGATACAAAATAAAAAATAAATGTGATGCTAAAATTAAAGCCTTAGAACGATTAAGATTTAACCTGATAAGACAAAGACTTTCTCATGAAAGGAGATCTATCTTGAATCTTAGATGAAACTAATAAACAGAAACTTGTCTTAGATTAACAATTAATCAACAATATAACTTGTCATGGGCAGGGTGCACTAGGGGTGATGCGTCTTTCTTTTATACAATTAATTCTCCTACCCAGATTCTCGTAAACAAATAAATTTTTTAATGATCGTAATACTAGGTGGCGACTCATAAACCCTCTAATCATAACATTATGATTAAACCTAAACACCCTTTATTTTCAAGAGGCAGCTTCGTTATCCAACACCGTGCACGTCACGACAATCATCACTAATTTAATTTTTATTATTATTGTTGTTGTTGTTTTGATTATTATTATTATTATTATTATTATTATTATAAATAACATTACTATTTTTTTATTAGTGTCATCATCGTTATTGTTATTGCTATTAATATTACCATTACCATTATTATTATTATTATTAAAAAAATAAAAGCCATGAACTTGATTTGAAGGATATAATTGAATACTATAAAAACCTTGACAAAAGAGCTAAGAAAAACAATAAAAAATCAAAAGAATATAGACCAAATTGGAATCATTATTATATTGAAAAATCACAAACTATAAAGGATAAAATTGAAAGCTGTAAAAACTTTGATAAAAGAGTGAATGAAATAAAAAATTAAAAGTAGAAAGACCAAATTGAAAAATATTATCTATATAAATTAAAAAGTAAGGGTTAAATTGAAAAAATAAACTTTGATAAAAGGAAAAAGGAAAAAAATATAGAAATCAAAACTAAAATGACTGAATCTTAAATACTAATAACAATGAGGACCATAGTGTATTTATTGGGTTAAAAGAGAGAAATGAAGTGAAAAAAAGGATCATTAGTGATAAATCGGCAACATTTGAACACCACGCACCACTCCAAATGAAAAAGAAAAGGCGAGGAGTAACATGAGACAATAAAATTTTATTTTTTTAACACTTGTAGTTGCCACACGTATTGCCTAAAGTGTTTGAGCGGCTCTAACGCTCTAGTAATATTTTTAAATTAAAAATATTATTTTAATAGTCAGTTATGTAATTACTTTGACAAAAATAATAATTAACAAAAATAAACTATAAATGAAAGGCTATAATATCCTTCAACCCAATAAATTAAATTTTTTTGATCCAAGGTATATTCAATCACCAAGGGTATATTAAATCGCCCATTAATTTTTGTATATTTATTATATCTCTTTTTAAAGTGTGTTTATTTTTGTATTTAAAAAATATTTTTGAAATTTTCTTTTGAAATTAATTCTTTTTTCATGATTCTAAACTTTTTATGTACTAATTTTAAAAATAAAAAATTATTATTTTAATATCATTATTAAAAAAATCATCCTACCACAATCTAAAACACTAATTTAATATGCCAAAAAGATCTGAACCGTTGAAGAAATAAGCAGAAAGCACGGACACGTTATACAAAGAAGCCAGAACGTGCCATGAGAAGCATCGATATCAAAGCAAACTAATCCGTGGATGTCCCCTCATTAAAGTAAACTCCACATCTCTCCTTTTTCACAAACCCCTTTTTCTTTCACACTTTCTTACTCTGTAACAACTCCTCCTCTTTTGTTGATATGGCAGACTGGGGGCCGGTGATAATAGCGGTGGTGCTGTTTGTGCTGTTAGTACCAGGGCTGTTATTCCAGATACCTGGAAGGAACAGGGTGGTTGAGTTTGGCAATATGCAGACGAGTGGTGCTTCTATTGTTGTCCACGCTATTATTTATTTTGGCCTCATCACTATCTTCCTTATTGCCATTGGTGTTCACATCTATGCTGGCTAGCTACTTGTCATTGATTCCCTTTTCAATCTTGTAATCTCTGTTTCATGTTTTCCACCCCTTTTGTTTCTCCTCAGTTGATTGAACTTTTGCTACTGTTGTAATTAATTTCTGTTTCCTTTATGTTCAATTTGAGTCATGGGGGCGTCAAGCTTTTAGGGTTTTTCAATTGGTAGTTAATTTTTGTGGGATTTATGCAGTGATCAAGTCATGTACGTGGATTTGATACTAATTATCCATAAAAACGCACTCTACTTGTTGTGACTGGCTTGGCATGGTTTTTGTGTTGATTTCTATCAGTTGTTTGGCTTTGGGATGAAGAGAAACATGGCGATCACTCTCTTGGAAATTAGGATTCAAAATTAGTTGTGTTTAAGTACTTAACTTTGATTAATTATGTTCTCAAACCATTATTTATGCAAGTAAATCTCTCTAAATATTGACCCATAATTTACTGATTTTGGGCGTGTTTGTTTTTCTATTTCAAGTTAATTTATTTTTGTGTGTTTTTAAAAATAATATTTTTTCAATTCATTTTTAAAAATCAATCTTTATCCTGGCGGTAGTACTTCTAACTATAACTTTAATTCTAATTATAATTATAGTGGTGGAATTTGTGTGGCAATAATATTGATGGGGTGGTCTTCATTATAAGATGGATTTTGTTAGTATAGTTTTGATGATGATAATGATGAGGAAATGATAATTATTTTAATAAGGTGGCAATGGTGAGTTAATTGCGGCTGTTAATGCTATAATAGTGTTTGAGGTTTAATGAGATGGTGATTATAGTGATAGTGATCCGGTGATAATAATGAAAAGCTATAGTTATATATTAGTGGTTGTGAAAGTGATATTGTGGTGGTGTGGTGAATGTGGTAGATTGGTGGTATAGAAAAAAAAAAAAAAGAGTAAATCTTCCTCTTTTATGGTGTTAAAATATTTTTCTTCAAATCATAATGTTTTTTTTTTGTTTAATTTATTTGCTTTCACCCTAACACCCTAAAAATTGAATAAAATATTTTCTTCCTTCTAAATTACAATTTTACACATTGAGTTTCGAGGATTGATGTCTCACATATATCAAGTTTAAATTGTTCATTATTTAAAAATAAATAAAAATAATATTATTTTTTATATATCAAATAAAAAAATTAAAAAAAATCAATGAAACATGATTTCTACCGCAAAATTAACCTTCGATCCAAGATCTTGTTTGGCACATTAAAAAAAATATAGTACATTGTGTGCATGGATAGACGTAGGATCTCGGCTTGGGGGTGTGCGGGCAGAGCATAGTGAATATTTTTTGGGAACGTGGTGCAAACTGCATTCTCATCAAATTTAAATTTTTTTAAAAAAAATAATAATATATGATTTGTATTTTTTAAATCGTTTTAATGTATTGATATCAAAAATAATTTTTAAAAAATAAATAAATATTATTGATATGTATTTTAGCACAAAAAATTATAAAAATAACTGATACTACAGTGTAAAACATGTTCTAAATAGTAAACTAGATCGTGCATTTGTTGGGCCATGCCGACGGGAAAGAGAACCGGTGACGTATAAATGAAGGGGCAATTCCAATATCGAGAGTCTAGATTGGTTAATGCGGTTGGGAGTCTAGTCTAATAGAAAGTAACTGCAGTTTTTAAAATATTTTTAATTAAAAACTACTTTAAAAAATAATTACTAGGCGCTAGCTAAGTCTAGAGTTGAGAATTTTCCGGCAAAAAAAATACATACATGATTTAAAAATATATATATATATATATATATAAATTAAAAAACTTATAGAAGCATTTAATTAAATAAATCAAGAATAATTTGTGTAAATAAATACAAAACAAATCATAAATAATAATTAAAAATAAAATTAAAAAAATTAAATGATAAATATAGATTAAAATATTTGATATTGTAACATGGTACATTTATCACATTGTGTTTATTGAATTTATTTATTAAATTAATTTATTTATTAAATCATACGATAATTAAAATAGATATATAAAATATTATGTATATTAAAAATATTATCTAAAATATTTTTTTATTTTAGTAATAAATTTTATCTATATAAATATAAAAAATATAGATGAACAAGAATAAGATATTTAAAAAATAAATACATACAAAATAATAAAATAAAAGCCTCTATTCAAAAAAGCTAAATAAAAAAATCATAGAAAAGAAATACTAATTGAAACATAAATTAAAAAAAATATTTTAAAAAATTAAAAAAGATCAATTAAAGTAAAACCCAAATTTTGAATAAAAACTTACAATGTGCCACAAGCATATTTAAAAAAAAAATTAAAAATATAAACAACTTAAATCACAACCCAATTAAATTTAATAAATTAATTTTATTTTAAATAATTTCAAGCGAATATCCCACATCTATCGAGTATTGATCTTGTTTGGACATCGAAAAATGTTTTGCCGACGGCGTAATAAACTAGAAGTAGAGTTTGTTTGTCAATGTGACTGTGGTTGGTTTTCAAATATCTTTTTGTCTCAAAATACATGTCAATGATGTTTTTTGATTTTTTTAAAATTATTTTTAATATCAGCATATCAAAATGATTTGAAAACACTAAAAATATATTAATTTAAAGTTAATAAAAAAATTTAATTTTTTTTAAAATATTTTTAAAACACTGAAACAAACAAGTCCATCATCACCGAGCATTTGTCGGGCCATGCCGACGGGAAAGGGTGCCAGTGAGGTGTATATGAAGGGGCAATATCAATTTCAAGAGTCAAGATTGGTCAACGTGCTTGGGAGACGAGTCTGAGAGGAAGAAACGACGGGCTTTGAGTCTTGAAAGTTGTGCTTCTTTCCACGGTACCAATGGAGTGCTGGCCGGCATGTCAAGACAAAACGACAAGAGACACGCTGCCACGTGATTTAGATTTTAGATTCACGTAAGCTATTTGAATTTGTGTTTTGCCGCGCTGGTCATATATTTTTTTCAGCAAAAGAGTTTATACTTTCCTTTTAAGTGTTTTTTATATCGTAAAAATTGAAATCTTTTTGCAAATATTTATTTATTTAAATAAATAAAGAGTCATTTAAGTAAATAAATAATAAAAAATTCATCAATAATAATTTAAAATAAAATTTTAAAAATAAAAACAGATATAAATCAAAATATATTTATTGAATTTATTTATCCAAATTAATTTTTTATTCAATCAAACGATAATATATATATATATATATGAAATCGATTAAACAAAATAAAAAGAAAAAAATATTATACAAGACAGAGCATATTAGAAATACTACCTAAATATAAAAGTTTTTTTTAATAATAAACTTCATCTATATAAAACATAAAATAAACTATAATAAGAAAATACCCTTGAAAACTAAACACATACAAAGTAATTTTAAAAAAGCCTCTTTCAAAAAGGCTAAATAAATAAATTATAGAAGAGGGATATTAATTGAAACATAAATTAAAAAATTATTTAAAAGGACATCAAAATAAATTAAAATAAAAGCAAAAATTAGAATAAAAAATAAGCAACGATAATATAAGTGCCACAAAACATTTTTAAAAAATAAAAATAAATAAATAATCAAGTCATTGCCTCCATCGCTTTTATTAAGTTAGTTTTATTTTAGATAGAGTATAAAAAAAGGTAAAGGAAGTAAACATCCAAAAAAAAAAAACACATGATAACTTGAAAAAAAACTTTGGAAGCACAAAATCACATAAAAAAAGAACAAAAAAATTGGTTTGAGGCAACCTAATATAATGTGGTAGATATATAGCTCATGTAATAAAGAGTAAGATAACCTAGTTCAATCCACAAAACTTGTAGGTCAGGTTATGAATCATAGTAAATTGACAGAAAAGAACTTGAAAAAAACCACAAAATCAATTTATTATTATTTTTTAAAAAAAATGCTGAACAATGAAAATTAAAAAAATATATATATATATAAAAAAAGATGTCGACTCGCATTAATTTTTTAAATAATAAAGGATAAAATCAAATAAAAATATCAATTACAGAAAATGATCTAAAAATAAAAAATAAAAGTGAAAATAAAAATAAAAAATAAATCAAAGGGCAACCCAAATTTTTTATTGGATAGTTAAATTAAAAAGAAAAATAACTTCAAAAAAATAAAAATAAATAAAACAATGATGATCAAATTGGAAAAACACAATAGACTATACACTTAGATTAAAAAAGTTAAAATTGAAAATCAACAAAACTTTTACAAAATAATCAATGAAAAAAATAGAAATCAAAAGAATATGAATGAATTGGAAAAAAAAAATAACACATGACAAGCTTGAATTGAAGGAATAAATTGAAAATAAATAATTTTTTTATAAAAAAATAAAAAATTACCAAAAACAAAAAGGATTAAGTTGTGCTTTTTTAGAAAGAAACAAGAAAAAGAAGGCAAAAACAAAAGAAAGGCTCCTTACTTCCCTTGACACACGTCGCACCATGAGAAAAAACAATGATAACTTTTTCAATGACAATATGAAATAACAGGTTTGTTCAATGGAAGATAATGCACACAATACTTAATGAGCGTGGAATTTATAATTTAAAAAAATAAAACCTAATATTTTAAAGTTTAAACCATTTAGAATTTAGTCCCTGTATTTTTAAATATAGATTTCACCTCTTTTATATTATAAACTATAAAATCCTCTTCTTTTATTTTACAACATTTCCTTTTCCTTTTCTTTTTCCTCCTTCCTCTTTCTTTGTTTTTTGGCCTCTTGCTCTTCTCCTTCCTTCGCATTTCCCGATCTATATTGCTTCAGATCTGGTTTCTCTGTATTGCTATCTCCTCGAATCTCTTTTCTCCAATTGTTTCACCTTCAATTGCAAAGTACTGTCAGGTGTCAACAAGGATTTGAACACTGAAGTAGAGAGAAGGAAATATCTCGAGAAAGAGATAAAATAAAATTTATTAGCAGCCCTCAGAGATATTTATTGCTTGGTTGAGTGTGATTGTTTTCTTTTTAAAATATTTTTTATTAAAATATATTAAAATAATATATTTTTTATTTTTAAAAAATTATTTTTGATATTAACGTATTAAAATATATAAAACTATTAAAAATATATTAATCTGAAAAAAAAATATTTAAATATTTTACTTTTCAAGGTGAATTTATAGACAGAGTTGAGAAATTGAGAGCCCACAATCCAGTTTCAACATTCGAATCTCTTCGGTATTGAAAATTCAGTTCAGTGCGTGCTTTACGTGTCCTTCGAAAGTTTGCTATTGATTCTGCAAGAAATTGCAAAGAAGAAAATAAATGAATATGTAGGGTTTGTTTCTTAGTGGTGGCTGGTGATGGCTTGAACGGTGGCCGGTGAGAGGGAGGAGATGGAAGGAAGGGAAAGAGGAGGGAGAGAAGGAAAAAAAAAACAGAGAAAAAAAGGGATTTTATGAATTTTATGAAAATTAACATGGACTGATTTAAAATGATGTAAAGTGAAAGGAAGATACAAATCCACTTAAATATAAATAATAAGAAGATTTTAGAGTTCGTTAATAATTTATAAACACATCTATTTTTTTAAGTTATTTTTAATATTAATATATCAACGTGATTTAAAATATATAAAAATTTATTTTTTAAAATATAATTTAAAATGACTACTAGTCTCAATATGGTTATAAAATTTATATATATATATATATATATATATATATAATTTGAGCAACCATTTTTTTTTAGTACCCAACTTTATTAAAACAGAACTTTAGGTAATTATCTAAACCGTCCATTTCTTAAAATTTTAAAACATACATCTAATTGATTCTGATGATTGAATTTTCTTTTTCATACCGGCTCGCCCTTAAACTTATGTACCCGAATTTATTCGAAAATCTTAGGATATTTCTTAATTAATTATTTTTCAAAATTATTAAAAATAAATAATCTAATTGGTTTTGCCTAAGCATAATCTTTGAGCATGTAAAATTCTCGAGAAATCATTAAGTATTAAAAAATCATATTATATAGCAGCATGCAACCAATTCGTTTAAAGAAGAATATGTAAGTAATTCCAAGAGGTAAACTTTAAGTTTTAAGTTGTTATTTAAAGATTATCGGTTTAAGTTTAAGTATTATAATTTTAAAATTATTAAAAATTTATATAATTATTAATTTTAAAATCTTGAGATAAATATAAAATAATCCGAATAATTATAATTAAAAAATAAAAATCCGTAAGTTGTGGAACGAAGGGAAGGAACCCACAGGCTTCTGCGTTTCTCTACTGATAATGTGGAAATGGAGTGTGGCTTTTTAAGGTTTATCTTGGCAGGCCCACATGTCCATTTTCCATCAGCCATCAATCGATTCCAGAGAAAGCTGCTTCCCCACCCATCTCATAATGTCTAAATTCATTGTGAAAAGTGATCCACGTTTCGATTTCTTATTGAACGAGACCAGTCGTCCACCCTACGTTCTTGTACTTCAGATCAAATGCCTTTTAAAGCCAAAAATTAATGCGTTGGCATTTCTTATGTGTTTCTTTACATCATTTTTTTTAATTATGAAATAAAAAATTAATGCATATACTAAATCAAGAATTATATATATATATATATATATATATATCAATAAATGCAAGAAAGAGTTAATAATATTAAATCAAAATTAAATCAAAAAATTAAAAGATAAATATAAATTAAAATATATGATCTTATATCATAATTCATGTTCAATTATATTTAATAATTTTATTTTTTAAAACTAATTTTTTATTTAATTAAATAATAATAAAAATAAATAATCATAGTAAATTGATTGAATAAAATTTAAATAACAAATATTAAGTAAGGTTGCACAAAAAATATATTCATTAATATAAGAGAAAATATAATAATTTTATTTTAAAATCAAGTAAAAATTAAATGATATTTTTTTAAATTTTTTTAACAAAACCATTTATAATTAATTAATTTCAATTAAATTTGAATACCGTCAATCTGGGCATTACACACACCTATTTAACCAATTCATTTTAATTTATCTAAATTTAAACCAAAGGAAAGAAAAAAAAAAGAAAAAAAAAGACAGCCTAACACGACAAAAAAATGGGCCCCACCTCACATGCACACCTGATTATTTTTTTAGAATGTATTTGTTTGCGCCTCGCGCTGCGCGGCGCACCTTCATGGTTTTAGGCGCGTGTATTTTTTAAACAAATATATTTTTAATAAAATTTATAATTATAAAATTAAAAAGATTAAAAATAATTTTCGATAATTTTTAAGGCTAGAAAATGCTGAAACCTTTTTTAAATAAAAACTACTTCAAAAATCAACATATATTACAATATAATATATTACATCAAAGCCACGATAGAAATTCGATAGAAGTTCAGACAATATGGTCTGGTTTGAATAGAAAAAAGGAAAAGGACAAAAGAAAAGGCCAACATGGTCCGCTGTCTGAAAGCTCTTCCATGCAGAATGGCTCCCACTGCTGATTTTTGTCTTCTCCTCCATTGACCACCTTCATTTTATTCAAAAGGATATGATTATGAGATTCACTAACAAACGATTTGAAAAATCAAATCAATCAAATCTCCATGGCACGTGTCATTCTCCTTTAGGATGTCCTAGAATCCTTTCACTGCACCCCCTTCACTCTGCGTGTCATGCATTCGTGGTTTATGTTAATAAAAAACAGGATTAGTGTTTTCAATTATTAATACTTTTAAGATGTCTGTATATATCAAGTCTCTACAAAAATAAAAAACAAAAAGAATATTTTGATTATTTCTTCTTTATATATATATATATATTTCCTTTCTTTTTTATGTTATCTCTCTTTTATTAAGTAAATATTAATAATTATAACTTAAACATCATAAGAGTTCTTGTTTTTATATTTTTTTTGCCCTTGGTTTTTCAAATTATAAGGATATATACCTATTATTGAAAAACCATAAATAAATAGCTAGCAGGGGAGGCTAATGCCTTCCCAGTGATCCCTGGGAGGATCCATCATTACAAAGAACATAAAAACACAAGGATAAAAAGCACGCAGAGGCCAAAAAGAAATCAATATATATATATATATATATGAATACTTAACCAACGGTTCTCCGAGACCCAAATGAAAACGTGCTCAGGGCAGGAAAATGCATTCGGCGGCCAGCATCCGACACGTAGGTAGAGTCCGGTGTAGCTATAATAATGAAATAAAAGGATCTTTTTTGCCAAAAGGAGCATGCTAGTGATGTCCCGTCCTGCTCCTCTCGTGCGGCAGAAAGTGCACCATTCTCCTCCATCATATTTCCTTATCAAGTAGTAAAACATACTTGATTATATCGTTTTGATGGATGGTGAGCTCATTTCTTTGACTTGCACTGCATGGACATTATTTAATATTTATAGTTAGCTCATATTAAGGAGATTGCTTATCTGTTTGCCTTGCAGGTTTTCTTATAAGTAGCAGAGCAAGATCTAGAATAGTCTAAGGTTTATATTTTCCTTCTTGGAGTTAGACAAATATGGGGAGAGGGAAAGTGGAGCTAAAAAGAATAGAGAATCCAACTCGTAGGCAAGTAACCTTCTCAAAGAGGAGAAACGGGCTTCTGAAGAAAGCTTTTGAGCTTTCGATTCTGTGCGATGCTGAAGTTTCCCTCATTATTTTTTCTCCGACCGGAAAGTTTTACCAGTTTGCAAGTCATGAGTCAGTAGTTCTTCTTCCTCCCATGTTAGCCTTAGCTGCTTCTGAGCTGTAGATTACATGTTTAGCATGCTAAGCAAGTTGACAAGATAAATAATATTGTTGCTGCAGGATGGAAAGGACCGTCGCTAGGTACCGGAGTGAAGCCGGCCTGTCTGGACCAAATGGCTCCCACGCTAGATCCTTGGAGGTTAGTGATTAATATTATGGTTTGATTTTCTTATAATCGCATGTTCTTAAGCAATCCGAAACAGTACTCTTCTTGTGAATAAGGTCATCTTCGACTTCAATTATCTGCTTTTAAAATTGTAAATGATGCTGACTATCAGTCTATTGATCAACGAAGATCGATATTTTATAGTTCGTTGACTTAATTTTCAAACTTCGAATGTTCTTTTTCCTAATGTTTACAGTTATTATAGATTTTTTTGGGTACATGATACAATTATTCCAATTGACTATGATCTCTATGGTTTTGGGTCAATCATTGATTTTCATTGGCTAGTTTGTTAGATAAGTTATTTTATAGGCGACAAATTTATACAGCCTCAAGGTTTTAACAAAGCAGCCCTTAATTAATCGACGATGTTATAGTAATTACTAAATTGATAGCCTGCCGAACCAAAATATCTTTTAACATAAAAAATAATAATAATTAGACACTATTAGAATGCTTTTCAAGCAAGAAAAATGAAAGATTTAGGTTATAGACTTAATTAAGATTAATAAATTTGTTTTTATTAAATCATATGATTATGAAATCAGGCAACCATGATAAATCAACCGAATTAAATAAAAAATTATTATAATAACATTAACAAGAAAACTTGTATGACAAAAGATTTCAACAATCTTACTTTAAGTAAAAATTAAATGAAATTTACTAAAATAATATCTAAAGTGCATTTTTAATTAGTCTAAGGATATACAAAATGCCAATAAAAAAATAGTAGAGGACAAAAATGAAAATAAAATATTTGATTTTTAAAAGGATAAAATAAAAATCTGAGTCAATCTAGGTTAATTAGTTGAGCAAGGAACTTGAGATATAAAATTGAAATATCCCAACAAAAAACAAATAAAAAAAAATTACACAACTCAATTCCTAGACAACCCATTGTATTTAAAAGGAAAATTAAAAAAAAATCATTTAAAAAAGGGGAAAAGAACTAAAACAACTTAAATTAGTTTGTCAAACTCGCAATCAGACCACAAGATAATAATGACACAAAAAAATTAAATCGATAAAAAATAACAACAAAACCCAATTCCTAACCACTATAAGGTAGATGGATGAAATAAAAAAAATAACAAATTAATAAAAAATAACCTAAAAAACCCATTTAAACCACGGTGAACTCATGAAATACTTAACCTAATATATAAGAATAGTTTTTAGACTCGACCAGGTTCAAGGCTAGGGTTCTGGGTTTTGAATGGGTTACCGGGTTGTTTGAGTCAATTTTTTTTTAATAAAATCAAAATGACATCGTTTTAATAAAAAAAACAAAAGTCAATGTATTGCAACCGGGTTTTTGAATAGGACTTGCCAGGTCAACCGAGTCGCCGGGTCAACCTGCTAGGTCACACCAAGTTTTTCCTTCCCCTGTTTTTTCTTTAACCCGGCTCAATTCCAACCCAGGGTCGGCCGGGTCCCAAGTCG
Source organism: Populus tremula (assembly GCA_964019445.1). NCBI lineage: Eukaryota > Viridiplantae > Streptophyta > Magnoliopsida > Malpighiales > Salicaceae > Populus > Populus tremula. Next base: position 10,477,994 of record CAXHTJ010000004.1, read on the forward strand.
ACCCGCCGGGCTGAGCCGAGTTTTAAAACTATGTATATAAGACTAGGATAGTTTATGGAAAGCAAACTCAAAAAACTATAAAGTTTAATTTTCAACAAAATCAAAATTAATATTGATGAATGAATTTTGTTTTTTAAAAACTTTTGCTAAAAATAACAATAAATAAAATTTGACCAAATATGACATTAAAAAAACCAATTGATCTATTGCATATGTTTACCTCCTTCTTTTCACCGTTAAATCTAATTTGTTTTAAGAGCACGACAATTCTCATTTCTTATATTTTAATTATTATATTAATTCTTAAATAATGATATTTATTTTCTTTTATAATGTTAAAAAATCGCTAAACCCATAAAAAAATAGTTTGCTCTAATTCATTAATTTCAAATTCTTATAAATTATTAAATTGTATAAAATAATTTAGTATTTATTTTAAGAAGTTGCTTTTCCATATTAATCTTATAAAACGAGAAAAAGAATAAGCTTTCAATACAATTATATTCTTAAAAATTATTTTTTAAAATATTATGAGAGAGAGAGAGAGAGAGTATAATGAGTAAAGAAAAAAAAAAATTTAGGTTTAAAATCAAGACTAGTCGACTAGACAGGAAAAAAAATTAGGAGAGGATGTGTCGTTTGAATAAACGACGTGTCATCTATTACTGTCTTCTCTGTTATCTTCTTGGTTTTTAGGTTTTATTGTTGAATTCTAGTCAAATTGCTAATCATTTAGGAAAACATAAGTTTCAGCTAATGGGTAATTGACATATATACTTCAATAGAAACAGATGAATATGGTTTCCTCGTTAATTGCAATTACTGAGCATATTGCGCACGCATAGTTTCTGATCTTGGATGAACAGAAGAGTTAATTTCTTTCAAACATGGAGTAAATTAAACTGCTACATCTTATATACTCTCTGATCTTGCTAGAATCTCATAGATTCTCTACCTCATTGAACAGTTTTGGAGATGTGAGATTGAAGAGTTGCAGAAAACTATAAATGAAATGGAGGCACAGCTTAGGTATGTTTCATGCACGTTTTTATGCCAAGGATGTGATTTGTGTTTTTAAAATTAAAGAAACTAAATAATTGATTGTTTTATTAATTAAAAATACAGTAACTAAGTAATAATTTATACTCAATTTATAATGGCTAGTCTCCTCCTCCTGCTGCTGCTGCTGCTGCTGCTGCTGCTGATTACTGATAAGTATTCCATTGCTTTATTAGGCACTGTATAGGAGAAGATATAGAAATGTTGGGGATGAAAGAGTTGAAGCAGCTAGAACGACAATTAAAGACAGGAGTTGAACGTGTCCGCGCTAAGAAGGTAAATCCTTTTACATTTACTGTTAATTAAGAAAGGTAAATTAGAAGACAACATGGGATAAGCTAAACTGCATATATATCTAAATATATAATGCGAACTCCAAGTGTTTTTTCTTAATAAACGAAAATATATCAGTGGCTGGGGAAAAAAAATGAAGGAATAGAACCAAAAAGGGATCAAAATTATATATTCTGAGAGCCTTAATCAACCTTACAAAGGTATAAAAACCTTATGTATCTGATGTAATTATTGACCGATATGTGATTATGATATTATTCCACAGTTACGCATCGCCGCAGAGCACGTCAACTGGTTGAAAGGAAAGGTAATTAAGAAGCTATGTATCTTGATTTATCTCAACTAATCCATATTAATAGGATAAAGTTAAATATAGCTAGATCTCATTCGAATACAGGTTCCATGTGTTAAGAATCTTATGGTATAAAAGTCATAGTTTTTAGACCAGCCTGGTTCAAGGCCCGGGTTTTAACTGGGTCATCGGGTCGTCCAGATCAATTTTTTTTTTAAAAAATCAAAATAACATTGTTTTGGTAAAAAAAAAAATCAACGGATAGCAACTGGATTTTTGACTGGATCAATCGGGTCGTTGAGTCACACCGAGTTTTTTCTTCCCTAATTTTTTCTTCAACCCGACTCGATTCTATCCTTGAATCGGTTAGGTTCTGGGTCGACCCGCCGAGCTAGACCGAGTTTTAAAACTATGATAGAAGTAGAGACAATCAATATTTACTATAATAAAATTAACTTCTGATGATATTTGTTTAAAAAACTTATTAATATAAATGCTATGATAAATATATATTATAATGACATTTTAGAATTGACATTGTTATTTAATTATCTTTAGTGGCATTCTTCTTAATCGTAGAGATTCTTGTGGTATGTCCTTACTAGTATTGGAGATTCTTAAAATACCTATATATCTATATTAAGAAATTATTTTCTAGTAGTGATTTTATCTTGTTAAAATGCAGCAAAGATCCATTCAAGAGGAGAATGCTCGTCTTAAGAAAAGAGTGAGATATTTAAAACTCCCATCTTAATTATTATTATTTTTTTGAAGCTTGTGCTCCTGAATTAGCTAGCTTAAAAATTAAAGTTGGGGTTTGAAATTCATTTTGCCCCCCTCTACGTTTTGAGGTTTAGCTGCATGAGCTCCATGATGGCAACATAAGCTCGAGGATTTGGGAACCAAATGCTCGTAAAGCGATCCAGCTGAGGTAATTAATCAGTCAATTTACTAATTAACAGCTAATCCATGCCAAGGTGTGTTCCCTTCGTCTGTTAATTATATTACGATTGAAAAACTTGGAGTAATTAAGAAGTACAGTACTGAAACCTATACTTTATTAAAAAAATTTATAGAATATTCAAACACTTAGACGAAGTATGCAAGAAAAAATAATCCATAGTACCATCTAATAACTTAAATCTGTATTAGTTATTAAAGAATAATATATAAACTTTATTTAATAACTTTATTTAATAACTTAAACTTTTAAAATCAAATGATTATTTAATATAGTATTAGAGTTATTAAGTGGTCACAAATTTAAATATTATATTTTTTATTTATTTGATAAAAATTAAAAATAAAATAATATGATATATAAGTTTTAAATTCAAAGAGTTTTTACTTTAGAGATGAATAAAGAATAATATAATAAATCTCACCTAAAAATTTAAAATTTTAAATTAAATTGATTTTTTAATATTAACAAGAAAATTACTTTGCTCGGTCAAATCACAAGAACCGGGCCTGATCCTGTTCGTCTGATCCATTACTTTGATGTGAATAGGGTATTTTTCAGAGAAAGCATCACAGCTAATTTATGTTGAGTACTGAATTATGGAAATGAATGCAGGACGATTGATGATGGATCTCACCATTAAAGAGTCGATAATTGGTGCTGTAAAAGAAGCAACACTCTTCAAAAGGAACCTCATATCATATCTCATATGTGGTAGTGTGTACGTACGTACGTGGTGATAATAAATTGATCTCCTCCTTCGTCTGTCTAAGGCCTTCGAGGTCGATGTCGTTTGGCACTCTAATATATTGCTTTCTTTCAACTTGATATGTGTGAAGTGTTTCCATGAAAACCCAAAAGAAGAAAAGAAGAGGAAATTAAGGTCCATGAAGTGTAAAAAATTTAATAACAAACTCATGATTTTTCTTACAAACATGAATGAAGGGCATGGATGATCGATTTACTAGCCAATGCCTTCAATTTTATTAGAGATTCAGGACTTCTTCTTCTTCTTCTATCATCAAATCTTGCACTCAAGATTTTATTTAGGACCGGTTTGGTTTTTTAGGACAAAAAACCGGTTCAAACCAGTTTTGCTCGGTTGTTTTTCAATTTGGATTCAGTTTGGTTTTTTTCCGGTTTGGATTTGGTTCGGTTTTTTCAATTTCAATCTTATAAAACCGAAATTAAATCGAACCAGTAGATTATTTTAAAATTTTAATTGGCTTTTTTTCATGATTTAATTTTTTTAGTTATTTATTTTTTTGATTTTCTCAATTTAATCTGTTTTTCAGTTTTTTGAGTCCCCTCTAGAATTCAATCACCTTTTGACCCATAAAAATTATTTCCTTATTCTGGGCTTCTTCTCTATTATATATGTTGCACATAATTATTTTACAAAACCTTTTTATCTTTAAATCTTAGTTGAATTGGACATAGGATTAAAACCCTTATTTATTATATTTTAGTGACATTTAAATCTGATATTTGTAAATTAATTGGAATTTTGACATTTAATATATCTAACTAATTAAATAATCTCTTTCTCGGTACCATCTATTACCATAACTTTATGAATCAGGTCCCTATTATTTCCAACATTTCTCAATTTTGATACTTCTATTAATTATATCTGTAATAAATTTTTGTTAAGTTTTCTTCAAAACAACAACGTTTCATTGAGGAAAAAAATGAGAGAATGCACACATCAAATTGTAAATATCAATTGAATTAGCAAAAGGATCTAATTGAGAAATTTTTGAATTGGTAGGGATTCAATGATAAAAGTCTCTCATGGGGATATTTTGAGAATTGTATTCCTTTCCTTGATTTGACTTCTCAAGTAATATAATCAAGAATATATATTTATGGAGAAAGCTCCACTAACTTTTTTTCTTTATTAAAAAGAATTAATACTAATTTAGTGAGAAGACTCTACCCTTTTGAGTTAGATTTCTTTTTTAAGAAGTTGGAAAAACTGTAAGCATAATATGGACTTTCCATGCTTAAATTATTAAGTATAAAATTAGTGTAGTGTGTGTGAAAAAAAATGCACAAAGAGAAATGCATGAAGAGAAGGATTCTATAGATGGCTTTTATGGATAGAATGTAGATGCATGTTGTTAGGCTTAATTTTCAATGTTCAAGTGGAGTTATAATTAGTACAGGATAATTTTATTTTTTCCTGGTAACTGGGTGTATTTATAGATCCAAATTTTAAAATTTCTTTAATGTAAAAAAAGGTGAATCATTGGTAGAGAAATTGGAGTGCTTTGGCTAGTCATGGTATAGTTGATGTTTACTTTTCCATATATTATAAAAGACTTGTAAATTTCGTTAGAGAGAAAGTTTAATTGTCTTTCATGTTAGTGACTAAGTAATTAAAAAAAAAATGAGTAAAGATAAATGATATGTATGTATTCGGAAATGTAATGTAGAGAAAAGTGTCTCATGAGAAGTCGGGAGAAGGACCCTTGATCATAGTTTTAAGACCCGGCTTGGTGGTCGGCCCGGTCCAAGGCCCGAATTCCGAGTTTTAACTGGGTTACCGGGTCTCGACCGGATCGGTCGGGTCAAATTTTATTTTTTAATTTTTTTTAAAAAAATCAAAACGACGTCGTTTTAGCAAAAAAAAATAAAAGTCAACGGGTTTGGGGCCGAGTATTGACCGGGTCTTGCCGGGTCGACCGGGTCTGGTCGGGCCAATTCCCAAGCGGGTTTTGGCCTTCACCCGGACCGGTCCCATGCCCGGGTCGGGCGGGTCCCGGGTCGACCCGCCGGGCCAGTCCAGGTTTCAAAACTATGCCCTTGATCCTTCTTGGAAGCAAGTGATGGCGGGTCCTGGAGAATTTTAATGGAGACATGTAAATCTTTCCATGAAGATTTTTTATTGATACATACAGATTTTTTTATTGAAACATGGTGATTTTCATGGACATATTTCGTTGGAAACATGATGATTTTTTTGAAGAAATAGAGAAATACTATTAGTTTTTATTTAAAAAATTCAAAAGATAGTGGAGATTCAATTTCTAAAAAATATTTTTTTTGCATTGGTAGAATTTCCTTGTTCAGCAAATGCCAATTTTATCATTCATTAGAAGGTGCAAAATCACACTACTTGTTGGATCTTTTCTGCATTTCTTTACAGTGGTAACATCGGATCACAGTCTAACCAAGAGATATTGATTAAAATGCTGACATCTTCAATATTCCCTATACTAGACTCATGTTCAGTTGAGCCTCTCTTTTGTTAAAAGAGAGGAAAAAAAAAAAGTTCAAAAACACTGCATACATAATTGAGAAAATTAAAACAGATGTATAGTCACCAGCTCCTCCATCTCTACATGGAAGACTTGTTGTTTGCTCAGATCACCCAAGCGTAAACCGCTGTCGAACGGTTGAGATGTAACTTTCAGCTTTGGCATCAATGCTTTGTGCATCACTGTATCTGCTCACAGAAGCGACCGATATTGAAGATTGATTGGGAAGAACCAACCTAACATCGTGCACAGTAGATGATGATGGATTGGATGCTTGATACAAAGACATGACCAGTTTGCCATGGCTAGTGAACCCTCTTTGCTCATAGTTTGCTTCCATTGATTCAAAAACTATCTTGTTTCCTTCGTTTTTATTGTGTTGTGTTCTTGTGCTGTGTAAATCCAGGACCAGAAATACTTGAATTTATAGCCTTATGACTCGGTACAACTTGTTTCAAATGGATAATGGTGCGTCAAGAAATATCTCTTAATAGCTATAGGATCTGGATAAGCTATATCTTTGAAAAAATACTCTATGAAAATAACTGGAGATAACCCTCCAGATCAGTTCCTATCCTTTTTACTGGGGCATGCGTTTTAATGGATATATATGATGGATTTTCCTGTGATTCTATTATCTTTAATTATTCCAACTTGCTGCTTTCCCGTTTAAGTGTAAACGAAGGAACATCAAGCATCTGTATAAGAATATTATTCCCATGTTTGAGCGAAAAAAGTGAAGTTCATTTCCATGCAGATAATTAAGAAATAGAATGGGAGGATAAAAAAAGGCATATTACCTTCTGCTAACTTTCCATCAATTTTAATTGGAACATCCAAATATCTATACAGTGCTGCAGTCTAAAAGCTTTTGACATTGTTTCTCTTCTTAGATTAAAAGGGGAAAAGCTTCAAGCATTGTTAATCTCTGCAGTCTAGCACCATTGATTCAATAATGGTCTTCTCAGAAACAAAAAAAAAAAAAAGGAAAACAAGAAGTGCTAAATGGATTTGATCTACTCTCAAGAAATAGCCAAAGTATAGCTGATGTAGCAGTGAAGAATGCCATAACTTGTCCACGCACAGAAGTCTGCTTCAGATGCTTTAATGGGGTCCTGAATTCACTTTATTCTCGCAAAATGGATAAGAAGATATGCTTCACTCCACCTTTTCATGTCCGTGACAGAGACTCTATTAAGGATACTGCTAACAGTGTAAAAATCGTGCACTGTTTAGTATGGAAGAACAATCATATCTTTTTTCAAAAAATATATTATAAGTTTTTTAAAAATTTTAGTTTTAACATCTAAATATAAAAACGATTTAAAAACACTAAAAAATATAATTTAAAACAAAAAAAATAATTGTTTTTAAAAGCACTTTTAAAACACAAAAACAAACAGGTTCTTAAGGCTTGTTCGAGAGCATGATAAAAATTATTTTTTATATAAAAATACATCAAAATTTTATTTTTAAAAAATTTATTTTTGATATTAAAATAATAAAAAAACACACAAAATTAATAATATTTAAATCTAAAATAATTTAAAAATTTTCAAAAACATAATTTTACCATAATTCCAAACATTATCTTAATCCAGCATCTATCCACCACAATATGTGCAGAATTTGCATCTGAGCTGCATAATCTAGAGGTTGTAAACAGGATTTTAGTCATAGTCAATGAATATTATAGCACTAAGATATGGAGATGCTATACCTGTACGCTTATATCATGATAAGGAGACATTGATTTCCTAATGGGACCTAGCCATGTGGCTACACATAGATAAATTCTATATTTTACCTACTATAATTAAAGAGGCACCAGTGGTCTAGTGGTAGAATAGTACCCTGCCACGGTACAGACCCAGGTTCGATTCCCGGCTGGTGCATTCCCTAGCTGTGAGGAATTCTGTGCTTATTGTGATGAATAAGGGTCTATCACTACCGTCAGATATTAATCAGACGAAAAGAAGCGCATCTGAGCTCTAAACTTTTTATGATGGACCGACGTCTTATTAACCTCATTTACAAAGATAATATAAAATATTATTTCAATATTTATATATTTTTTTAGAAAACATTATTAGATATTGGATGTGTGATCAACTTATTTATATATTCATATTCATTTTTTATATAGGCAAAAGCAAATGAAATTAATGAAAAAAAATCAGTAAACATTACTTAAGTGAATTTTTTATACTTTATATGTTAACGTGTTCTTTTTTATATGAAATTTTCTATTTTTGTTTTGTTCTCTTAGTTAATATATCAATTTCATCGATTTAATATTTTTTTTCATTTTAATCTTTAATATTATATATGTTGGATATGAGATTTAATTTTTTTTCAATTTATTTTTTATGAATTTACCCCGATATCATTATTTAGGATGTAAGTTTAACATATTAATCTAGGATGACCCGAGTTGTCTTATCCATGTCGCTTTTTCTTATTGATTTTTCTTGATCTCATCCTTCAACATTAAATTAGCTGGAAATTGAATTTCATAATTTTTTTAATTTGTTTTTTATGAGATTACCTTGATCTCATAACCCGTGTTACGAGTTTAATGTGTTAACCTGAGTTGATTTTATTTATTTTTGGATTTTTTTTAATTTAATAATATATTTTTTTAATTGGCCTTCATGATTTTTTTTATTTACTTCCTATAGAATTATTATAATTCCATGACTCGGATCGCGGGTGTTGAAGGTTAACTTAAATTGATTATGTTTATTTTTTTTTAATTGAATACTTTTTTTTTAATTTTACCATCTAACAACTTAATCTTTTTTATTTTGATATTATGTTGTTTAAGAACTGAGTTTTATAATTTTATAAATAACCAACATATATCAAAAACTCAATATTTTTTTTAAAATTCTATAATTCCAAATAATCTCTTTAAAATATCACAAACACAACATTTTATGTCTAAAGGGACAGAACTTTATCCTCTGAACTTTTATGATAAAAGAAAAAAATCCATGAAATACAACGTTATTTAGGGTAAATAAAATGTATTTCACACTATAGTCAACAAGCACCAGTGGTCTAGTGGTAGAATAGTACCCTGCCACGGTACAGACCCTGGTTCGATTCCCGGCTGGTGCATTCCCAAGCTGTGAGGATATCTGTGCCCATTTGATGAATAGGGTCTATCACTACCGACTGATCTGCGGACGAATTCGAGTGCATCTGAGCTTGCTTTGAAATCTTTTGTTTTTATCTTTGTCAAATTGCATCACTGCCCATCCTCCATCTATATTCCAAAATAAAAGCTTTTGATATATTGTACTTTACTTTCCAAATGTTTGCAATTACTTATTTGCAACTCATTCTTTTCTTATTCGTTCAATCGGATCCCCATGCTTAGCATTTTACCCGGTGATTTATAAACTAATTTTAATCACATTAGAAAAGAAGGAAATTAATTGTGAGAATAAGCTTGTAAGATTACAAAAAGAAAAAAATTTGGACTGATATATATATATATATATAGTAATGGATTATCAAAGACATTGTAATGGATAATAAGCTTTTGGTGATATATTATCTTTGGTTATATTGATCATGTGAGTGTGGTTGTAGTTGTTTTTCATTTAAAAATATATCAAAATAATATTTTTGTATAGATGGTTGGAAAAGTGAGTTATATTCTCTAGATTTAAATGTTTTTTAAGTCTTATTTAACTTTTGTATTAGATTTATGTTGAGTTTTGTGCTTGTCTAGAAACCTAAAGTCTAGAGAGATGGCTTTATTTATATAGATTTTCTTAAGATACATATCTTAAAAAATATTCTAGGTTTAATATGTTTTATATAAATATCCCATAAACATCTAAGTTATAAGATATTTAAATATAAATATCTTAGATATTTATAGATATGTGTAAATTATATAAAATACCAAAAATTAATATTACTACGTAATTTTTTTTTATGTCTCATTAGTGTCACCTAAGTCTTTCAAACATATATTTTTGGAAGACTTAACCTAATAAGAGTGAGGAAAGAAATAATTATAGTGGATAGTGTTATTTTTTTAGCATACAAGCCACCATAAAAGTTGTTTATGGGTATGGCCTTGGGGCATAGCCATGTAGCGTAGTCGTGGGTGTAGTCACAGGCGTAGCCATATACATAGCCAGGGACATTGCCTTGGGCGTAACAACTGGTGTAGGCATAATCACTGGCTTAGCCATTGACATCACATGTCGTTGATGTAGCTGTAGACATAACCACTTTTGTGTTGAGGTTTTGTTAGCCATAAAAAGAGCTTTTAAAAAACAAGAATGAACTGCTTTTTTGTATAGTTCCCATAAATGATGCCCATGACAAGGCTAGAAAAAATCATTTGGAGAAAGATTTGAGGCGTTTTTAATAGCTGATAAAACTAGATCGAAAACAGTTGGTGAACCTGATAATAACTGTAAGAAAAACATCTAATGCTTAAATTAATATAGTGTTTGTACAAGTGACATAGACAATGAGACTTAAACTTTCCTTGAACCTCATTTGAGTTTTGTATTAGACTTGTGCCGAGTCTTGTACTTGTCTAGAAACCTAAAGTCTAGAGAGATGAACTCCTAACTCTAGAGAGATGCACGATGTTTATATAGAATTTTTTTAAGATAAATATCTTAAGAAATATCTATTTTTTCAATATATTTTATATAAATATATCTATAAATATTTAGGATATTTATATTAATTACCTTATAACTTAGATATTTATAAAGATATTTATGAAAATCTGTATATTGTATAAAACACCATATAGACCTAATTGGACTTGTGATGCGGACCAGCCCAGAAACACCAGCAAGGATCCATTACATGTTCCAAATGGACCGATGACACGGTCCAAGACAAAGACATTAAAAGACACATTGAATGCATTGGTTTTGAAGGTTTCCACCAAGTCAGAATTGGAAGGTCCATTGGAGTATCAAGAGGAGATCCTAGTACATCTTATCCATGTGCAAGAGGGGTCCAATACAACCTTATTTGGGCCATGAGATAAGGGCTTTATTTTATTTTGTTAGCTACAGCCCAAGGCTTGTTTGGGCTTAATTTATACTTTGTTTTAAGCTAGGATCCAAGGCTTGTTTGGATTAAGTTATGGGCTTTTCATTTTAGGGTTTTGGGCCAGTTTTGAGTGGACCTCATATAAGTCCACATAAAGGGTCCATTAGAGTTAACTTTTCAAGAACTATTTAAACTCATGTAGGCTAAAATTTCGGCAGCTTTGATGATAATTACTTCTGAATTTTTCAGTTTTAATGTGTGAGAGTGATTCTTGCATTCTTCAGTTCTTGAACGAACTGAATCTGACTTATCGAAAATTAACTGGCTTCGTGGCGTCATTCTACTCATTCCAATAGTGTAGGTGCCTTGGGGCAGGTTTCCATTGTGTCGCACTCCTATCAGACCTATTTCGGCTTTCCGGGATCAAATCTCAATCTTGATTGTGGGTTGCGTGACTACGTGATCACGAGGTTCGCATCAACTTGGCTTAAAAATTAGTATTACCGTGTAGTTTTTTCATGTAACATGAAACATGTTTTTTTATAGGCTTATTTTTTTTTGAACCTAAATGCTTAATGACTGCAAAATTCCACTTCATCAAGATTTAAAAAAGAAATTCCTTTACATATTTAAGTTAAGAATCTATTTCATAAAGACTAACTTATTAAATTGATATAAAAAAATGTTGTTTTGAAGGGTATAATTATTAAACTTAACCTCAAAGCAAACTTAGCACAAGACCCAGATCATGATCAGGATGTTTAACTCGAGTTAATAAAAAGATTTTAAAAAGATAAATTGATGTTATTTTAATTTTTATTTAAAAAGTCTACCTGAATTTTGCTGGATTGATCAGGTCAAACTGAAATAACTAAATATTAACTTTTTTAACACTCAATCTAGTTCAGGGAATGGAGTGGCTGGTTTCTAGGTTTAACCACATGGCTGACTGGGTTTATAATTGTGGCTCCTTGCTTGGGGGTGTATCGTTGGATATTTGGATGTAATAAAACTAATTGAACAAAAGAATCAAGCCCTAATTCGCAGCCCATCAAAGCCCAAAAAAACATAAGAGGCCCCGAGGCCAGTTTTACAAGCCCGAATATCATCTCTCAGTCCACTCGCTCCATTTTCATTTCTGTTTCTGCTTGCTCAATAAACTCAAGCTCCACAAAAACAGTGATTAAAAAAAAAAAATGGCAACAACCCTAGCAAGAATAGCCCGAAAATCCCTAACCACCACCACCGCTTTCTCACTTAACCGTCACTTCGGGACGGAGGTAGCGGCGGCCGCGACAGCGTCGAAAAAATCGATAACGCCATCAGCAGATCGGGTGAAATGGGACTATCGAGGGCAGAGACAAATAATTCCGTTAGGTCAATGGCTGCCAAAAGTAGCTGTGGATGCATACGTGGCACCAAATGTGGTACTCGCGGGTCAAGTTACCGTGTATGATGGAGCATCCGTTTGGAATGGAGCCGTCCTACGTGGCGATCTTAATAAGATCACCGTCGGTTTTTGCTCTAATGTTCAAGAACGGTGTGTCGTTCATGCTGCCTGGAACTGTCCTACAGGTTAGGGTTTGTTTTGTTGTTTAATTTGGGATCTTCTAGATATTTCAATAATTTTGTGTTAGATTGGGGTTGTTAATGTATAAGTTTTGATTGATTATTTAGAATTTCGTGATTTGATTGTTGAATTTCTGTTTGGGAATTTCTAATTTGAAGTGGGTATTTTAGTAATTTTATAGTTTATTGGTTGGAATGGATGCAATAAGTGAATGTGATTTTAGGGGTTAATGTATTTTTGGCTAGAATGAGCTGAATTAGAATTGGAGACTTGAAGGGATTGAGAAGGCAAGTACGGAATTTGAAGTACTTGAGTTTTGATTATTCTATATTGACATGATAATTTTTGGTTTCTTAAAGCGGGGTGTGTAAATTAAGGGCTGGCTCAGTCTCTTATTTAATAGATTTTGATGGGATTCGATCAAAATGACATTGATGATGATGAATGACACATTTGCTGCTTTGTTTTATTTTTCTTCCTTTTGGCTTTCCTTATTTTTTTTTTTTAAATTTTTGGTGTAAATTAGAAATGGTGAGTCATTATTGATTTTGTGTTTCTGGCTGGCATTTTTGGATGTCCCCATGCAATTCTCATTTTGTGTTGCGTATTGAAAGAAGGAAATAGAAGGTGTAATCTGTAAGTGTCTTTTTGTATTGGATATAGAAAGAAGGAAAGTAAAGGTGTTTTTAGGAACATGAATGAATTGTAGCTTTCAAGAGATCTATGTTTGAAATTTGATAGCACTTTGTGTTATGACCTCCATGGAATGAATACTTCATTAATAAGGGTTGTCGTTGTTGAAATTTGTAGACTCAATCTATTTTTGACTTTTCACCTTTGTGGATTTTGTGCTCATGAGTATCATGTAAGCTTTCAGAAAAAACGATGGAGTGGTGGAACAGAAAAATAGTTACTAAGGAAGGTAGACTAAACCTCTACTTTGATGAATGAAATCATGTTTTGAAGTTACTAATTTTGCTCAGAATTGTTTAGACCAGCTTGTTTCTATGTCTCTGATACTCTAACGAATGTTGTTTCTACACTGTCTAAAGAGAAATAAGAACAGCGATCGATTTTTTGTCCCATAAAACAGCCAGCATTTCATCAAAAGTATAATAGTGCGGATATGTGCAATGAGCATGTTTTAGTTGGAGGTTCAATCTGTTAAACGATTTCTATTCCAACATCTGATGGTTTCTGAAGCAGTTACTTGATTGTTTATATTTAAATTACAGTTTTCTAGAATTAAAGAATAGGTTCTCACAATCACATCAATCCACTAAATCGTTGCTTTAAGCTTTTAATTATGGCTAGGTGCTGTTAAGTACAAAAGTGTTTGAAAAATGGTGTGGAAACTTCCGACTTTATATGCCTCTAATCCTGACTACCAACTTAAAACAAATTGTGACCATAAGGAAAGGTATCTTCTAGTATATTTGGTACGCCATTGGTGATTTGAGCGACAGACTTGTAGCACTGCCTGATATTCTATTAACATACTGATATCTGTTCTGTGTATGTGTGCGCCCATCTGTGCATGTTAGGGTGTGTGTGAATTGTGAAAGCTTCCTGTCATGTAATTTGTTGATTCTTTATGGCTTTAGATTGGTCCTTTCCTAGTAGGTTCACTAGCTTGTTCGAATTAGAGGCACTTTGTATTTGAACCTAAAGATTTTTTCATGTTAAATTTCGTTTTACCTAGACATTAGAGATTAAGATTTTGGCAACTACATATTCAATAAGCCAAGTTATTCCAATAGGGATTGTTAGAGAATAATATAAATCATATCATGTGACCTCACCTATCAGCTTAAGTTTTTGGGTTGAGATGGTTCTTTGACAAGGCCTTATACTATATGGAAAATGTGGACACCTAATATGGTATATTGTTGTGGTTTGATAAAATTTGTACTTCATGCTGAAAGAACCCTAGCTTAACCAAAAGGTCCTTGGATTTGATTTTTGCTTTTCACTAGTGCACTTTCTTTTGTTGTTACTTGTGATTGGCTGTTTTGAAGTGAGCTGACACCACTTGTCTCGTCAGTATTTTTTAGTATTGGTAGTTAAAAATCCAAATGGTTTAATTTTCAAAGTGATCATTTATCATCTTGACAGCAACCATTGCATATCCATCCAGCATTCTGTTCTAGCTGTCATCTTTTTGGCTTGTTTTTCTCTAATCTTTTGTGGCCCACATGTTGACCTCGTTAAAGTTTTTTGTCATCTCAAGTACCTTGCATTGTGAAAATAGTCTAAAAAATATGTATGTATAATAGTTACTGCTTGTGTGTTTGGAAAGATTCCTTTATTTTGCTAGTCTTTACCTATGAATTTATATGACTTGCGCGTGATCTTTTACCTTGCATGGGTCCATAGCATCTGGGAACTGTTGCCAAATATACTAGTAAGTGATGGAACTACACTGGCATAAAGTTTGCATGGGTACTATGGGCAACATAGCAAGTTTACCATGGCTTTCTGTTCTTGATTTCTTCATACTGCTTCTCAGGTTCAGGGTGACTTGGTTTGAGGTGAAAAATTGGATGTAAATTGTTAAGGGCAAGAAGTTAGATTTTTAGGTTGTTTGTTGTGTTAACAAATTGGTAAGTAAATTGTTAGTGTAGGGAGAGAATGTTGAAATCAAATCAGTGGCAAGGTTGAAGAAACATAAAAAATTACGTGGGTTGTTTTGAGGAAAAAAGGGAGAGACAGTTTGGAGACGATAGTTCCTCCCAAGGAATACAGGGAGGTGTTTTTTTTAGTCATCTTCCCTTAAAAGTTTCCCCGTGCTTAAAACATAACAGGCAAGATTAGCAATTAATGCATTGATTATCGTCCTTCATTCATCTCCACCCAAAAGCATCCTCAACGTAAAATCTTCTACAGATGCAAATACGTGGCTCCTTGTTTTGAGCTCCACTGAAGACCTGTGATTTTATTTTTTGTACATCTTCTATGTGTCAGGACTGCCAGCAGAGACATCCATTGAAAGGTACGTTACTATTGGTGCTTACAGTCTTTTGCGGTCCTGCACCATTGAGCCAGAATGCATCATTGGGCAGCATTCTATCCTCATGGAAGGATCTTTGGTGGAGACGCACTCTATCCTTGAAGCTGGGTCTGTGGTTCCCCCAGGAAGAAGAATTCCAACTGGTGAACTTTGGGCTGGAAATCCAGCAAGGTTTGTCAGGACTCTGACCCACGAAGAAACTTTAGAAATTCCTAAACTCGCTGTTGCAATCAATGATCTCAGCAAAACCCATTTCTTCGAGTTTCTTCCCTACTCCACAGTATATTTAGAGGTTGAGAAGTTGAAGAAGAAGTTGGAGATTAAAGTTTGATTCTTTTTTGGCCGTTGTGTTTCTATGTATCAGTCAACTGTAGCATTTCTTGCATTGAAATAAACAGCTCGAGAACATATTGAAGCAAGCTTATCTGTTCTTTCTGTTTGTATTTGATTTTCTCTGATTGCTGGAAGAGCCGGTTGTGAATTTTAACCAAATGGGTTTATACAAATCACGAAAGACACTTTGTCAAGTAATCCTATTTACCATAAACTTTTGTTCAAGATTACTGCACCTGGCTTTGTTTTATTAGTTTTGTTCAATGTAAGTGAAGATGCTCCAGTTCAGGGGAGGAAAGAGCATCGCAATGTCTATGTGACCTGCCGGCCGAAAACAACTACCGGTGATATTGATAGGCGGGTTGTCATGTGGGGGACAAAGGATGTAAACTTTTCCTCTCCTTCTGTTGTAGAAAAATACATGGCAAGGACTGGGATCTCAGAATCGAGGGTTGGTGGAAAGTTGTAATGATAGATCCATCAACCCTATCCATTTGCACGAATCTGAAGCACCAACCAAACCTAGCCATTTTGTAAATTAAGAAGATATTATATTGTTCACAAGTGACTTCTGCAACTCTTTTACTCTACTGTTCTGTTATCAGCCAACCCCACCTTTGTTTTCTGTGTTTAGGTCAGGTCAGGGTCAATGGTCTTTAAGATAACTCTAATTTTAATCTAAGGTCTTACGATTCATCCACCAAGTGAATTGACTAGAAAGGTTTAGATTAATGAAAGGATCTTTGTTTAATTAATCCCTCCTTCAAGCATCTCTATATTTCCCGGACCACTTGAAAGAGTAGAAGGCGGCCAGTCCGTAGTCATAGGGCAGCTAAGCTTTCAGGCAAGGGAGGTATAGGATGGGATAGAGAAAGTCAATGATTTTCCTTTTAGTTCAGTGCAAGACCACATTCCACCCACTTTAATAACAACTAGTTACATGACCCACACGATGCCGCGAGTTATTATATATATATATATATATAAAATACTAAAAAAAGCTAAGATCTAAAAGTGTTAGGTCTTTCTGCAATGCTATATTTAAAAATCTTGAATTTGACTGTAACGTCTAATCTAAAAGTAATATTTATAATATTAATAATAACATAGCTACAATACCAGAGCCAATAGCCTTGGATGTGGGTCTGACTGCAAGGTCGTGTCATAAAAGTGTGATAATTAAAAAGAAAAAAAACCAATAGAAAGAAAAAAACTAATGAAGAAAAAGAAAAAAAATCTGAATTAACTAGGTTAACCCTTTAAATTAAGTTAACCTGTCAAACCTTGGATTCGTGTTGTGAAAGTTTGATAATTTAATAGGAAAAAAAATTGACGGGTTAACTCAGAATTAATTGGGCTAACCTGTCAAACCAGGTTACCTGTCAAACCCGGGATCCGTGTCATGAAAGTTTGATAACTAAATAGAAAAAAAATTGAACATTAACAACCTAAATTAAACGAAAAAAATTAATTAAAAAGATAAAAACAAACAAAAGACATACGCCTGTTACTTATGAGGAAAAAGAAAAAAATCTGAATCAACCGAGTTAACTCGTCAAATCAGGTTAACCTATCAAACTTGGAATTCGCGTCATGAAAGTTTGATAACTAAATAGAAAAAAAAATCTACGGGTTAAATGAAAAAAAATTAAGAAACTAAACTAAACAAAAAAATTGATTAAAAAGAAAAAAAACAAAAAAAAATCTGGGTTAACTCGTCAAACTCGAGATCCGTGTCATAAAAGTCTAATAACTAATTTTTTTTTCACATTAACAAACTAAATTAAACAAAATAAAATTCATTAAAAGAAAAAAACACAAAGAAAAAAGAAAAAAAAACCATTAAGGCATAAATAACAAAATATAAATAACAAAATAGGAAAAAAAACGAAAAAAAATAGTTTAGAGTTTCACTATGCACTGTGTGCAGAGTGAAACAATACTGATATATAAAAGATGGGAAAATCTACAATAATGCACAATGAAATAATACTGATATATAAAAGACATGAAAAAAACTAAGTATTTTTCTCACACCTTTTAAAATATTACTTAATAATAAAAAAGATAACAAAGAGCCTAGGAACCTTCTCATGTTGGAAAGGGAACAAAGAGCCGAGGAGCCTCTTTCTCATGTTGGGGTCAAAATCTTACTTTCTCTTGGATTTTAGGGCAAGGAAATAGGTATTAAGTCATTGGAGAAAGAATCAATGGCGACTTAGGGGGAGAGTGGGCGAGTCATTAGGCATGTGAGGTAGCCCACCCTTAGAATCTATTAAATGATCAATCGCTAATATATTTTCATAAAAATCACAAACCCTAATCATATATTTGCAAAAACAATTCTCAAGTAACTAGTAGCGAATTGACATCAAAATCAACAACATTATTATTGTTGTTCTTAAAAATGCTTTAAGAATAATAATTCTACTGTTTCCAAGGGCCCCTGCCCCACTAAATGATACGGAAATTCCCCAGTCCTTGAACAACATGATCATGCATGAACTGAAGAAGGGACCAGATCATCGAGGTTTGTCAACTCAGCCACTCCATACACTTGCCTGTTTCCTACCATTAAAATTTAGACAGGGTGCTAGTTCATGTTTAACTTAAGTTCTCTAGTGGCGTAGAGATTTTAAACATATTGTAAAACTCAATTAATTATTGTTTTTCTGATAAAGACGGGAATTATTGCTGCCTTTCAAAATATTATTTATTGCTTCAATTAATTTCATTTAATAAGAAAGTTTACCTTGAGACGATTGGATTAGCTAGCCAGGACATAAAGCTTGTAATAGTAATTTATATAGTAGTAACTTTCTTATTTATTTATTGGAAGGCTCATTGCTTTCTTGGACTATACAATGGAGATGATAAAAAAGTATTCTTAATGTCGTGTCAAATAAATAAATAAATATTTTTGACATTCTTTGAGATGATGGATCCTCTTTACATAATAAAATATACAATTTACAGTCAATTCAAAACTTCTTTTTGTTATTTATAAAGATAATATTTAATATTATCATCGGAGTGAAATTGGAATTATTTGATAGAAAAAGTCAAAATTAATATAATAAAGTATAATTTTTTACATGTAAATCATACTGGTATATAAAAACAAAATTAACATATTAAAAAAAAAATTGATATAAAAACAAATCTAATATAAAAAATAGGATTATTGATTTCTGAAAAAAAAAACTTAAATTGAATTAAAACTAGTCTGTGCTCTTTAAAGAATTTAATTTAGTTAGAAAGATCATGTCTAATTGTATATTGAACCTGGTAATAGTAAGATACATGTGAGAAAAAATTAATAATTTTAATGGTTTTACTAAAAATAAAATATAAAAAAATCCAAGCATAATCTAAATAAATCCATAAAATATATCCTATTCATAAAAAAAACAACAACATTATATATATATATATATAAACCTCATCAAATTCTTAACAAACATAAAAAGACAAAATATTTTAAATTTGGGTCACTAATTACCTTCTTTTGATAAACAATAAATTAATTGGCAGCGTTGTTTTAACCTTTCCGCATTGCTTTGTATTATTATATGTTTTTTATTAGGACTCTAGAGAAGGAAAATAGAGAAACGATAAGGTAAAGAAATGTAATTAAATTGAAAATGTTTTTTTTCCCAACTTATAGTAAGGTAAAGAAATGTAATTAAATTGAAAATGTTATTTTTTTTCCAACTTACACGGAGAGATAATTTTAAATTAAAGATAACTAATGAAATAATAATTTATTATTAGAAAACCTATTAGTTGTTTTATTTAAATACTAAATAAAAAAAATTCTCAAATATTTTGCAGGGCCCGGACCCCTGCTTGTCACCCCCTAGTTCCGCATCTAGTTATAGTTATTTTTCAAAGTGTTTTTTTTTATTTAGAAATGTATTAAAATAATAATTTTTTATTTTTTAAAAATAATTTTTCATATCAATGCATCAAAATAATATAAAAACACAAAAAATATATTAATTTGAAATAAAAAAATAAAATAAAAATTAAATTTATTTAAAAATGCTTTTAAAATAAAAAAATAAAAAAATAAATTAAGTTACTAGATTCAGAATAGCTGGCCCATTACTATTTGTGTAATATAGCAATTGGGAAACTTTTCGTTAGTATCATGTAATTGAGTTCATATTGGCTTTAACTGTTATAATTTGAAAAATTATTATTTATATCTTGAATTTTATACACATTCTAATATTTAATATTATTGTAAAAAATGAATAAAAAATATCTAGTTATTTATAAGAATGTCATTATTTTTTATTTAATAAAAAAAGATTTTATATTAAACATCACAAGTTTTCCGATGAATTAAAATATAAAAAAACTTAGCCATTCCCCCGATCTTCTTTTTTTGAACACCAAACCTAGCTGTCAACTCCCCTTCTCTTCAATCCCTCACCAGTCACCGTCCCTAACAGCAAACTCACAACCCCACCATACTCACAATCCAACCAAACTCTATAGCCGTCTTTGATTTTGTTGTTAACTCTTACAGCCTTTTCTTGCAATCGGCCCTTTCGGTTTCTCATAAGCTCCAACCGAACACGGGAAGAACAGTCAAAACACCAAGCCTGTTGTCCAGTTCGAAGTCTCACGATTTTGACCACTCCCAATCCCACGCCATTTCGTTTGTTGTATAAAATTGACCCATCAGGGGAGGTAGGTGACTAAATGGAATGACAAGTAATGGCTCCAACATGATGATGTACAGATGGTGAAAAAGGACCTCTCTTTCCCAACAAAGTTACAAGGTCCTGGTTGGTGGCCTGAGCTGCAGATAGAAGAAAAAATTAACTAGCGAATCCACTCCCACCTTGATCAGTTTCCTTTTCCTTTTCTTATGTTTCTTATAAGATATAGTTGAAGCCAATCGATGAGCTCGTTTTAGGAATAAAAAACACTACCCTAGTCCACCTCATCATAACGATATGATGACAAGTGACAAACTCAAACCTACAACCTCATTTTGGTTGAATAAGATCGAAGGCTGGATAATAGATTCACAACCCCCCCCCCCCCCCCCCCCCCCATTTTTATAATTTGATGATAAAAGTTATAATATTCAATTTATTATATATATTGGTATATTGGTAGTAATAACAATGAAAAGTAAGAATTCAAATCAATTTCAAACGTCATCACTTATGACTCCCAATCAAATATGATTTCTATCTAAAATAGAACTCCAACTATTCCAGCTGTGTATCCCACCATAATTCTCTCTTAATTGTAACCGTTGTAAATTTTTTTAGTTTAGCCAAATATATTTATGTCATAATTATCAATCCTTACAATTTTGCGAATGCTATGTAATCTTTGTTAATATATATACTTCACCAGAATCACCACAATGGTGAAATTGAATATACTTGCCATTTATATTCTTCTCCATGGTATTAGAGCCATACGTCTAAACGACTACACACATATATTTTTTGTTTTCTTCTTCTCTCTATAGAAGCCATCAATTCCTTTACTGGTGCTATAGTTCCCAGCCATTCTGGGTTCATGTCTATCAAACTTGACATAACCAAATATCCACTATGGCTTGCTCAAATTGTTCCGATTCTAAAAAGCAAGAATTTAATGGGATTTGTCATAGGTACAGATCCTTGCCCACTAGAATTCAAACGCAATACCGATGGCATTGTAACAACTGAAGTGGATCCTAGGTATGCTACCTGGCATCAACAAGACCAGATGGTCCTTAGTTGGATCAACAACTCTCTTTCTCCAACTGTACTATCTACAGTGGCTCGATTCACATAATCACAAGCTACATGGTCCTCACTTGAGAAGAGATGCTTCTCAGTTGAAAAACTGAATTTTGCAGCTTCGACATGACTTACTCACTGTGAAAAGGGAAGGTCTTTCCATCTCAGATTTTATAGACAAGATAAATCAGATTATTGAAATCTTGCATTAGCAGGAAAACCAGTTGATGATGATGAACTTGTCAACATAATCCTGAACAATGTTGGCCTAGCATATGAAGTTACAGTCAACTCTGCACAAGCCCGTGACACTTTTATATCCTATGATGATCTTGTCGTTTTATTGCTTAATGCAGAGATGAGGCTCAAGGTGCAACAAACACCATCTTTTGAGGTAAGTCCCATTGCCATATATGCACCCCTAAAGCTACACAAAGCAACAACCTTGGTTGTAATTCTGTGCACCACCGTGGATCTAATATGTGAGGCAGGGGATCACCTGGTTTCCGTCGAAATCAAAATTGGTCCCAACCACAATCAGGTTCAATGTCTTTTGGTAACTCTGGTCCTATGCCTTCACGTCCTCCATATCAAATCTGTAATCTTAATGGGCACAATGCCCTTGATTGTTATCAACGTGTGAACCATGCGTATGAGGGCATAATCCCATCTCAAAAAATTACGGCTATGGTTGCTATTGCTTCCTCCAACATTCCATCAACTACATGGATTACAAATTTTGGTGCCTCAAACCATATTGCTTCTGATCTTACAAATTTGGCCATTCACAATGAATATCAGGGAAAAGATCATGTTGTTGTGGGTAATGGTGCATGTTTGAATATCACTCATACTGGCTCTAGTAAATTCACTTGTGGTTCCTTAACCTTTGCTTTGAAAAATATTTTGCTTTGTCCTTCCATTGCTGCTAATCTTTTATCAATATATCAATTCACATGGATAATAACTATTACTTTGTTTTTTATTTTGATTGTTTGTATGTGAAGGATGTAAAAACAGGGAAGACGCTTTTCTGATGAAAGAGTGAACATGGTCTTTATCCCTTTCACATTCATACTCAAATCTCTACAAAATCGAGTCGTCCCTTTGCATTGGTTGGTGTTCGTGTTATCATCCCAATTTGGCATTCTCAATTGGGTTATCCTACTAACAACACTTTGTCACATCTTATTTCAAATAAATATCTTCTCATGCATGGTAATAATTCCATTTCATTTTGTAATTCATGTCTTTTGGGTAAAAGTACTAAGTTACCTTTTTAATTGTTAGATTCCATAACAAAATTTCCTTTGAAATTAATTCACTAGATGTTTGGACTTCTTCTATTATTTCAATCAAAGGATTAAAATATTATGTTTTATTTGTGGATGATTTTTCACGATACTCATGGATCTTTCCAATGCAATATAAATATGAAGTGTTTGATATCTTCCTCAAATTTAAACTACATATTGAAAATCTTTTTTCATCCAAAATAAAAATGTTTCAATTTGATGGTGGGAGTGAATATACAAATAGAAAGTTTCAAAATTATTTGGCTCATAATGGTATTGGATTCCACTCCTCTTGTCCAGGTCATCCCGAAAAAAATGAGGTTGTAGAAAGAAAACATCGTTACATTGCTGAGACTGGGCTCACATTTCTTGCCCATGCTCATATGTCATCAAATTATTGGGCAGATGCATTTCAAATTGCATTATACTTAATAAATCATCTGCCAACTTGTGTTTTATAGTTCCTTACTTCATATGAAAAATTATTTCACAAATCTCCCTAATATGATACTCTTCGTGTATTTGGATGTGCATGTTTTCCTTATTTACGACCTTACAATACAAAAAAATTACAATTTTGTTTTAAGTGGTGTTTTTTTTAGGTACTCTCTTAATCACTAAGGATACCATTGTCTTGATCAAAGTACAGATCGTATTTATTTGTTTCATCACGTTATTTTTGATGAGTTATCATTTCCATTCCAAGAGACCACTGACACTCTTTCTACAGAGACGACTTCACCGGATTATCATTCACCACTAGAGATAACTACTGAACATTTGCCCCATATACCATCAGCTTCTACTGGCTCTCTAAATACAACCATACCTTCTCTAGACCCACCTACATAAAATCCATATAATGCTCCTCCTACATCCATCATTATTCATTATATCTTTATCGAACCTACCCAACCAAACAAGGCTCTAATCCCCAATCTTATCATTTCTGAAACTTCTCCCTTAAACACTAATCCCCACCTTATGGTTACTCGGAGTCAAGCTGGAGTCTCTAAACCAAATCCAAAGTATGCATTGACTATAACTTATGATCCCACTCTTTTAGAACCCACATGTTATACTCAAGTAGCAAAATATGAGGAATGACATAAAGCAATGGGTGTTGAGTTTAATGCTTTGCAACAAAGCGATACTTGGTCACCGGTACCACCTACTTCAAAAATGAACATCCTACCTAACAAATGGGTGTTTAAAATAAAAAAAGTGTTCGGATGGCACTATTGAACGCTATAAGGCCTGCTTAGTAGCTAATAGATATCACCAACAAGAGGGCATTTATTATACAAAAATTTTAGCCCGATTGTGAAACATTCCACTATTCGCATTATACTTACTTTAATAGTCAATCATAAATGGCCAATTTGACAATTGGATGTTCAAAATGCGTTTCTACATGGGATCTTATCAGAGAAAGTTTATATGAGACAACCTTCGGGCTTCATTGATCCAAACTATCCTAACCATGTTTGCAAACTTTATAAGTCACTTTATGATTTAAAACAAGCACCACATCAATGGTTTACAAGATTTTCTAATTATTTAGAGGAACTTGGGTTCAGTGAGTCCAAAGCAGATTATTCTCCATCAACATTTCATAAGGGTGATTTGCTCATTATTCTGCTTATATATGTTGATGACATTTTAATTACAGGTACTAGCTCTTCTTATAGTTTTAGTCTTATTCAGAACCTGGGCAGATTGTTCTCTATGAAAGATTTAGGACCACTACATTATTTTCTTGGTCTAAAGGCGGTATACAACACAACTGGCTTGCATCTCACTCAAACCAAATACATTACGGATTTATTGTTTTGCACAAAGTTTCAGGATGTGAAGCCAATCTCTTCTCTTGTTAATACTGGTAAGAAACTCAGTCTCTATGATGAAGACCCTCTTTCAGATCCCATAGAATTTTGAAGTGTTGTTGGCGCCCTACAATACTTGACATTGACTCGTCCAGATATATGCTTTGCTGTTAATCAAGTGTGTCAATTTCTGCATCAACTAACAACACATCATTAGACTGCTTTGAAACGTATACTGTGTTATTTAAAGGACACTCATGACACTCATGACCATGGGCTCTTCTACCAACCAGGCTCTTTGATGTTGGAAGCTTCTTCTGATACAAATTATGCAGCCTGCCTAGATGATCGTCACTCTACAGGTGGCTATTGTGTCTATCTTGGTCATAATCCCATCTCTTGGAGTGTCAAGAAACAATGTACTGTATCAAGATCAAGCAGTGAAGCTGCCGTCAACTAGCCTACACTGTAGTTGAACTCTCATGGATTAGATCCTTATTTAAAGACTTGGGAGTATGTCTTTCAACTCCTCGTATTTGGTGTGACAATATCAGCTCCGTATCTTTGGCATCAAACCCGGTCTTTTATGCTAGAACCAAACATTTGGAAGTTGACTATCATTATGTCTGTGACAAAGTGGTACGTAAGGAACTCGAGGTCTGCTATATCTCCACTACAGATCAAGTCGCCGACATATTTACTAAAGGTCTTTCAAAGTCTTAGTTCCTTCTATTAACAAACAAGCTTATCGTTCTCTCACGACCCATCAGCTTGCGGGGGTGTGATAATCATAAAAAGTCATAGTTCAAATCAAATTCAAACTCCACCACTTATAACTCCCAATCAGATATGATTTTTACCTAAAATAGAACTCCAACTGTTCCAGCTGTGTATCCCACCATAATTCTCTCTTAATTGCCAAATATATTTGTCTTAATTATCAATCCCTACAATTTAGGGAATGCTATGTAATCTTTGTCAATTTATATACTTCACTAGAATCACCACAATGGTATGTCTAAAACTGAATATACTTGCCATCTATATTCTTCTTCAGGTAGTTTGGTTATTTAGTAATATTTAAGGATTTTTGTTGATTTATGATGTGAATGATAATTTTTTAAATTATTATGAGTAATCACAATTTAGACCATATTATATAATATATTTTTTTTATAGCATTAATTGATTCGCGATATTTTGATTGTAAAGCATACATTATAAAATATACTTAATGACCCATTTTATTCCTATGAAAAGAAACTTATCATCTAAAAAATTAAGTTATAAATTAATATGATTGAATTTTGTTGATGATTAGAAATGAAAGTTGCAAAGGGCATCTAGGAGATGGCCATAGAAAACTCGATCGGTCAACAAATTTAAACACACTCATCAAGGAATAATTCAATCCCGTTTGAAGGAAAGCAATTTCACTTGAAATTCTTTGATTCTTTTAAGGTTTAATTTGAATGCCAATTAATTTTCAGATGATTCTAAATGAGTAGCAAGATTCACTTAAATGATTATTGAACTAGCTAGTTGTTATAAATTATTCATGATCATGATTTGATATTAATTAATAAATCTGATTTATAAATAAATAAGCTAGCAAGCAAGCTTTAGTAGAAACATTAAAAATGGAAAATACTAGTGTGAAAAGGAGCAACATTTTTCTTGTATAAGTAGTGCTAATGTCATCAAGCACTCAGCAAATTGTGGCAAGACCTAATGGGAAATTTTATATATACTATCACTCTTCTAAATGAAGCAATGATTTTGACATCTCAACCATTTTGATTTCTTGTTCACCGCCTTCATACTTTTTCCACTTTCTTCTTTCCGGCCCTTATATACTAGCCATAATACTCAATAAATACAACAATATCGAGAGTTCTCTTTCATATTGATTGCCAACACAATTCTCTTATGTTCTCCCCCCCACCCCCCACCCCTTCCCGGAGCCCCCTCTGATTAAAGACGAGATCATCTTGAATGCCTCCGAGCTCCGAGGACATTAAGCGGTAAATGCTTGATGGATCTTAATCAATCATCGTGCCTTGTGGTAAGTACTGTGGAGAAAGTGGGGGATGTTGGGATGGCTCAATCATGTCAAATCTCCCAAATTATGATGTTGGGTCTTTTAATCTGATTGAGCCGTGCCAATATCACACTTCTTATGATCCTTCAAATTTCTTTGTTTTTTTAGTGCTTTTGATGGAAATATTTTTTCATGTTTATCTTATTTTTCCTTTAACCTTTATCAATCAACTTCTATGTTATGCCCAAATTTGCTGAATCCTTATGATAAACACGTATAATACTGTCAGAATTCTTGTAATATATTATTGAACACCATGTTTATATTCTGAAAAAAAAAAAGACAGATAAATTGGTTTTCACAAAATATCTGAAAGTTTACGGTCTAGTTCGATATAACTTGTTGGAGAACTTAGGGTGGTTTGCAGTCATGATATAGTCAAGTAGTTCATACTCATATATTGACAAGCTCCCTTGTTAAGCTTCTTGTCGATCTCCTTCATAAACTTCTGCTTGACAACTCCTAGAATACAATCACTGAACAATTCATTAAAAACTTTTTATGTGTCAATGATCTCTCTTTTTCTCTCCAGTCCCTTATTAAATCTTGCATGATCTTAGATCTCATAGCAAGACTACATATATATTATCATTAACCTGCAGATATTTGATGCAACCTGAATTTATTAATCAGTGATGGTTCAAGCAAGAACACAAGACAATATATTCGCTCAATCGATCCATAAGCTTCCACGCTATCGTTTTCCTCCCCATCATCATCTCTGGAAATGATGTTAGCATGGGGATCGATGCTATATAGGTCGGTTTACTTTCGTTTTCCAAGACAAAAGTGCAAATCAGTCAGAGAGAAAGGGTTGGCTATGTTTTTGCACAGTACGTGATGTTGTTCTTGCAGGATTTTAATTATCGTGGATGAGTGTTAAGATACCTTAATATGTATGTTTTCTTAGGAAATGTTTATGGTTAATTCAACCCTCATTTTTCATTTCCTTTTATCTTTCACTTATTTATTTTATCATAAATATTTCGAAGAAAATTGGCCAACAAAGGTTTTCAATATATCTTCATTATTTCTATCCAGAACTTATTTTTCCATACTCATTGGAGTTCATATGAAGTTTAGTTTTAGGGTTTAGGATGTGTGAATGATACAAAATAGAAAAGAAATCAAGAAAAGGGTCTAGACTAAGATATAGTAATAACGAAGATCCATATATATAGACAGCCCTCTTGCTTGCAAATCCATGGATGGGTTAATGAAATTTGTGTACGGTACTGGAACATGCATCAGTGGAAGCATGTTCTTTTCTTTTAGATAGGCGCCTAGTTAATTAACTCTCTTTTGGTTTATTTATTAATGCTAACTATGATTTTCCATCTCTTCTTTTGTAATCTATATAATCTTTCTTAATTTTATAAATTGAATTTAGTCGATTAATTCATAAAAAATAAAAAAAATGCTGGTTATGATGAAATATACCCTACTTCTGCAATGATCTTTGTATGTGACAAGTATGCATTAAACTTCCTCTTACATATGCTTCAACGAAGAATTTTGTTTGCACCATTACAGGGAAATGGGAAAAAGGGGGAAAGTTCTTTCAGTTCCAGCAATAATTTCTCAGCAGCCATGAAGAGAGCTACATTTAAATGATTTGTAACCCTAGGGAAAGTGGCAGGGAATTTAATCATGAAACGGAAGCCAGGATTTAACTATCACATAACAGAGAAGGAGACGTGGCCCTGCAGCTATTCCCCTAGAACTTTCATCGGGGAGCACGCTTCCGATATAAATAAAGCCTCTTACATGCACAAATCAACACCATCCCAAGAAATACGAGGACACCATCTATTGCCAGCTTAACCTAAGATCCTGTGAATTTCTTAACCTAAGAAAATGATCATGGATCATTCTTTAGGTTCCCACATAATTTATCTCCAAATAAATCAATGATCCTTTTCTATGTCTCCATGACCACTTGTTTTCGAAAGAATCAATGATCATTCTCACTCATGGAACAATTCCATGCATTCCTAAACGTTAGAAAAATTATGAATAAAACTCTCATGCACACACTTCGTAATACACACAAAATACTTCTTCTATTTCTGCTAGTGAAGTCTTTTAAACATATATGTTTAAAAGATTTTTTGTTTTGGGGGGAGGGGGGTGATGGCACTGACTTTTTACGAGAAATAATTATAATTGTTTGGATCATGCCAAAACGACAACATACTGGTTGCTTTATTTCCGTTCATGGACCAAACATAAAAACCCACAATGTTCAGACTTCAGCCTAAACGACTACACCTTGATCCTAATTATAGCAAGTTGTCCAATACGTATATACTTCAATATTTTATCAAGTTTTGTGAAGTTGAAAGACAATGATATGCACCGCTCATGCATACAATTTACAATTTTCTATGTTTTATTGATAAATTTTCTCATGTATACACTTCTATATAGGGTTGATACTATATTTTTAGCCAATGACTTAATGCAACACACCACATATTTATATAAATCAACTCCTTCTTTTTCAACCAATGATTATTTTTAATATTTTCCTCACACTTAAAAGGTCTAACATTGTGCACTTATAATTTTCCTACTATATTATGAAATTGATTAATCTTCAAGTTAAAAAAATATAGGTTTAAATTTATTTTCCTTGTTGGCTGTTTTAAGTTTTTGCTATCTAGACTAATTTTTGACATTGTAGATAAATTATGATGAATTACTAAACATTATAGATTTGCAAGCCTCTCCTCCTCCCTTTTGCTTTTTTTTTTTTTTTGGCCTTTTCTTCTTAACTTCTTCTTTCTTCTCACTAAATTTTGTTGCCCCACGTTAGATTTGGTGCAAAATAATCAAATGTAAAACATATCATGGATGAACCCACAAAGAAAAGTTATGACAAGACTTTAGAAAGAGAGAAAAATTTACATAGATTTAAAATTATTCCAACCTTTTTATCACCTAAGTAAAAGTAGTAGATGACAAATTACAGAAGCTTCTAACCACAATAACTTAACAAAGTTGCTTAACTATCATTGAGGTATACATGATAAGAATAAAGATAGTTCAAGCTGTTGTTTTAGAATTAAGGTAACTATAACACCTAAAATGAGTGGTGAATTAAGTGTATCACTAATATTAACAAATAATAAAAATTAATTCAAATCAATACAATAACCAATAATATAATTAAAATGCTTAAAGTAAAAAAATAAGAGATAGAACTTGTTTTTAACGTGGTTTGATATATGTTCAGACAACCTATATATATATATATATATAGGTTGTCTGAACATATATCATATACAAGCTATTCTAAATTAAAAAACTCTACAAAAATATTAATACTTGATTATACTCAAATTTGTTATCTTGTGAGATATTAAGATATTAGAAGTTTCAATCTCTATTGAGAGAATGAATTGTTGTAGCGAAAATCACACTTGTAAATCTTTGAGAGTTAGGAAAAAACTATTGGGTTAAAAGATTTTTAAAATATTCATTAGAATATTTATATGTATATAGAAAAAACTAGTTGTTTATAGCCATTACAGCTCTACTGACAGTAGAAACGGTCAACCAGTTCGGATTGGTCAAGCTAATTGATTGACTGATTTATTTGGTCACACCAAACAATTGATTGGTTCATGCAAAATTTTAGTTTTGACAAATTAACCTAGGTGAATTATAAGAACCATCTATCTTAGATTTTATCAAATGATTTATCAATCCTTTAAATGCATATATAGTAAAGTGTGTGCATCCATTTTAATGATACTATCAAGTAGGATATAAAAAATTATATAAGCACTAAAATGAATACATAATCTAAGTTTTAACCAGCTTTTTTTTTTCTTGGATTTCTTGAATGTTAATATGTTTTTTGAATAAACATGTATAAAATTTATTCTTAACAAAACATATCATTAATAAAACATATTATTAGTCAATTTTTTATTTTATTATTATAATCAAAATATATAAAAATATTAATATTTGACATAAAGTGTGGCAAAACTAAACAAAATTTTGCAGGCATAATTATGCAAATGTTTGCAAAGCATCTCAAACAACAAGAAAGCCTATTATTATATCCCATTTTATTATAGATTATAATTACAAAGAAAAACAAAAAATATAGGGAAAGGAAATGTGTGCTATGCTGCAGTGCATTAATTGTTCGCTCAGACTAAGATTATTATGGATAGAAATTTTTTTTGTTCATCCTTCTAAATTATATTAAGATGACTTTATGTGTTTAGATTTCTTTGCTTTACATACTCTCACATATACCAACTATATATCAAGGAAATTTTTGATGATAAATTAAAAATTAATTTTGTGAAATAAAATTTGAGGCTGTAATTATTAAAAAAAATGAAAAGAACAATACCAAAAAAAAAAAAAAACATACTCCATTTTCATTTTGGTAAGGAAAACTTCTATTTGGTCCTTAAAGTTGTGATTTATATATTTATTTTTTCTCTATTGTTTTATAATTTATAGTTAAGTTCCAAACTTTATTTTTTTCAAGCTCCTATCCCTAGATGTTGGGAGAGAAAATTGTTAGAAAATTTTAAGGAGATAAAAAGTGATTAAATGGCAATATTTTAGCCACAAAAAATATTAATCTTGGTATTAATAAATTCTTATTTGTGAGAGGATGATAAATCAGGCATAAAGGTAACCTAGTCTAGAGAGTAGGGATCATAGATATCTACAGAAATCGGTTTGTCGTTGAGCAGGAGCGGTAAAAATCTGATACTGTTCACAGGAGAAGAAAACAAAAGAACCCTAATGCCAATCTAAGTCCTTGAATCCATAACTTGTTCAAAGCATATACTAAAGAGTGCCAGATTTATCATTTGTATATGCAGTTTGTGTTAGCAAATCATGGAACCAAGCTTGCCATCGAATCCTCTCCAAACCAAAGCTTGCTTCAGCCTTTTCTCTCGATCCAGACGAAAAAGGTTTGTTGGGTGTTCTTAGAAGAACCAAGAATGATCATATATTTAGTGTAAAGTATCTTTCTTGAATTCAATTTAATTTAGAGTTTTCTTGATGGTTTCAATAGTTTGCATTAGAAAAGGTCTTTAAAAAATCACGGAAAGATCATATCCTTAGTGCAAACTCTCTTAACTCGAAGTGGATACTTTCCTTTTTTGTGTTTTGATGACCTGAATAGATTTTGTTAGAACTTAGAAGGGGATTATTGTGTCTTTAAATAATCAATAAAACTTTATAATTTTATTGGAAAGTCTCTTATTTGAATAGTTTATTTGTTTGTGTTTTCTATTATCAAATAGATTGGAGTAGACGAGATAATCGATAACGTTTTCTCATATATTATTAGATCTTGTGATTGGAAAATTAAGGTTAGAATTTTAGGATTTCAAAATTATCTTTTCAACTAATTTTGAAAATATCTCAAAAACATCATAGAACTCTAATAAATATATTTTCAACCCCAACCACTCTCTAATCATTCTAAAAAAATAAAAAGTAAAGGAGTTTATGAACCCCGACTTTTTTTTAATATGGTTAAAAAATAACATCATTTCTATTAAACTCTTATCATAAAGACAAATTCACTAATATCAAAGTCAATATTTTTTGTGGCTAAAATTGAAACATTCAATCACTTTTTATCTCGTCCAAAACTTTCTAACAATTTTCTCTCCCAACATCTAGGAATAGGAGCTTGAAAAAAATAATATAACATATTTAAGAGTGTAGTTGCAGTTATTTTTGAAAATGCTTTTTATTTCAAAATGTATTAAAATGATATTTTTTTTTAGTTTTAAAAAATTATTTTTGAGATCAGTACATTAAAACAATTCAAAATATATAAAAAAAATTAATTTTTTTAGAAACATGAGTTGGCATGTGTTTTCAAACGCTCTTGAAAACAATACAGTGCTTGAATCTGTATTTACAATCTGGAAATGCATTTTTATATGATTTTTTTATATAAAAAAAACATAGGTTGAAGAAAATATATTTTACTAAATTTAAAAAAATCAGGTTTAAATATTTAATTAAAATTGTTTCAAGATAGATTTTTTCATGCAAACAAATAAAAAGCATATCTTCATAAATAAAAAACAATTAATTTTAACTTGTACAATATATTTGATCATTCCAGACAATAGGTCATTTCAGAACAACAGTTCTACAAATGAGGTAATGCATTACGCATTCATTCCATGGTTTCCCAGAAGCAAAAGCAACTTTTGAATTAGAAATTTCACCTTTCCTATGATATCAAAGAGCCATATCTACAGAACATATGAATTATGATAAAGGTGCAATAACTACAATCCTTGGAAACCAACCAGGCTCAGTAATTAGTGACTTTTAGAATTGAGAAACCAAGTGTACAGTACAACACGAACTGTTTTGAGATTATGTGGCCATAATTACAAACAATTAAGTTTAGCAAAATGGAAAATTCCACCAGATTTGAGATTATGCATGCTATTTATAAAGCTCCAGTTCAGTAGAACTAAGCAAATATGGCTGGTACCAGGGTGAGATACATGATAAGATTAAAGCTAGTTCCAACTGCACCAGAAGTTCAGAGGTAAACAAATTTATGCATATTTGGTCAATTCTGTTCTATACATCTTTTATTTTGATTTTGAAACACTTGTGAATTTCGTGAGTTTCATGTGATAAGAGCAGAAGAAATAACAACGAATCAAAAACCATGTGGCTAATACATTTATCCTGAAACCTAGAGAAAATTAAATGTCCCCAGAGAAGGAAAAACAACAATTCCTAAAGCTAGGCTCATTTTTCTTAAGCATAGAGCAGGAGATCTATTTTGAATTGAAATATCTAATCCTGTTGCATAATTTATCCATTGAAAATAGAAAGATAAGAAACACAAGGCAATACAATTTTTTGATGCTTATTACACGAACTGTCAAGTTGCAGAAGAGAAGAAGGCGCAGTATGGAAAGATCAGAGATCCTTGAATCTAGTGCAACAAAATGATAACTTGATATTACAAAGCAAGGTTGTGCACTGCTCATCCCGGCTTCCCAGATAACATTAGTGCTAGTGGTTTTGGTTGACTGCTGAAGTGAGAATATAATTCATGAAACGTTTAGCTTATGGTTATAAAATAACAAGACCAAAAAGACCTGCATATCATATCCTGGCTTTTTCACATAAAAATGCAATCAAGCAGCATAACTACCCAGTCCCAACAACAGAAGTCACTTCTGGTAATCCATCTGGAAGAAGAAATATCTAATGCTCTGGAGGTGCCGGAGTATAAGACACCAAGAGATATGCAGTACTATATACATGCAGGCAGCAGTGCAGAGTCCTTTCTTCTGGGCCTTCATCCGCATTCAAAACTGAAAAGCCACGCCCAATTTCCCCTCGACAAAATACTCCGGCCATTGGGACCCCAGGAAAATTGTCCAAAAACGGTGAGCTATCAACATTGCAACGCTCAAAGAATGATTCACCACGGCCACAACAAGAGAAAACAAAACCTCCAACAAGCTCCTTACTACAGACATTATCAGAAACTCCTGCTTGAAGGCAGTTTCTAGAACTCCAATCTAGCTTCAGTTTTCTGAAATTCTTAGAGACTTCATTACATGAAGATAGTGCAGTAGTTGGATCTGAATGGTAAAATTGGAAATAGTCACCAGTTCTGATGCCAACTCCATCAGCAAAAAGGTGCTCTTGATCTCCTCTGTTGACAAGGAACCAGCTTGATGAGAAGAGTATATTTGAAAATGGTCTGCAAGTGTGAGATTTAAACCAAGCGAAAGGAAAAAACTCTCACATCCAAATTTATTGTTTGTTATGATACTAATATTGTTGGTTGTAGCACTTGTGCACACTGCACTAAAGTAAAACAATTCAATTTTCATCAGCTGTTCTGGTTATAGATTCAGAAACGCTTGAGAGTATAGCATTTCAGTCATTGTGAAGGAAATCCAGAGTAAAAAGGAATACAGGAAAATAGTGCATGAATCTCTTAAAGTTTGACAAGGTGAGTGATGAAAGTAACAGACGCTTCATGTTTGATAAATTCTTCCAAGCGCATGGTGAATGTCTGTAAGAAAAAACAAGGCCAATTAAAATTATGAAAGTTAAACATCTCACCCCATAACTCCATGGAAAACCAGGAATGTCATCACTCTTGACTTCTCTGATCCAATAAAGCATTTTCTTTGTTCAGTAACCCCAATGTACAGGTCAGGGCGTCCAATTTGGTTCACCAACTGTCACATATTTATACTTTTGAGAGAGAACAAATGCAATGAAAGGATTAATTCTCTACATTCAATCAAATATAATATAATAAAAGATTAATAACAATGAAACACCACTCAAAAACCAATGTACAATTTTCTCTCTTGTCTGGAGCATAGAAAGTAGGCAACTTTCTTTAAGACAATAACATAAATGTCAATGCAAAGCTAAAAACTAAAGAAAACCTATAATTAAAAGCAGAAAAGAAACCTACACTCATCTTGGCAAACAACTTTTAAATGTAAGAACAAGAGCTCTATTATTAACATTTCAGATTATAAGAGTGTATGCAGCAAGAAAAATCTTGTATAGCTTAACTGCTGATCTGCATTGAGAGTAAAATCTAACGTTAATTGAAACACAGTTTAGTTTGGATACTATATCATTGCCTAATAAGCACTTCCAATCTGGAAAAAAAAACAATTTTTTAAAATCCTTGTATAACCTTTTAGACATGTAGTTTCCGAAACCAACATTGGACCACTTCACAAAATAGGCTATTCAGAATAATAGTGAAACAGTGTATTTAAGCATCAAATTCTTTTTTTTCTTGTTTAACCCGGAAGTGAAATAAGCTTTTGAATTGGAAATTGCAAATATCCTATCATATCAAGGAGCCATCTCCACATCACCAATTTAATATCTATGAATTACGATCATGATGCAGACACTTTGAAACCCTAGAAATGGAATAGTTAAAAATAGGTAAATTTGGAATGGAAGGAAACCAAGTGCATAATGCAGTATACATTAATAAAGCAATAATAAATATGATTCCAAGTGACTGACCTTAGCCAAACCAAAAACTATACCAGAGACTATGATTTCTATCTCGTTTTCCAACCACATTAATGTAACAGATAGATCATTGTCAGTCAGAGATAACATGATCTGAGGTTGTTAAACTAAGCAAAAGTTTGTGTGACTATGCATATGATTCACGTAACAGTAAAGTAAAGCCAATTACTCAATCCCAATTAATTTGAGCACTAAAACAAAAGGAGAGATCTTAAACATCAAAATCTACAAATGTATATTTCTAAACATAGATCTTAAACAAATATCATAAATAGATTATGTAAACACCACAAATAAAATAGGAGTTAAGAAATCACCATAAGCAAAAAAGAATGGTTTCCAAAAGAAAAACATACCTCATTGTTGATGTCATCCAGAATCCTTTGACCATCTTGAATCTCTTGTTCCCCTTCTCTTCTGGCAGTAAGCAATGTCGTCCGACCTGTCTCGGATCCAATCTTTCTAACAGAAACAGCCTTGTACCTTGGGCCTATTGCAGAAACACCAGATGATAATGCAGCATGGAATTTGATTTCCCCTGTGCCTGCTCAATAAGTGAGAGCAGCAAAGGTATGAGAGAGCATGTCATGTGATTCAACAATGAAAAGGTCTGTACATTGCCAATCCATTTTAGTTGCAAAAGATGAAATAGCAAAAACAGAGATTAATAAACCGATACCACAAGGTTTGTCTCGATCCCTTGCAAATACAAGAGCAACTGCAGCAGGAAAATATTCACTGCTCCCATAGTCATTTCGGGACTCTACGCCACTTCGGTACAAGAATTGGGCTCTCTCATCACCAACAATGACAGTATCCCTTGACATGGCATGATCTGCAACAGACAACATATTATCAACTTTAAGAAGCAGCACAGGAATTGCTATGTGACAGTTTTTGATGTCTAGCAACACTTTCAAAACCCAGGACAAGAATTAAATAGCCAATTAATTTATCAGCTAAATGGATGTGTTTGCTTAGTCCACTATCTAGTGAGTAACCAAACAGATAGGATTAGTGACAAACTTGTACATTCTTAAATAATTTATTGCTGCAGGTGAGCACGACAGAAAAGGAATTGTCTCTCATCAACCTCTGAAGACTCTTCCAGAAAAAAAAAATTGAACAAACAATAGATACAAAAATGCCTTCCTTTTCATAATATTTGGTTTCAGAAATGTATAAAATATGAACCCTCAGATCAACCATGCCAATTAATTGCACAATTCGAATAAGCAGTGTTTGCCATGTCAGGGGCCCCAAAAGTTAAAATTTGTGTACTCTTCGTTTGCCGAGTTTTCTGTAACAAAACAAGCCTTGTTCTATATTTTCCTATGAACAACAACAAGCACAAGAAGAAAGAGAGTTTCCTTAGTTGAGAAAACTCACGCAGCTTTTCCATGACAGGTTTCTGGTCAGCACCTTCATCCTATAGCAGGACCAAAATCACATCTTAGCAAGAATCTCACTCAATAAAAGGATGTGCAAGCAAGTTGGAAAACATTATCTTACTCCAAACAGTATTATCCCAACAGGTGATGCCCAACCAGATACAGAAGCTGCATAATGCCTAATATTCATCACAAAGTCATCAACCAAAGCCAGTCTATGTACCTGATTTCATATCAGCAGAACATAATAAAGATCAGTTAGCTTATTGACAACAAGTTCATATAGCGGCATATGCTACACATCACATGTGGCAAATCAAGCTCACAGCTACAGAACCATTCAACTTAGGGCAATAGAAATGAAGAATCCTATAGAGAATATCATTTTCCAAACTGAGGTTTAGTTACCTTTCTTGGTTGTATCAGCGGGATGACATCAACTTTTAGTCCAGGTAAAAACCCCACAGTCAAAATGATACCAAAGCATGAATTTGATTCTCCATCAGGCCAATATTCTTCCAACATAACCTACACAAACACACATTTATTAGAAAGAAGCCAAAAATGTAGCCTTTCATATTTCTTAAAAAGAACAAAAGTACTAATCTTTACAGTGCTGACCTCTCTATGTTCACCAGTAACAACATCTCTTCCCATGATTCCACTTGCACAAGACACAATAATTGGAGTTTGGGAACCAAGTTTTGTTGCTAACTACAACACAAAACCATACAAATCGACTCAGCATCAGATTGACCCAAAACAAGAAAACCAAAAAATGCCCGAAGATAATACTTTGGCTGATGATAAATCTTACAAAATTAAGTTTTTCTCTCAGATCAACTCCACTGCCAATAACATTGGCAATAGCAAAATGAGGTCTAATGGGCTCAGAGAGAACCTTATTGACAACCTCTTCTAGTGCAACCTGTTTGATCATAAAAAACCACACAGAAAGAAAAAAAAACCCAATTTCAAGTTAGAGGCTTTATATTACACCGATGATCTTTTCTTGATTTTTTAAAGACCCAACAAGAGTCTTCTAATGCAAAATATTGATATCATCGAAAAAACACAGAAACCCAATTCAAGATAGAGATTTTGCAGTAAAGTTATGATCTTTATTTGGATTTTTGAAGACCCAACAAACCTTTTCGTTTGGATTGAGAGAAAAAGCAGAGGCAAACTTTGGTTTGGCGAGGATTTGATTGCAAATTTGATTCCATGATTTGCTAACGCAAGCTGCTGATGCAAAGGATGAAGCTGGTAGTCTCTTTATTATGTTTTGTACAAGGTCTTCGTTTATGGATGCAAAGCTTGTCATTGTCATTTTGGGTTCTTTCGGTTTCTCCTCCATTGTTGTGTTCTCAGAATTCTCCAGCTGTGGCTGAAAGTAAAGGCCTTTTAACGACTGGTCATTTGCATCCCATTTAAATTTCTGCTTTGTTCTGCAATACCTGCAAACGACTGGTCTTTCGAATCTGATTAACGTATTTTGTTTTGTCTCAATGCATGTAAACGACTTGTCATTTGAACCTATTGAACTACATCTGTTTTAGCGCGTTTCATTGCACTGTTGTTGCAAGTGCTACTGTTACTGAGTTGTAGCTAGCAAGTTGCAATGGTCAAGGGTCAAGCTACTTTCGCGTAGCAAGACAGAACATCCACTTCCACACGTGCACATTCTTGTGTTCTGTCAAAGTAGGTAGATAAGTGTGCGTTAAATTGTGAAGGGCCATGAATTGGCCATAAGAACTAGGAACTAGAGGCTTTTCGCTTCTTCGTAATTCTCAAATTTTCTTTTCCTGAACAATCATGCAATTCTTTAGCTTGAGTGTATTTCAAAGGCAAAACTTTTAGGCAAACCAGATCATATAGAAAAGGAGTAATCCTCTCCAATTTAGTTCCACATTATTATGCATACAAGCATCCACTGGATGAAAAACTAAATAACTTCAGCCTAATTATACTGACAACTCCTCTGATGCAACATACTAGCTATCCTGCTAGTCCCAGCGATACATTTGCAATTCTTTTCAGTGTTACGGAATTGCTTCATGCTTGTCTCCTCATAGATATTAACTCTCTAAAGGTGGTGGAAGATATGACATAACCAAATATATTGTGCTGTAAACATGGACGCAGCATCGAGGGGAGGTTTCGTCATCATATTCTTCGTTCATCAAGCTTTTGGGGCCCCTTCCTATTTCTCCTCTGCAGAATAATCCTGCTACTGGAGCTGTAGGAAAGTTGTTGCAGAATGGGTAGCTATCAACAAAAGTGTCTCCGAAGAATGACTCACCGCGATGATAACAAGAGAAAATGAAACCACCAAGCACTTCTTCCTTATCGTCCTTGTTAGCTAAATTGCTCAAACGAAGATAATTTTTGCTTTTCAGTTCTGCCTTCAGAGCTAGAAGTTTGTTGAAGGCATGGTCACATGATGATGAAGCAGTAGCCGAATCTGACTGGTAGAATAGGAAGGAATCACCAGTACTGATGCCGAAACCATTGACAATAAAGTAATATTCTCCTCCTCTGTTAATGGCCAAGAGAAAACACAATTAATCTACATATTTTCTGCTACTGATGATCGAATAAATCCTGAACAAGTAATCTGGACAAGATATCTTCGTTATCGAATAAAAAACAATATGAGACACAGCAGAGATGGAAAAACTGATCACTTATTTTACCCTATGACTTTGTAGAAATCCAAAGATTCTCCTGGTGTCAAAATCCCTGAATCACTGGTGCGTTGAGTTTCTTTGGTGACACCAATGTAAAGATCAGCAAACGTATCTTCTTCGCTAAACTGTAACAGATTCAATTGGTTACTTAAGGAAGAAAATGAGCTTAATAACAATTTAACAATGGGACACTCTCTTTCAAAAGGAACACTCTACTTTTTAGTTAGATTTACAGTAATCAACCAAGAAATTTCTCGGTTATATGTCTTAAACTTAACAACGAAATCAAGAAAAGGAAATCCTTTCGTTGCTTGACTTCTCTAAAATGGTAAAAAAAAGATGATATTCATTTAGAAATCAAAATAGCCATATAAAAAACAGCACAATTATTCAAAAAAAAAAACAAAGAAGAAGGAGAACCAGTTGTTTGATTTCATTTAAAATCGCCCCGGCAGCCATAATGCTATTCTGTCCTTCCAGTCTTGCAAACACACATGAACTCTTTGAATCGTTTGGTACAACACAAACTGCCTTTAGCTTGGGACCAAATGGTAGCACACCTGTTGACTTTGTGACGTGGAATTGAATTTCTCCTAAACCTGCTCAACCCAAAAGGCCAGAAAGGACTCATCAAAACAAATTCATAATCTTAGGCGAAAGGGGCAGCAACAGAAAGGTAAAATGAGGCGTCTAGCATATTTTGGAAGCTCCAAAAGTATGATACCAGCTACGTCATTTCTAATTTTTAAGTGAAGCACATGGCGTTAGTTACCATAATTTGCTTCAATTCATACAAATCATCAAGTACCTTCAGGCTTGTATCTATCCCTTGCAAATACAAGAGCAACAGCTTGAAAGCAGCATGTATACACGAGTTGATTTAAAGAATCATCCCCTGTTCTGAAAATGAAGTCTGCACTTGCATCGCCTACAATGACTGTTTCTTCTGGCATAGCACAATCTGCTAAGTTGAAATGTTATAAGCTACATGGTACATATGTGAGCTTCGCCACAACTAGAGCTTCGAACACCGTACATGTTATTGTTAGCTAGAAATGCTACAAATGAAAGAAACAAGCCACCTTATACCACAAGTATGTATCTGGTAAGGTACTTACCCATCATTGCAACAATAGGTTTCATGTCAGTGGTTTTGTCCTAGACAATCAACAATGGCACATGTTATAGCAACCAAAGAAATTTAATGGAATTTTAATTAAAAGCTTATACAAGGACGCCAACTTACTCCAAACATTATGATCCCAGCAGGGGCTGCACAATCTGAAACAGCAGCTGTGTAATGTAAAATATCCATCACAAATTTGTCAACCAATGTGTTGGATCCCTGATGATGGTGAAAAATGTTGTCAGTCTGTAATCCATTTAGTGGACAAACAACAAATAAAAGCTCTCATACTTTTCAAATTCAATGTCATAGCACTTTATGCTTCATTGAGTATGATGGCCAGTATTCCCAATGCATTATTATATAAGATGGGGGATTCCTGAAGATATTGCTCTCCATTAAGCACAATGAACCTTACCTGTCTCGGTTGTAACAGCGGAATGGTGCCAATTTTGAGTCCAGGTAAAAATCCAACGAGCAGAACTAGTCCTCTTTCAGCTGTATCTGATTGTTGGATATTAGGACCGGAAGTTGTTTCCCATTGTTCCTGCATATTAATTCCATAAGGTTTGGCATCACCACCAGCAGAGATTTTAATTAATTTATATAAACATGCGTGTGAAATCATCAGAAAAACACAAACCTCAAACAGTTCATTAGCAATGCCATCGACACCAATGATTCCACTGGAAACATTAGTAATTATTGGGATTCTTGAACCCAGTTTTTCAATTATCTGCACGAAAGACCATAGGTAATGAAATCAAAATTTTATTCTGATTGGAAGAGAAAAGTGGGAATCTTGAGCATATTAACCAAATACAATAATATGAAAGATTCAGAAGAGAATTATTACCAGTCCATGAGCCAGCTCCAAGTTGAACTCTTTGCTAATGCAGGCAATAGCAAAGTGTGGACGAATAGGCTCAGAGAGAACCTGCTCAATGACCTCTTTCACAGCATCCTGGCATCGTAGCACAAAAACTAGTGAGCTCTATTTGGTTTTGTTTGATAGAACAATGGAGCACAAAGGGAAATCTTGAAGATTTCTATCCACTTCATTTTGGTTAATCTTTAATTTCATTACCATTGTTCTCTTCTTCGGTTTCTTAAGACAACTTTGGTTAGCCGTTACTGTCCAGTTCCAGCCATGCTTGCATGCACGCGCATGCAAGTATGTGCTATCCCCATAAACGCTGACTGAAATTGGACAATCTCATCAGCACATGATTCTTATATTTTTCTTCGATCTGAAGGAACAATACCTATTCCTGCTGCGCGTGCATTAGACGCGACAGCGAATATGTTCTACGAACATATATGCTGACTGAAATTGGACAATCATATCAGCAACAATGAGGTTCCTCGTGTTTCTCCAACCGGACGAACAATTAATACCAATTCCAGTTGCATGTGTATGACACGCAACAGCAAATATGTTCTATATGCTGACTGAAATTGGACAATCTCGCCAGCCACATAGGTTCCTCCCGTTTCTCTAATGGAAGAACAATTTTGCTGTATATTTTCATATTTTAAAAGTGTTTTATTTATTTTTTTTAAATTTGAATTTTTAAAAAAATATTATTTTTTTATGTTTTCTAATCATTTTGATGCAATTATATCAAAAATAATTTTTAAAAAATAAAAATATATATTATTTTGATACATTTCCGAATAAAAAACAATCGTAATTATACTCTCAAACACTCCATTAATACCAATTACAATTGCTATATATATATGCAACGATAGGATTCTTTTGTTTTCTCCACCTAAAAAAACAAATTTTAATTGTGTGTGTCATGCATGTATATACGAATATGTCTGTGAGCATATATGCTAACAATATAATTTCTTCTTTTTTCTCCGTCTAAAAAAACAATTCATGTTGCACGTGTCATGCACATGTATACAAATATATTTGTGAACATATATGTTAATGATATGATGTTTCTTGTTTTCTCCGTCTAAAAAAACAATTTTAGCTATACGTGTTATGCACATGTATATGAATATGTATGTGAACATATTAAAAGAACAATTCATGTTGCACGTGTCATGCACATGCATACGAATATATTAGTGAACATATATGTTAATGATATGATGTTTCTTGTTTTCTCCATCTAAAAGAACAATTTTAGTTACGCGTGTCATGCACGTGTATACGAATATGTTTGTGAACATATATGCTAACAATATAATTTCTTTTTTTTCTCCATCTAAAAGAATAATTCTTATTGCACGTGTCATGCACATGTATACAAATATATTTGTGAATTTATATGTTAATGATATGATTTTTCTTGTTTTCTCCGTCTAAAAGAACAATTTCATTTTGTGCGTGTGATGCACGCGAATGCGAATATGTTTATGTAAACATATATGCTAAATTAAATCGGGCAATCAATATAAAAAACAATAGCATTCCTCTTGTTTTCTCCGACCAAATGGATACGCATGCCAGTTTCAGAACTGGAATTTAAAAAAAATATATATACGAAAGTGAAACAACTTACATGGAGAGAAGGGTTGAGGGAGAGAGCTGAAGCAAGCTTAGGCCTTTTGAGTATTTGGCTGCATATTTTGTACCAGCGTTTGTTAACGCAGGCAGCATACGCAAAGGTCAAAGCCGGCAACCTTGAGAGTATGTTTTGTACAGTCTCTTCATCCACCAGAGAGAACCCGCTCACCCTTTTTCCTGATAGCTGCGTAGCCATTTGAGTATGTGATATATGTGAAGCCCACGTTTTGTTTTGCATGGAAAACATAGGATCGGTACTGCCTGTTTTATACTTGGTTCGATGGTGTAGCAATTCAATTTGAAAAAGAACTTATCTCCTCCAAATCCTGTTGCAATTAAGGGCATTAAAGGAGATTGTGATTCTTTTCCTTTATTGGCTTATGGTTTTGGATTCTCTGAATTAAATGGGTTTTGGTGTTTTGTGTCACCAACAGCGCAGCTGTTTTGCTTGTTTAATCTGATTTCATATCCCACTTTAGTATCCATATTCATTGCATTGTTTACTCATATTATTTTTTACATATTCCTCACAAAGGTAGAGACTAATGAGCATTAATATGGTGGAGGCTGGCTTCCTTTTATTCCTAAAAATGAACCTATAATAAAAGTTACAAAAGCATTTTCCATGATTTTTTTTCAAATGATATTGGTGTCATTTCGGAGCTAGGGTTAGAAAATTAATGATATTGAATTAAGGTCC
This sequence comes from Populus tremula, assembly GCA_964019445.1. Classification (NCBI taxonomy): domain Eukaryota; kingdom Viridiplantae; phylum Streptophyta; class Magnoliopsida; order Malpighiales; family Salicaceae; genus Populus; species Populus tremula. Next base: position 10,522,288 of record CAXHTJ010000004.1, read on the forward strand.
ATCAATGCATAAAAAATTCCAATCGCTAGTATTCTAGATCTCTCATTAGTTGCATTTGGTCTTCAAACCAACTTTCTCAAGTATCTAGTAGAGTTACTCTTCCTTGAGGCTAGAATATTGTAATCTTTTCTTCCAAACACCCTGTGAAGAAATGATAGTTGCGAATTCTTTTTATACCTCAAATTGCTAGAAACTTATTTTAAATAAATTATACGTGAACGAGAAATAAATCTCAAACAACTTTTGGGTTTTTTAAATTTAATTTTTGATTTATTGTGACTAATTAAATGCTAATAATAATAATAATTAATTCTTATTAATTCTTCAACCTTTTAACTCTCAAAATTCACAATAAAAAAATGGTGAAAGAATAGTTTTCAACTTAAATTTTTCAGATTTTTCATACTTTTTCTAACCTCATATTTTAATGTTTTCTTCTCATTTTAAGCTTTGGTTTTCCTCTAAAATCTAGAGCTTAGATTCATCTTGTTGAGAGTTGTTTAAGTTTTATATTTTTTTGGTTAAAAGACCTTATTTAAAAGCACATCTAAACCAATGTGGTGATGTTGTAATCTTGAAAAATATATTGTAGACATCCTAGTTGTACAAGTGGAAAGCAATAAAGCTTTAAGAATAAATAATTTATTATTGTCAACAACAAAAATTTTATTATTTTAAAGTACTTCAACAAGTAAATACCCTCCTTTATTTTAATTTAAACATAAATATTTTTTTTATTAGTATGTATGCTAGGACTTTGAATTAATAACAATTATAGTTTGAATATATACTTATTATGCATGCTAGTGTTCTATTATTATATCTGAGTTGACAGCATGTTTGATATGAGTTATTATTTTACATGTTTATAAATTTAAATTTGTATGAACTCTAAGCTTTTCTTAAAAATATTCTTATGTTTGACATGTCTTGTTATGATAAATTAAACATTATTATTTACTAGTCGAATATATTTACAAACTTTAGACCTGCATGAACCTCATTGTCATCCCCTAACATATTACCTAATTATTAATCTCAACCACTAACTTTTCTATCGACTTTGATCCAAATCTATTTAGAAATTAGATAGTATTGATCAATTCCAAGACCAAAATACAAGTAAAAAAACACATGTTTTGTTCATGAAAAGATAACATTGTCTGATTTTAAATAGATTTGAAACAAACTTTAGGACAAATACTTGTTCCTAACAAATTAATTGATTTTACATGACCTTGAAATTGAGGTAAGTTAGGGAAATAAATTTATATATGGATCCCTATATCAATCATCATAGTTACAAACTTATTACAACAAGATCCTAAATTTTATCATTAAAAAAAAAAAACAAGATCCTAAATGTGCTAAATAGTTTATCAGAGGTGATATACCGGGTTCTAGCAAGTTCATAAATATCAAGGTGGTAAAACTGTATAGGTTCAAGGAAATATATCATAAATGAATTTTCCCCTACAAGAAATAGATTTCTTTGACAATGGCATTATCTCTGCTAACAAAACTATGATTTCTTATACATGAAATAGAGAAGTTGTTTTTTTGTTTTGAATATGATTGTTCTTTAGACATATTGAGTTAGTTATCAATATGTAATTTGTGTTGGGTCTTGTGCTTTAACATAGATCAAGCACAAAAGCCTCGATCCATTATAGTACTGAAGGAGGCTATGTAGAATTTTGACCTTTGCAATTTTTTTCCCATGGCATCTACTGCATCTAAGCAACATATCACTTTAGATCAGTCATCATGCATGTTTTGTTCGTCGTTTATCACAATAGTCAACTTGTATAACAACTCAAAAGAATTGATCGTATATTTCAGTTATAATTATTTAGATTGAATTGACTAGAACTTTATTAAATAATAGAAAAGTTTATTACAATAGGGACTGAATTGAAATTAAAGAAAAATTTAGATAACCAATTTGAGATGGCAGGGCCTCCAAAGACTAATCTAAGAATTGCCAAACTTCATTATTATTAAATTTGAAACATAATAGGTTTGTGAATATTAAACCAATGCCAATTCAAATTTTAAATAAAGAGAAAAGAGGTAACCAATTGACCTCTTATAAATAAACTGATCAAATTGGTTTTGTTGGTGGATGCCAATTGTATTCCACCCCAAAGCCATGTGTTCTAATCTAAAAAATTAGGTAATCTAGATCCTTAATATACCAAATAAATAGGGGAAAAAAACTTTTAAAGCCTTCAAATATAACCTTAGCCTCCTTCAATTAGTCCTTCTCTTTTCCTCTTCATTATCTCTTCAAATCTAGGGTTTATTCTCTAGTTTGTTATAACTCCTCTCCTCATCAAAATCATTATTCTCAAGGTGAGGATATACTTCTGCTAGCCATTTTCTAAACTTCCAGATTGTGTTTTTTTTTTTCATTCCAGTGCATTAAAACTTCCTTAATCTTGCCTCTATAATTTGTCTTTTCTCTTCGACTAAGTATGTTTTTTTATTCTGGGTTAGGTAATCCTTCCTAAAAAGCTGCAAATCTTAAACCATTTATGTATTATCACCAATTCTTTTCTTCAATTGAGAAACATGGAGAACTAGGTGAATTCTTATTCCCTCGAGAAATTTTAATTGGTAAGCCACGACTTTAACCTTTTTGTGTATTTGAAAAGGCTCATAGTTTATACGCTAATTTTTTGTTTCTTTTATTTTGCATGTTGAGTTGATGATATGATTGGAGTTTCAGGTACACCCAATCACCCTATTCAAATGCATGTTTTTTTTTTGTTCTTATATGTCTGTGATTGTTTTATGTCTTCAACTTTTAATGGATTTATTTTAATGTTTTGTAATATGTTGGTTCTGTCTTTGAGATGATTTGCTATTGTATGATTCTAAGTTAATCCCAGTACATAGTTAATTAGGTTGGTTAGGACATACCTATAAAGGACTTTAAAAGGTGTCTCCTATAATGATAGGTGAAAATAAGAATGACAATTTTACTCGAACTTGATGGATACCGAATCAAATGAATATGAGTTTTTTTTCTATTCAAGTTTGGGTAATACCCAAAGTAAAAAAGTCAAATGAATATGAGTTTTTTTTCCATTCAGGTTCAAGTAAGGTATAGATATTACCCTACCCAACCCGTACAATAGAAATAACTTTAAAATTTGAAAAAAAAATACATTTATTATGTCTACCTCTTTAGCTTTTCCATTCTCTAGTTGTCTCTTGTCTACCTTATATATTGCTCTTTCCTCACTATTTATTTGCTCTTTTTAGCTTAATTTTCAAGCAAATTTGTCAAGGTGTACTATATAAGCTAGCTAGTTAGGTCTTAATTATAAGCTAGTTGTTTGGGTGTAATAAATCAATAAATCAGATCTACATAAGCTTTTGTTATTGTTATTGTTATTGTTATTGTCATTAATTTACTGGTGTGTTTTTTTATGTAGGGATGATGAGAGGGTTTGCTTTTAAGAAAGAAAAAAACACTCTTTTATTATCATAAATGCATAAGAAACAAAACCCTACCTACACTCCTCTCTTTAATTATCATTTTCTTTTTGACGCTAGAAGAACAATAAGGGAAAACAATAAGGGATAGAAGTCAAGCTAGTAGGAATTAGAGATAGGATTTAGTGTGGGCATGATTATGAACAATTGAAATTAATGATGAAAAGTCTAATTCGAGAAGTGCATGAATTGAGATCTGAACAGTTAAAGGAGAAACTAAAAGTTTAAATTGTAAAATGAATTAATATTTGAACACTTAAGGTTTGATGTTCAGATTAGGTTAGGTTTATACCATGACCTATCAAATAGATGCCTGATGCATATCTGAAATTCAATCAGGTTTGGGTCGAGTTCATGTAAAAAAATTATTCGATTTTGGATAAGGATATTGTAAAATCCAACCTGTGAGTAATTATTGTCATCCCTAGTTGGAAATTAGGGTTGTACCACTATCCCACCAATGACAACCACTTAGACCAATTCCTAGGATTATCCTCTATAAAACGTTGTAGTTAAGTTTCCAAGGTTTTATTAGTGATATTTGATTGTCTATTCGTTAATAGATGATAGACAATTAGCATGTGAGCTTGTACTCTATCAATGTTGAAGAGTTCATGCCAAAACTTATTTATAAAAATTGGATCCTTATTAGTTACCATATTCTTTGGTAACTCTTACAGTTTAATGACTTATTGTGCAAACACTTGTGTCACCTTATATATTATGTATGGATGAACTATAGAAGAGAAGTGAACATACTAAGATAGCATATGCACTATAATTAGAATAATAATGAACTTATTAAAAAAAGTAACCCCTCAATAAAATCCATTGAGATTTAGGGCCGTGTTTTAGCTAAAATAGAAAGAGGTTGGGGTTTAGTATTTTCCAACTTAGCTTTTTAGCTAGTGTCATACTACTTGATGTATTGTTTTTACATTTGTCTTCAAACCCATCCAATAAAGATCCTTCTTAGCTTTCTTAATGATATTATCATACCCTAATGATTAGTTATAAGACTATTATAAATGTACTTCATAATAGTCCCTTGAGGGGACATTCCTTAGAAATATAAATCCTCTTATTGTAGAGAAGTAATCCTTTTTTTAATTGTAATCTTAAAGACCTAATAGTTTTTTTTATTTATCTAATTAAGTACTTATTGGACTTCTAAACTAGCCTCTTAACTCTTTAAGTTCATTAACCCACCCTACAATAAGGGCTAATATAGCCCATAGTTCACCACCTTCAACTCCTGCCATTCTTCTAATAGGTGCAAAAAACAAAAAAGTCTAACTATTTATTTGTTAAGTTAAATTTGATCCTTATTCTTTTAATTGCAATGTATTTGGTTTTGAATCAATGATTGAGTTAATTTTTTTAATTTCATCATTGATACTTTATTTTTATATCAGGTTTAATACTTATTCTTTTAATTGCAATATATTTGATCTTGGATTATTTATTAAATTAATTATTTTTTCAATTGCATCCATTTACACTTTGTTTTATATTAAATTTGGTCCTTATTTTTTTAATTACGATGTTTTTGGTCTTGAATCCTTTATTGAATTAATTTGTCTTTAGATTTCATCCCTTGACATTTTATTTTTATATCAAATATAGTCTTTAATTTTTTATTGTTATTTTTAGTTGTTCTTATTTTCTTAATTAAAATTATTTTCTAATTTCATCCCTTATGATTTGTGTTTTTTTTCTTCTTATGTAAAATTTAGTTCTCTTTCTTTTCAAATCTACATTTTTAAAATTTTTTTTTTTTCATGTTAATCCCTAATTATTTTGATTGGTTTATATTATAATACTTGCTTTTTACGTTGTGATCTAGCCTATTGGTTCGTGTCATAAAGTTTGAAGTTTCGCTTCATTCATTTTTTATTTTTAAAAATTTTATCCATTATCATTGAGTTTGTTGAAAATTAATTTTTTTTATTTTTTTATGTTTTAGATTCTTTTGTGAATTTGTTTTTTCTTTTCGATTTTACACTTCAATTCAATACTTTTTTATATTAAGTTTGACATGATATTACTCGTGGGTTTTGACGATCTCACTTGGTTTTACTGACGCTTTGTTTTTTAATATTTTTTTATGAATTTTTTTTTAATTTCATCATTTTACTTTGATTCACATTTTGATGATCATTATTTTTTTTAGTTCTGTTTCTATCATATCGAGTCATTGATTTTTTTTCTCGTTTTTAAAATATAATGGTATCGCTTTAGTATCATTTTTTTCAATTGATTGGGCAGCTTGCGGGCCTCACCACATGCCATCATTCTAGTTTAAACTAAGAGAAAAGGGAAGAGGTAACCAATTGACCCGTTACAAGTGACCCGGTCAAATTGGTTTAGCCGGTGGATGCCAATTGTATTCCACCCCAAGCCACGTGTCCTGATCTGAAGAATTGGGAAATCTTGATCGTTGATGTACCAAATAAATAGCAAATAAAAAACCCTTCTAGAACCTACAAACATAACCCTAGCCTCCCTCAGCCAGCCAGCCCTTCTCTTCCTCTCCCTTGTCTCTTCGAATCTCGGGTTTATTCTCTTGTTTGTTACAGCTTGCTATCAATTTCTCCAGTGCAGTACATAACTTGCTAGTACTAGCTGACGAATATCTCCTAGTCACTGAATGATACGGTGACCAAATTATACAAGATTTTTAACAATCAAAGAAAAAGGAGGTGGAAGTACTGACATTTTTAAATTGCTGATAATTATTAAGAGAATACTTAAATAATCCAGCATTCTAGTTAGTGAAGATAATCCCTTAAGGGGTATTTCAAGAATCCAAAATTATTATGCATCATAATGAAAGTCCGGGAGATTACTACTCCCAGTTAAATGGAAGTGTTTGTGGGGCTTTGTCGCCGGAGGAACCACCAGACTGCATGTGAAACGTTCATGGAAAATGGACATTAGCATCTCTGTTATTGGAAACCAAAACTGAATCAATCGACCCCAAACCATGATCATGTACTATTGGACCTATGGGATGCGAAAAGGGGACTGAGTTATGTCGTTGCAGCATGGGGTTTCCCCATGCATGCGTCCGTGTTGATGACAGAAGAGAGTGAGCGCGCAATCCGAGTCTTGTACTTGTGTTGTTAACCTGTCACAGAACATGCTATGGCTACTTGCCCCACTGCTTCCTGGAAAAGCAATGGCTCTTGGAAGCGGCAGGCAAACAGAAGCTTCCGAAGATGTCTGATTGTTAAGGCAAGGGTTGTCACATTGCCAAAAAGGGAACAGCTTCCCCCCTGTGTAGCTGTTCGAGGATGATCCAAGGAACAGGTTCTGTTTGTCGGGAAGTTGATGCAGATTATAGTGCCCACCATCTGCCTCAGTATTAGCAACTCCAGACCAGGTGGAATTCACTACAGCAGTGGAATGATATACATGGGAACTAGAGAATGGAAATATTTGGGTACCTGAAAAAATGTTAAAAGATGTATTTAGCTATTTAAAAAAAATAAAATAAATAACAATGCTAGTTGCAAAAAGAAGCAACATACTGCGTAATTAGACTAAGCCTTTAGAACTTCTCCAGTCAGCGGTGTGTGTTTTGGAAGCAACTTTGAAATGACAAAATCATGCAAAGTAGTTTAAAATTCCGTTGACAAGCAATAATTTTAGGCAAATTCGAGAAAGAGGGCGATTTCAATGTTCATATTTAAGTAAAAGTCCAGTCTGTATATCTGGAATCTTAGATCATTAGCATGTTTCTGCAACGGCATGGGCAAAAGTTAAAAGTAGGATGAATATGGGCCAGTGAAATAGCTATAGTGGCCACTAGATCTTCATCATCTAAAAGTGACATTATTTATGCAAGTTGAAGAAGCACTCAACCAGTTAATGTGTGGAATGAATTGTGAAGAGCCATTATTGTAATCATTGCCAATGAAGTCGTGCAACTGAGTGTGTGCCAGAATCCAGGTTTAGAGCTGGAAAAAATTCCACTAAACATTGCTGCAACTAACCTTGGTGATTGGGTAAGAAACTTGGAGGATGAGAAAAGGGATCTGGCTGAGGCTTCCTTCGCCGCCGATTGTGTCCATCAAGACGTTTTCTGCAGCTTCTTTTCCCTTCGTCAAATTCCTCCAGTGAATGGAATCTAGTAAGAGAGTAATAGAAGTATAAGACAGCTATTAAACCATACGCGGATGGATATTTTGATGTAAAAGATATAGTAAAAATTTAGTTGCCAGAAAGATATCAGCTAAATATAAATTGAAGCCTGTTCTATTTTCACTACAAGCATGAAGCATGGAGCCAGGCTAAGTGTAATAATCATCAGCACAAATTCTACGAAGAATTAATAGAAACAATGGAATTCAAATGAATGCTGTCATGGATGATTTCAGGGGCATAGGTCGAGTTCCGAAGACAGTAGCTGGATTCAAAATAAAATCTTACATAGAATTAACAGAAGCTCTTCAAGGTCAATATCTCATTTCTGTCCAGAATAATTAATGACCTTTCTCAGTCCTCAGCATGCAAGTTGAAACCATATAGCAAGCATGATGGTAAGCGAATTGGATTTCGTTTTTCATATGATATTAGCCTCTTAATTCAAAGATGAAACAGTAAATGAGTTTGTTAGTACATTTTACCCTAAAATTATAAAAATTATCTATAAAACTCCGAAATTTGATGCAGAAGTGCACTAAGAAGAAGGAATTAGCACACCCCTATAGACCACAACTCTCGAATGTGTCAATGAGAAAAACTGAAAACACAGCCGTGGAAAAAGATGGAAACTTGTAATCTAAACAAGATTAAAATCACAACCACCAAACCACTGAGAAATTGATAAATTAAGAACAGGATACCACAATTCATACCGGCTACATTGCTGGCAGAATCGCTGCTTCTGACCACCAATGGTAACCTGAGGAGTCTTGGAATGAAGCTCACAGACCTTATGGCGCCTATGGTAGTCCCTGCAAGTACTGAGGTCAGAGTTGCAACCATCAACAAGGCACATAGCTACCTGAGTTCCATTGTTAGCTCCACGTGCCCTCTTCGTTGATCCTGAAGGTGAAGACTCTAGTTTTGAGACTCCAGGCTGCTTCCAGTTAACCATAGATTCATCACTCGAATTACCAACCCTACCAAGTTTCAAATCAATTGAGAAACCCCCTCCGGTCCTGCTAACTCCAAAGTTAGTTGGCCTACCAAATGCATCTATGCTAATGCTTGGAACAGCTCCTTGCTCAAATTCAGTCAAATCCCAAGAAGGTGCCTTCAAGTTCCAGTCCATAAAATCTACCACTTAAGAGAGTTCCACAGAGTTATCTTTCTATTGCTCCACACCGCCCCCTCCCCAGTTAGTGAAACTTCTCTTTCACTGTTCACCACCCTTGCATATATAGAGTTTTTTTAACCCAAGGAAACAAATCAAGCCACAGACAGATACAAAATTACACAGGGTTTAATCAAGCAAACCTCAGCCACAAGTAAAGACCAGCAATTTAAACCTGACAAGCAAAGAACAACATAGTTGAATGTAACTAAGCCCTTCTGTCATAACCCCATTTTACATACCACAGATAACAATTTAATCCTCGTATTTGCGTTGGTAGCTTTAAAAAAACTGTCAGATTTCAAGAAAACAAAATTATAAGCTTTAATTTATTATGTAAATCAGAAAAGTTCAGGAAAAGGCAAGAAATGAAACAATGAGCGTCTCAAAATGGTATTCTCTACTCAACCAAGTTAAATAAAAAGAAGGGGAGGATTTCCTTTCTGTTTAACGAGTGCAGCAATACAGTTTGCAGAGATGTGCTTCAATTCCAAGAAGAATGGAAGCTTCAAAAATGAAAGCTACCAAGTACTAACTACAAATAAATAAATAGTACTAAATCAGTAAAGAACGAAAGAGGTGAGAGAGTAATTACAGAGACACGTTCACTTGAAGAAGACTTGGTTTGATCTTTCCACCCGCCCATTCAATTCAATGACAATGATTCCACTTAGAACCAGCAAAAGTGATTGGTTGTCAAAGGAAAAATTAAAAAAGATACATCAAACTATGAGAAACCACTGCCACTACCCCTAGTTGCTATCACCAAAATGCCATAAAGGGTTGTTAAAATAATGAATTGAAAGTGAGATAGTGATTGGGAAGTGAGGATCATGGAGGGCCGAAAAGAGCTAAAGATGGTTGTTTGCTGAGTTCACTAGCTTTACTTATAAACTAATAATTAGTTTTTGTCCATATTTAAGGTTTTTTTGAAATATGAGAAAAGAACAACGACAGGTTGGTGGTTGTTCTGTTCCTTTCAACTCTTTTCCAGGAGCCAAGAAAAGAAATACTAGGATATTGATGGTAATTGGAACAAAGCATGTGACCATGTTTTTCACATTTTATAGCATGTTTTTCTTTTTTAATTTCTTTTGTTTGAAGGTGTTTATCCCAATCTACTTTCAGAGTCCCTTATTTTAAAGCTACCACCTTTAAAAAAATGTTGAGAAAATAGCCCAAACAAAAAACAAAAAACAAAAAAAGAAGAGAGAGAGAGAGAGAGAGAATAACATAGTTAAAAAAAAAAAATTGATTCTGAATAGCCTTTTTATATAAAAATAAATAAAAATGAAAGGGCATTAAAAATATATTTTTAATATAGAGTTTCTATAAAAGTAGAAAACTTAAACATTTTTTTAATTATAGAGAGGAATAAACTGGTTTTTAAATAGATTTTATATTTAACCAAAGTGTGTTTAATATTAAAAAAAAATTAATCAAATATTTTTTAATAAGAAACACATGCAATTAAGAACTTGATTTTTATGATATTTTTTTAATATTTAAAAATTAATCAAAAACTTACAATCAAACAAACTACTTGAATTAATTTATTAAACTCGAGAACTAAGTTATGATATCAAAATAAATTCATAAAAGATAAATTAAAAAAATTATGAAACTCAACTTCCAACATATCTAATATTAAAATTTGAAATTGAGAAAAAAAATCAAATTTATAAAACTAGTATTAACCAAAGAAAAAGAAAATAAAAAAAAAATATGAAACACAATTTCTAAAACATTCAAATGTTAGAGGATAGAATTAAAAAAATAAAAAATAAATTGAATTGTTCAAGTGAGAAATTGATAAAAAAAAAAACAATAAAAAAACATAAAATTTTATTTAATGAATTATGTTTTGTGAATATTTCTAAAGTAGTATTTGATATTGTGGTAATAATTATTTTTTAAAATGATTTTTATTTAAAAATATATTAAAATAATATTTTTTATTTCTTAAATTTTATTTTTGACATCAAATTATTAAAATAATAAAAAAATAATATAAAAAAATAATTAATCTTTTTAAAAATACGATACCATAACTTGATACAAAATTACAAACTTTGAAAAAATTGATATAGAACTTCGTGCTTGGAATATTTTCTCCTCACGGCATCATTGAATGTGATTGCGTCTTCTAGTGGGCCATCAGATTTTATTTGTTTAATCATTTGCTTGTGTTTTCTTCAAATATAGTTTAATAATGGCCGAGAAAAAAATTAAAAACTGATTAGATTGAAAAAAAATTTTAAAAAATAATTAAAATATCAAATCAAGAAAAAAAAAATAGATTAAACCAATTAAAATTTTGAAAAAATTGATTGGTTGTGTTCAGTTTCGGTTTTATAAGTCTGAAATCAAAAAAACCGAACTCAAACCAAAAAAACCAAGCCGAATCGAACAAACTGAGCCAAACCGATTTGAACCAATTTTATCCTAAAAAATAAACCAAACCAAAACCGGTCAGTTTGAATCCGTTTCGTTTAAAAAAAATTCGATTCGATTATTTTTTGTTTGGTTAACCAAACAAAAAATAATCACTTCTAATTTTTTTTTCTCTATAATTTTTTTTTTTATTTTTTATCATATAAATTTCACTCTAATAATGATATCTGGTCATGTAGCCAACTAGAGGCGAAACAATCTTCGTTCCAATTCTAAAAAAAAAAACAAAAAGTTAATTCCCATTCAATATTTAAAGGAGTATTTTACTTTCATTTTTTTGGTTCATGAACGTCAAGTTGGATAGTTTTGTCATGGTATAGCATGATTATTATTTTGACAAAATGAAGATGTCCCAATAAGTAGTTACATATGAAAAAAAGAGACGTAAAGGCGGGGGGAAAGTAATTGGCCTTGTTATATGCTTGTCAATTATTGACTGAGTTTTATTTCCCCATCTCTGGTTTCAATATTTTAAAAATATAAATATTTTTTTATTTTAAAAAAAAATTCATATATACATAAAAATAAAATAAAAAATTACAGATAAATCAGAAAAATCTCTTTGAAAATTAAACACATAACAAAAAAAATCATCATCATTTAAAGAAGGCTTCCCAAACAAAATAAAAAAGAGGAGGTATATTAATCTAAATATAATTTTTTTTTGAAATAAATATATAAAAATGAGTGTTAATTGGGGAGGGGGGGATGAGGAAAAAAGAGATCCGGTGCTAGTAGGTTCGGCAAAACCAGGTTAGCCTACGGTGGCCCATTTATGTAGAGTCCATGTGCAAACCTGCTCTTGCATGCTCATGCGACTGTGCCTTAATTTTACACTTGGGGCGGTCGACATATCGTTCATCCTAATTTTTTTTGAAAAAAAAAAATCAAAGAACATGCCGTCTAATTTTGCCTAAATTTCCATCATTATAACAGCTGGAATATCAGAGCTTAAATGTTTTTTTACTTAAAAACTCATTTTTCAACCCACAAAAAACTTTGAAAATTATAATAAATCTATTTATAGTCTAAATGAATATCAATGGTATATTTCTTTTTCTATCAAGTGGTAGACTCTCCGGTATCCACATTTCTACGCATGACCATTACATTTCAAGGGATAATCGCATGAGTACTTCCCAAGATTGTATCATTGAACAACTAGAATTCTTACCAAAAGAGTCCTGGACTTCTATAATCAGTGATCATGATAAAGAAGAACTTGGAGGATAGCAGCAGTCATCAAGACCCAGGTATGATAGATCACCATTGATCATAATTATAAAGATCATATTAAGGTTTGGAGAGGAATCTGTTGCACGAGCAAGAGTCACAATTGTGTGATTATTGTAATTATTCTAGCCATCTCTATAGATAAATGTGTATATGTGTGGTCTGTGTGTGCATGTTCTTCGTGCAAAGCTTGGTTTCTTTCGTCATGTGTTGTGCTACAAAGTCTACACTTTTCAATTCTTTGTATCTGTTCCCCATACGATGCTTTAACTATTTCTTGGACTTGCACGTTGTATCCACATGCAGGACTGAAAGGCGTTTTCTGTGGATTTTTCAAGAAGCAACGCCATCTAGTATCATTTCAAAGCTGAGTTACGGTTTGAGTTTTATAAATATTAAAATTATTAAAAATATATATAATCATTAACTCTTTAATCTATAAAATTAATAATTCAAATATCTATATTAATAATAAAAACAAAAACAGAGAGAGTCGCAGTTTCACAGGCATGTTAATCGTGACCCGTCTCTTCAATTTGTACGATATAAACAGTTGAAAGTAGCTAAAACAAATTAAAGGCAATAGAAAAAAAGTGAGGAGGAAATGCCACCAATTGTAGTAGTGAGGCCCCTAGATCTTATCAGTGATCACCTCGACTGATAAGCCTTCAGTGGTGATGGCAGCCCATAAAGCTGACCTAATGTTTTAGCTATAGTTATTGCAAGAGGAGATATAAATATTTATAACAGTAGTTTTTGTATTTTATTTAAAAATATATTGAAATAGTATTTTTTTAATTTTTAAAAAATAAATTCACACATAAAATATAATATTAAATTGATTGAAACTAACAATACCGCATAAAGCCAAAAGCAATTTTTGTAAATAAAACATGGTTGAATTGAATATCACTATAATTGATATAAATGTAGAGGAGGTACAATTTTTTTAATTTTTCAATACTTCAAGATTCAGTTTATTTTTAATCAATCTTAAGCAAATTATTTGCATCTAGTAGTGAATTCAGTGGAATTCTCCTTTTGTGGCCATTTTAGAATTGAAATGTGAAAGGATCACATGTTTGTGTTTAAAAAAATTCAATTTTCAAGAAATAGAAATTTATATATATAAAAAAGACGTTTATTATTATTAAATGAGAATGAAAATTGTTTTCTTATACAAGTTTTTTTTTAATTCTCTATTTCTCAAAAAAATGGAATAAATCTTGTTTTGTTTTTCAAATCCTACATTATAAAAACACCGGTGTTGTTTTTCATCATATAACTTGTTGTTTTCGTTTTTTCAGGCACACAACTATTCAAGCCTAGATTCATAAACTTTGGGCAGGTGTTTCTCCAATAACATGGTTCAAGACATTATCATCAATCCACTGTATAATGTACCCACACATTAATCGATGTAGCAAGCTCCATTCATCATCAATTTTATCCATAGTTTTGAAAATCCAACCCGGTCATTAACCCGGTTTAATGATTGGATCACGGGTCAGATAGGTTGATCTGATTAACCCGGGTCATTAAAAAAAACTATATAAAACACTTACAATTCAGCACTTACATCAAGAAATGAGGATGCGTATCATTTGAACTTTGAAGAATGAAAACATTCTCGATTAAGAAATACCAGCAAAACCCAATTCAAAATCTAATATTTTCTTTCCATTTAAACTAACAATCTAGTTTGATCATTCAGATTTATTTATTAAATAAAGCTCAGAATAATATAAAAAAGAGTAGCAAATTAAGTACCTTGAAACTGAATCTGGAGAAGATAAATCAATAGCAGCACCGCCGCCACTGCTTAACCTCTGTTGATTCTGGGGAGTCAAAGTTTGCATCTGCGTGTAAGGTTGTGGCTACGACAGCTTTCTATAACAAACAGGAACCCCATGGTCGGATCTTTCATCATCAGAGAAAACCCGATTCTGATACTCACCAACAACCATTTGATCGCCAACAGGCACACTCGACACCTCAATTGAAACAGGCATCGGCGGTGGTGATGACAGAGCCGCAAATCCCTCATCCTGCCTCTGCCTGACACGACCACCACCAACAGTCATTTGAGCAAGTGGATCCTCAATCCCCACCACTTTCTGATCTCTAACCCCACCACCATCCTCCATGTGAACCTTTCTCGGAGACAAATTCGCAAGCGAAGGCGAAGAAGAAGTCGAACCAAACGACGACGTAGTCTCCAACATCGGAGAATCCGGAACTGAATTAACATCTTGCTTTAAAAATAAGTGAATTAGCTAAATTTATGATACATAACTCTGGTATCTGCATCAGCAATGGTGACCCAGGTAATTGCAGTAATTCTGCATTAGTGCATCGTTCATCTTGTTTTGGTCTTTTATCAGCCGGGTCCCGGGTCGACCCGCCGGACCGATCCGGGTTTTAAAATTATAGTTTTATCTTTGGGTTTACCCACAGAAAATATCACTCGTGGACTAAGATTTTTAATATGAAAACACTAATGTGGGGAAAAACCATGGACCGTAGTCCATATAAAGACTTTAAATATCAACAAATACATAATGTTTTTTTAGTTAGAACTAAGGGCTACAACACATATCATTAAAAACAATATATTTTTAGAATTCATCAACATTAAAAAAAAAAAATAGAGAAATAATCTCACAAAACTAGCAACCACCTAATGTGAACAAACTTACTTAAACACCTTCGATCTTTAATTCAACCATCCAAAATAAAGAGTTATATGTCTGGAATCGTTAGTCAATAATTCATCTAGATATAACAGTGAATCAGCTTCCAATCGAAGCTTGAATGAACACTGCTCAAACTGCCTCTATTTTCTTTTTCTCATAGGCTCTTTTTTTTTTTTGTCTTTAATTTTGTTTCAACCGACCCTAATCTTTCCTTTTCAACCAACCTTTCCTCTTTATTTGTATTTCCTCTTTATAAGTGGTGGTCCATTTTTTTACATGGAACGAGATCACCCATTAAATCTCTCATCTTCAACGATTTTCATTTTGTATTCACCATCCAAAGACAGGAACCATAAATTTTATTTTTCAGATTAGTTACCATGTAAATGAAAAAAAAAAGAACTATAGTAAAACCTTAAAAAGCACTTTTAGGGGACTATCAAATATGGATTCTATTTTTTAGGGTTGGAATTAGCTATATATACTGATATACATAATAAATACTTGAAACCTGATCGAGTTGGGTTTGAGTATCTAAAATCTATATCTTTCAAGTTTTAGATTGGATATATTTAATAATTCTGAAATCAAGTTTGAATAATACCAAACAGCTCAAACAACCCAACTATGGATATCCATCGTTATCCCTACTAAAAATTATACTTAACCAAAGGAATTCATTAAAAATGCCAAATTCTATCCATCTCCATGCTTTCCAAAAGTTCTATAATCACATTTCTTATGATTCCATATCTATTTTTCTATATTTACTTCTTTAAATGCTCTTTTTAGATTCCATTGGTTTAGAGTTAAAAATTAAAGGCTAAATACTAAGAAGTTAAGTGTTAAGAAAATGATTAAGAAGTAAAATATTAAGGATGTTTGGTAAGTATGTAAAAATTATTTATAATGATAGGAACCAATAATTTTAAACTAATTTGAAATAAATATAGTGAAAAACATTGCTATAAATCTGCCTTTTTGTAAAGCAAAAAGAATTTTCGGTATTGTAGTATCTTTTGTTTTTTTACCCAATCATATAGAAAAAGTTATTTGGTTAGCTAAATAGCTTATACCTTTTGCAGTATGTCTATATATAATTGTGTTTTAAACCTTAGTTATATAGAAACTAAAATAATATGTTTTCATTAACATAGACATGCTTTTCATTTATTTTATATATAAAAATTCATTTTATGACACTTTTAACCAAATAAATATTTTTTTTAAAAAATATACTTTACAAAAATCATAATTAAAAGTATTTTTTTAAAACTTACGTGGCCCATGTAAATATCCACAGCCCAAAACCACCAAATATGGATCAACAACTGGATTGGACCCAAACAACTCCTTCCTTGATCCTCTCCAACTGCTAAACCTCTGAAAACTTCCAAAAACACTACTTTAAAGTTTAACCTTGTCGTGTCTTTCCTGTTCTTTTTTTCTTCAGTCATTTTTTGGGTCAAGAATCATTTCTATTTTCATATCAAGATAAAACCCTTTTAAGGGTTTAGTTCAAAGTAGAATTTTGTTTGGTCAATTAGGCTAAACTTGAACATGAACGGAGAGGAGTTGACAGAGCAAGAAACTGCTTTGTATGATCGCCAAATTAGGGTTTGGGGTGCTGATGCTCAACGAAGGTAAAAATCCTTTAAGTTTCAGTTCTTAATTTGATTTTGAACTCGCTCTTTTAAGTAACCTTTTTTTTGTGTGTTTTTTAATTATTTTTTTTTAGACTAAGCAAATCCCACATATTGGTTTATGGAATGAAGGGCACTATTGCTGAGGTATTTGCTACTAAAACCTTAAAACTCACCAAAAATGTGTCCTTTTTTATGTTGATAAGGTGGGACTTTGTGTTTTTTTTTTTATGTGGTTAGTTTTGCAAGAACATTGTTTTGGCTGGAGTTGGAAGTCTGACACTAGTGGATGACAGGGCTGTGTCTGAAGAGGCGTTGTCTGCTAATTTTTTGATACCCCCTGATGAAAGTGTTTGCAGTGGGAAAACCCTTGCTGAGCTTTGCTGTGATTCTTTGAGAGAATTTAACCCCATGGTTCGTGTTTCGGTTGAAAAAGGTTTTGTTTGTCTATCCCATATATATTTTTTTTCTTGTGACTGATAATGTTTAATTTTGGTACCGAATCTATTAATTTAGTGATTGGAATTGGTTGTGTTTGCTAATTTTATTAATCACAAGAATTTTGTATATGTGCATCTAATTTGAAATTATCCAATGGAATATTGAAAATGCAGGTGATTTGGCAAGCTTGGGTGCGGAATTCTTTGATAAGTTTGATGTTGTAGTTATCAGTTGCTGCTCGCTAGCCTCCAAAGTACTGTACAATTGTTTGTTTTTGATTAATTTGTGTAGATAATTCTGCTTTCTGGTAGGATTTTTTCTTCTCTGTAATTTAATGCAGTATTTATTTTACACTCTTAATGCAGAAATTAATCAATGAAAAGTGCCGGAAGTTATCAAAGCGTGTATCTTTTTATGCAGTTGACTGTAGAGATTGTTGTGGTGAGATCTTTGTTGATTTGCAGAAGTACAATTATGCAAAGGTAACATCTTTTCTACTTACATTTTCACAGGCTTTCTTCTTTTGATGGATTCCTGTTATGACTTAAAATATTGGGTCCAAAATTTTTCTTTTTTCTACTAAAAACATTGTCCTGGATGGAAAGTTAAAAAATTACACTACCAAAGCTTGAATCAGTTTTGTTCTGAGTGGTGGATTGTTTATTTCTTGTTTAGCTCATCCTAATGCATGATTTCATCTGTTGATGTCATGCTCTCTTTGTATGTTTGATGTGCTGTTATAAGGATGATGATACCACTTAACATGTAATTATACTATAATTGCACTATGTCGATCAGAGTGCATATTGACATTTCCATCTACCTTGATCACGAAAGCCTTGGTGATAAAAAGTGGATGGAGAACTGAGCACTAACCTTTTTGACATTTATAGTATGTAGTTGCAACTCACATGAGATGCCAAATTGTTGATCTTTTTAAGCATCCTCAAATACCATGCTTTTGTTGATCAGAGGCACCGGGTTTTTTTCTGTTTCTTGTTATTGACAGAAAAAGACAGATGGAGCTACTGAATGTGAACTGCAATATCCAAGTTTTCAGGTATTGTTAAGTTCACGAAGTTCTTCCCCCATTAATTTGAGGTCATTTCAATAGCCTTGTAAATATAGCCAAATGTGTGGTCTGATCCAACCTTGTTCCTTCATAGACAAGTGCATTAATGTACATTCGATCAAGAACTCTAGAAATGTGGTAAAAATTTTAACTTCCTGGCAAACATGAACTTTTTTTAACATTATTGTTTTTCTTAAGGGATGGCATGTATTAAATTAAGTGGGCCATATAGGCTGGTCTGTAGTCTTACCTGAGAATTGGCGAGAGTAGTAGCAAACTGATCCATTCTATCTGCAAATGTATGCTGGTTAGGCAACACCTTCAGGGAGTGAACCAAGTGACGAACTATAGGAATCTGCTTGGACTAATATATGATGTAACTAAGGAAATAGCTTTGCGGCATTCATTTAGGATGGCTACCTAACTAATGTTTAATTAGCACAAGTTTGAAATCAAAGTCTCGGCTGATTTTGATTGACAGAAACAATAAAATTATATATGTACTTAGGTGCCCATTTTACTGACAAATTGTGCAATTGATCCATTCATTGCAGGAAGCTATTTCAGTGCCTTGGAGATCACTTCCCCGGAAAGTCTCAAAGCTTTATTTCGCTATGAGAGGTCTGGTTAAATATTCAGTTCTTTTTGTTTAGAAGGAAAAGATTGAAAATAAAAAAGGTGGTCCAAACTGGTGGTGAATGTAGTGTCCTGTTAAACTGTTCACAACTCCACATGCACACATTGCCTGATATAAGATTGAGGAATACGTGATGGACCTTTCTGTGCTTGTGTTACAAGGCTGAGTTGATTCTTAATTACCGCCTAATTCATGCATCTTCATTCTAAAGTGCATGATTACTGATTTCTCTTTTCTGGAATTGGGAAATCTAATGAGCGTTTTGTCCATATTCTGATGAAAAAACTGAAGTTCTGTTTCCTTCGAACTTGATGAGTTGGGTTTTAAATACATTTATGAGCAGTTGTTTTAAACTGTCTACATCTGTAGAAGAGATGACCTGTTTTATTCACCTTTTGTAGTGATTGAAAGGTTTGAAGAGGCTGAAGGACGCAAGCCAGGAGAAATTTGTATCGAGGACCTTCCTGCTGTTCTAAAGCTGAAAAAGGAACTTTGTGAAGCACAGGTACACCTTTAGGAATCAGTTAATTGTGTTTACTTATTTGAAAATAGGAATCAGCTTCTAAATCTTGCTATCACAATCCTTTTCAGTCAGTAAATGAATCTCACATTCCGGATACCCTCCTCGAAAGATTGGTTATGGGTGCAAAAGAGTTCCCTCCAGTTTGTGCCATTATTGGAGGAACACTTGGACAGGTGAATTTCTAATCTATTTATTGGCTGGTGTTCTTTTTAAATGTTCGATTACCTGGTTTAATGTGTGGCATTAAATACTTTAGGAGGTAATCAAAGCAATATCAAGCAAAGGGGATCCCCTCAAGAATTTCTTCTTCTTTGATGCTACGGATGGGAAAGGCATGATAGAGGACATATCAAACCCTAACCTGGAAAGCTGATCATGTTTAGAGAAGCTTTATGAACTAAAATTATGTGCTGGATGCAATAATGGGCATTCAATACTTTTTTTTTTCACTATACATTGCTGTATATGTAGTTAGGCAAACTACAGAAGCTGTATGAAATGGTGTCTTGGACTTCTAATGCAGTAGCCAAGGTCTGAGTTTGATTTTATAGCCAAAAAATGGTTGCTTGTAATCGTTTGGACCTCTGGACAGCTTAACCTTGCCATTCTTCCCCCCCAAAGCAATTATTAGTGGTATCGAATTGCTAAACTCGACATATTTTGATTCTAGTTATGATTCAGCTGACTATGGTTGGGCTGTAGTGGACTTTTGTCTTCTCCCCTCTTTTTTATTTATCTTTTTCTTATTAAAATATAAAGTTATTATTTGATTTGTTTTAAATATTCAATTCACCCTTTATTTTTTTAATTTCTATTTTTTATTGATTATTTTTCTTCAATCTCATTTATCATTATTTAATTTTATTTAATTTTTAATTTTTTATATCAAATTTTATTCTTTTTTTAATTGAATTTTGTTTAATTTTATCTTTTAACATTTGATTTTAAATTATTTTTATATCAAATTTAATATTCATTCTTTTAATTTTTTTTTTATATAGTCTCATGCTCATTATTGAGATCACTGATTTTGAAGGTTAGTATAATCTTGGTTTTTTTGTTCTTTTTTATATTATTTTATTCAATTTCATTATCAACATTTTATTTATTGAGAATTGGTCATAATGTTGTTGTTGTTGTTGTTGTTATTATTATTATTTCTGTTCTATAGAGTTATTCTAATCTTGTGCTCATAGTCACAAGATTTACGGGTTAACTCGTGTTAATTCAGGTTTTTTTGTTTTTTTTTTATTAATTTTTTTATCATTCAATATTATGTTATTTGATAACCGAGCTTCATAATTTTATTTGGTATGTTTTAGAAGGGGTTACCTTGGTTTCTTGATCAAGTCATAGATTTGACGTGCTAATCCGGATGGGCTCGAGTTAGATTTTTTTAACTTTTTTTATGTTGTCAATTTTTTTGTCATTTTATTTAGTATATTTCTATTTTTTTATTTGTGTTATTTAAAGTAGCCGGTCTTATTACATACAATTAAACCAATCGCTCGTGTCTCATATTGTTTTGGCTTTTTTAGAGACGCTATTGTCACTTTATTATTTTTTTTTATGCTAGAAAAAATATAGACTATTTCATGGCGTAGTGCGACCCTGTCTAGTTGTTATAAACTATGTCTAGTTGTTATAAACGGTGGTAAGTGAGTTAAACTTGAAAATTGACTCAACTACTTGATTAGTTCAAATGTTAAATTAAGTCATGTTGAAGTTGCCTTGATATGCTTCAGTCGACTTGACGGGTTTAAAGACAAAAACAAAATAATAAAAAATAAAAAAGGCTAGTCATACATGTTTAAATACAACCTGAATGACTAGTAAAAAGTTATTTAACTTTTTTTTTAAAAAAATCTTAAGATTACATCTTTTTTAAAAAAAAAAAAAAACATTAAGACGACAACGTAGTTGATAAACTCAAGTCAACCTGAGTTAATTCACTAAACTCACAACTTCTCTCTCCTTGCCTTTTTTAGGCAACTTTATAATGTAATTGAGCTTGCAATAACATGTGATTTTGAGTCATCATGTGTGGGTTTGTCATAATTAGATAAGGATTCGTCACAGATAAATTATGTGGATGATCTAACAGATGTATTTATATATCAATGAAACAGATCAAGATCCAATAGGAAGTATGGTCATGCTGGGGTAGAATAATAACTTAAAAGAGTCATAATTTTTTATCCGACCGTTAAATCGCGCTTAGATTTTTACAGGAATTTTCGAATGCTATTTTCTCCATAGGACTATGTCGCTACATGGACTAGTGGATCTTTAGATATCAAGAATATCACCGAGGCCCCCTATTTTTTATAGTTTTTGTGTTTTTCCTTCTTATTTTTGGAGTTCTTGCTTATTTCGGATTTTATGTTTTTTTTATTTGTAATTTCATGTTTTTGTTATCTAATTGAGGTAAGGTTTCTAGTTTTTTTAAGGCTTTGTAAACCTTCTAGGGAGTTAGACTTTATTATCCTTATTTTGAAAGACAATAAACTTGCAAATTTAGGATTTATACATGCAACTCTTTTTCGTCCATTTAATTTTTTTTGTGTTTTTTGTTTATTTGTTGTATTTAGCTTCTATCTACATCCCTTTCTCTCTTCTCTATCAAACCAAGGATTGAAATGTTAAGAAAATAAACTTTGAATTAATATTAAATTTGTAAAAATTATAAGAATTGTAGAGGAAGAAAAAGAAAAGTATGTTGACTAAATTTTTTTTAAGCAAATTTAAGATTAGTCATGAGATTTCTTTTTATTTTATCCTTTGATCCTCTTTCATTAAATTATTTCTTTTATTAACAAGTTTTCAAAATTTGATCGGGCATAAAAAGTGATAATTGAGGATAATTAAAGAAAAACATTTTGGGTAGGGTGAATTGACACCAATTTATCTAAGCACATTTATTATATTTTCTAGTAAGACATTTATTTCGGTACTCAGATTTAACCACATTATATATTAAAAAAAAAAACTAAATCCCTTAATGAAGTTACATTAATTGTAATAATATAATTATGATTTTGCCTTTGCAAACAAAAGACACAATTGCTTTAACATATTATACGGGTTATATTCGTTATTTCCTTTTTGTATACATAGTTAAATTACTACTTTAGCCATGAAATAATAAACTCTTATGCTTTTGCCTCAAGGGTGTTTTTGTCCTTTAAATAGTGAAATTATTTTTATACCCTTTAAAAAAATAAAATAAAACTCTCCAATAAAAATATTTTGGTTATTTTATATTGGTTTTGTTTTGAGGTTGCTAAGAGGTATTATTGTAATTGTCATATATTGTGCATACAATGCATGTGCCAGCTTATGGGCAGCCCATGTGCCATTTAGGCGGTGGATGCTAGGGTGTCCAATCACCACATTCTTTTAGGACAATGTTTGGAAGATCTTAGCGCTCTTTACATTGTGGTGCAGCACGTGTATTAGAAGCGCTGCTAGTTTGGTGCAAGAGACCACTTCCCTCCTCTTCTTCTTCTCTCTCTCCATCTCCAAATTTATGCCACCCATGCAAAATTTTAGAGAAACCTCTTTAATTTTTTTTTTTCACATTTGGTCCTATCCTTTTGATTATTATTTTTTTTATTTGAAATAAGATATTAAATTATAAATATTTTTCAATTTCACCTCAGTTATTTTTTAATCTAGAAATAATTTTTCAAGTTACAATTTTTTTTCCGGTTTCGCCCCTATCATTTTAAAATATATAGATAATTTATAAAATTACAATTTTTTTTCAATTTCACCCCTGCTATTTTTTAATTTGTAAATAATCTATCAAATTATAAATGTTTTTTAATTTCATTCCCTACCATTTTTTAATCTATAAATAATCTATTAAATTACAAATGCTTTTCAATCTTACCTCTATGATTTTTTTTATCTTTTAAATTTGCGTTTTTATTTTTTTAATTGCTATTTATTTTGTTTGAGATTATTTTTTAATATTTATTTTTTGTTTTGCAAGTTCTTTTAGTATTGTTTTCATGATCTCATCCTTCAAAATTAAATTTGTCGAGAGTTAAACTTTTTTATTGAACTCAAGTTCATGATTTCACAAGCCGTTGGTTTTAGAGATTAGATCAAGTTTTAGAAGGTTTACCTGGGTTTACTTAATTTCCCCCCCTTTTTTTAAGCTAATCTTGGGTTTACTTAATTCCCCCCCCTCTTTTTAAGCTAATCTTTTCTTCTTGTTCTTGTTGTGTTTTTTATTTATATTTTACGATCTGATTCTATTAGTTTAGTTCTCTATATTTTTTTTCAATATCCCTATCATGTTTTAATCATTAAATAATCTATCAAATGAAAAATGTTGTTTAATTTCACCCTTTATGATCTTTTTTAATCTCTCAAAATTTATCATCATTCTTTTAACTGCTATTATTTTTGTTTGAAATCGTTTTTAAAGTTTTTTTTTGTTCAAATTTCATCATCCTTAGGTTTTTTCCTTTCAAATTTTATCCTCATTCTTTTTTGTACTTTTTTTTTCTTTGCATGTTTTTATTTATTTATATTTTTCAACATTCAAAATTAGATTGTTTGAGAGTTAAACTTTTTAATTTGAATCTACGTCTAGGATTTAACGAGTTATAAATTTTAGAGATTAAACTAAGTTTAAAAAGTTCACTTAAATTTGCTTTATTTATTTTTAAAGTTTAATTTTTTTTTTAGTTTTGCTCTGTAATTTTTTGTAATTTACCTTATATTATGTTAACATTTAGTTGTTTGATAATCCAAATGAACTCAAGTTTGTTTTTTTTTTTTAATCTTTTGTTGTTAATTTTTTATCAGTTTATTTATTATTATTATATTATTTACATTATTACTTGTACCAGGATTTGAAGTTTTTTTTATTATAATATTTGTTTGCATCAAAATGAATTTACTTAGCCACCGGCGAAGCGACCATATGCATGGTATCAGAACTATAGAGGTCATACTTCATAGTAGAGACAGAACTTTATAAAAGGGGCGAAAGCGAAGTCAGGAATATTTAATTTATTAGGATGACGTTAGTGATTATGCCTTCATGTAAAAAATTATTAATTGCACAACGAATCTCATGGCGCAGTTGGGAAAACGGTCACCAACAATTCCATTATTTGAATTATCTAGATTAATGGTCATGATCATCTCAAGTAAGATACGTCAACCATTTAAAGTTTTTTCTTTTCTTTTTAAATTTCATGATCCTTAAGTTTTTTTTTCCCTAAATTTTTTCTTTATTTTTTTATTTCTTTTTTAAAAATTTTATTTATATTTTTCAACAATTTCATTATTATTGCTTGAGAGTTAAGCTTATTTATTAAAGTTAGATCTAGGATTTAACAAGTTACAAGTTTTAAAGATTAGACTAGGTTTAAGAGGTTTACCTGAATTTATTTTGTTTTTAAAAAGAAAATTGATTTTTTTTCTCAAATAATCTAATTTTGAACGATTTCACTTCTTTATTGAAATTGAATTTAAAATTTAACAAATTACAAGTTTTAAAAATTAAACCAAAGTTAAAAGGTTCATTTGAATTTGTTATGTTTTTTTTTTCTTAAGCTAATTTTTCTTTTTAAGTTTTTCTTTGTTATTTTTTATAGTTTGCTTTATATTAGATTTATATTAAATTATTTGATAATCTAAATGGTTCAGGTATGTTCTTTTCTTTTTCTTTGTTATTTTTTCCGGTTAATTTATTTATTATTATTGTACTTTCTTTTATATTGTTTAAACTATCACTTGGTCCAAGACTTGAATTTTTTTATCCTAATATTTTTTTACATGAAAATTAATTTGCTTAGCCCACGGCAAATGGAGGGTAATTAATAAATTTTTAGTTTTATCATATGCATGGTATCAGAACGATAGAGGTCATAGTAGTGACAAAACTTTTATACTAAAATAGTAAGCAAAAGGGTCCAAAAGCCAAATCAGAAATATTTAATTTATTTGGATGACGTTAGTGATTATGCCTTCCTGTAAACAATTATTAAATGTACAGCGAATCTCATGGCGTAGTGGGGAAAACGGTCACCAACAATTCCATTATTTGAATTATCTAGATTAATAGTGATGATCATCTCAAGTAAGATACGTCAACCTGTTTAGCTCCAAAATCAAAATTCAAAAATTATGAGTCAGAACGTGGGTGGTTCTTATCCCTCTATAATCTGATCCAGTAAATCACGTTTAAATCAAAATCCACTAACTTAACCTCGTTATTGATTCAGAAAACACCACAAGATACTCCGAGCCATGATGGAATGCGAAAAAGAAACAGACCCCACCCTTGAAAGACCAGGTAAAGAAGGAAAAGAACTCATTGATAAATTGTACCAACAGTTGATGCATTTGGAACAAGAATGGGACTTGATAAAACAATCAAAAACAAGAATCCTACGTAGAGCATCAACAGACTCAAAACTCGTGGTTAAAGCTCATAAACTCCTACACAACTCTCCAAGAGACCTTATGTCATCACTTCAGCATGGGAGGTCTCCGCCAGAGGGAGGAGGTGGTGCATGGAAGGTTAGGAACAATGACTTGGCAGTTGATGAAATTTTGAAAGAGAGAAGGGCAGGCATTGAGAGTGCCGGGTTGAAGGGAAGGAGGCTTTTAGGGGCAATGGGGAGTAGTGTGAGTGAGATGGGTTTTGAAGGGATAGAGGAGATGATATGTAATAATATGGATGGTTTAGCTCAGGAGAGTGAGATTAGATCAGTATTCTCTTATGATTCTGATGATGAAAATGAAAATGTTGAAGCGAGCAAAGAAGGGTTGTCTCCATTTGTTCATCATTTTTCTTTTTCATCATCTTCCTCCTCCTCCTCCTCCTCTTCCTCTTCCTCTTATATATGTGATGGTTGTGTTGAGAGAGAATCGGAAGAAAAAGAGGGAGAAAAGGTGGCGGTGGCAAGTGTTCAAGAAGAAAATAGAGTTTCGATTAGTGATCAAGACAGATATGGGACAAACCGGATGGTTGCTTTGGGTTGGCTTATAATTGCTTTCATTGTTTGTGCGATCGGGATTGTCTCAAAGAGAAGCTTTGGTGGTCACGGGGTTGGAAATGAGGTGATTCTATTCCCAACATGATCCTTTCTCTTTGTTTTCTTTCTAGGTTGGTCCAAAACTGAGGAGGTCATTTAACTGATGTTTCCTTAGTATTTTGTGTGAATGCACCTGTCTTCTAACTGGAAATTCTCATACCTTATTATCATGAATAATGCATATGAACTTACTCATTACTACCCATTGGTGATGACATATTTAGTCAATACAATACATAGTTAAGGGTTTTGAAGGAAAAAAATGCAACCTTTCATGGAGCTCTACAGACGAACATGTAGTTTAGTATATGTCATATCTAGAACAACTGGTGATCTGAATATCGAACCCCCAGTCTTTCATTGGAGTTCTTAATGTATAGAACACTGAATATCTGAAATAACAGTTAATCAATTGATGCTGAAGAAGAATATTGATGTAATGAATAAACACATAAGGATATAGTTGAGTATTTTCAATCTGCACCGACATGAATCCAATCCAATCCCAAATTTTATATAGGAAGAGGTTATCCAACCATTTTATTTTACAAGTTCGATAAAAACCTGAAGAGTTCCTATGATCGTATTCAAGCATGCTTCTGCTTTTTGACCGGGAACTGTGGATCAGAATAGCTGGAGTATAACTCTTTAGAATTGTACAAGTCCTTATGATAATGTTAAAGATTGTATGGATATGACCCTCCATATAGTGGATCTGCAAAATGTTTCTAGCAAGCTTGAAACTGAAATCACTCCTGGCACCATCAGGATTCCACAGCTAGAAAGAAAGTAGCTTCCAGTGTTTTATGCTGTGGAAGATTTATTTTCCTCCCCCAATTCAGAATTACAGTAGTCTATGCGCAATCTAAACATTAAAGAAAATGCCCTGGCATAATCTCGAAAGGAGTGTAAGTTTGCATCTGTCTCAGTATGTCCTCAATGTTGTCAGTGCACTTCTCAATTGGATGAGTATGCATCCCTTCATAGGTGGTCACAACAATCCCTTCATCTTTAGAATTGCGTTGGACTTGCTTCTTGACATTGCACCCATTATTTGTACACCTGTAGTAACTTCTGTAGTAGAAATTGATTAACATTCAACAAAAAACTTTCCATCAGATGATGATTTTGGTTATGTTTCACGTTCTCAACTAATTTAATTACTTTCCAATAAGCAACGAACATGTCACAATCCTTGCCTGGTGTTCAGTGCATTGAGTCATTTTTGTTCTATGTGTACCATAGATAATGTTGAGCCAAAACGATCACAATGCTTAAGTTAAAGTAATGAAAAACATTCGAAACTTTATGGAAAACATTAACACTAATTAATCAATAGAGTTAATTCCAACCACAACAATTAATAAGGCAGGTCGTTAGGTGAAATATGCGTTCATGCATCAATTACAGATTGAAATTGACAGGCAAGAAGAGTTGAGAGAGTGTTTTATCAATCATCCCACAAAAGAATCAATAAATCTTTAGCTGACTAGAATGATACTAACCTTGGGAACTTGCTGTTCTTAACAGTCTTTTGCCCGTATTTCCTCCATCTATACCCATCATCAAGTATGTCAACCTGGCTTCTAGTTTGAAATGCATATTTATGCTTTCTGAACTCATTATTATCCCCTCCCCTCATTCCTGGTTTCACCTTAATCTCAGAATTGCTAGAGACTCTACTAGTCTGAGGATCACTGTGTTTCGCATCCGAATGTTGAGTTCCACTTTCTGGCCTGACCCCATTTTCATTTTCACCATGAAAATAGACTAAAGGATTTGCCATGTTTAGTGATGAAGGTGAACCTGAAGGACTTGATGGGTCAGAGACAGGGAGGAAGATCTGATACTTCTCCATCTGCATGAATGGTATGTGTAAACAAGACCTGAGCTGCTGCTGCTAACATGAATCTATACCCAGAAGCTAAACTTGATTTATGAGTGGCTGATCGGAAAATACAAAAGCAAGACCGTACAAGGGAAAGGTGGGCGGCTACTAGGCAACGTCCATTTTCACTTGGTGCAGAAGAATATGTGATCAATTATTAATGTATGCAACCTTCATATATAGGGAAAGAGGATCGTAAACGGCACGCCAATTGACAAGATAGTCGCTAATCACACCAATTACAATTTTTGAATTTACGAGAACTCGAAGAGAAGTCTTATTCTTAATAGTTCATAAGAATTAGGAATCCATCGCCTGTTTGAGAAAATAACTAGACTAGTGTTCCGCGGTAAATCACGAGCCGGGTAAAAAAAATTTAATATAAAAAATTATATTGAAGTAATGATAGACGATCCAATTTAACTTGATTAACACCTATTTGTGATATAAAATTAGAATAATTTTATAAAAAAAAGAGTAAAACAAATCCATGAAATTTGAGGCTCAAAAGTAATGGATGAAAGTAAAAAAAAATCAAAATTTAAAAAAAATATTGAAGAAAAAATTCGAGTTAACCTGAGCTAACTCTATTACCTCATCAAACGCGATATAAAATCAAGATTAAAAATTATTTATTTTATAAAAAAAAAACTTATAAAAAAGATCAAACTTAAATTAATAAAAATACAATGAAAAAAAAAACTTGTGCCAATACATTTTAACTTGACTAACTTGTACCCAAGTTAACTCCACATAGAAAAAAGTGGAAAAAATCATAAAGCTCAAGGACTAATAATTTAATATCAAATGATAAAATTAAAATTAAAAATTGTAAATAAAAGTTGAAATAAAAACATAAGTCATTCCAAGTGTTAATTCGATTAACCTGCAATCCAAGATATAAGATTGAGATAACCCCATAAAAATAAAAGCGAGACAATTCATGAAACTCAAGGACTAATAACTCAATGTTTACTTATGAAATTGGAAAAAAAAAATTTTTAAAAAACAAAAAAAAAAGAAGATGAACTTAAACCGAGCTAATCTTTAAAATCGATGGCACGGATAACGAGACTGAGATTACCTTGTAAAAGTTAGCATGAAAAAATAACAAAGAAAAATTCTGAATCATAAGAAATTAAAAACCAAAATAAATAGCAATCAAAACAATAAGAGTCGCATGTTGTACAAAAATAAATAAAATAATAATAATTAGGGATTAAATTGAAAAAAATGAAGAAAATGATGAAAAAAATCAATAAAAACAAAGAGAATCAAATTGTATACATAAATGAAATGAATGAAATGAAATGATCAAGGATTAAATTGAAAAAAAAACAATAACTTCAAAAGGCATTAAAATAAAAAATAAATAGCAATAAAAAAATGAAACCAGATTTAAAATAAATATAAGCTGGAGGATACAATTGAAATTTTGAAAGTTTGATGCGAATTCCAAGGCCCAAGAGGAGGAGGGAAAACTCCACCGTCGTTGAATCACTGTGAATCTAACAACACAAGCCACCTCATCAGCCATGCCATCACTGGACATTCTGGATGACATGATGATTTGTCGTTTTTTACCACGTACAGCTCTCCACATGCCACTAGAAAGTCACGGGGAGTTACCATGCATTGATGCATGGTACGCACTCATTAATATTTTAATATGTTAAATTACTAAACAACCCTTAAGAGCATCTTTATATATATATATATATATATATAAACATATTGTAAAAATTAAAATGCCCTTTCAAACTGGTCTTCAAATTTTTTTATTTTAAGGTTAAATATGTTATTTCACAAAATAAATGCAAGCTGGAGGATACAATTGAATTTTTGAAGGTTCAATGCGAAATCTAAGGCCCAAGAGGAGGAGGAGAAAAAAACTCAACCGTCGTTGAATCGTTGTGAATCTAACAACACAAGCCACCTCATCAGCCACGCCATCACTGGACGTTTTAGATGACATGATAATTTATCATTTTTTAGCACGTACAGCTCTCCACATGCCACCGGAAAGCCACAAGGAACTACATGCATTGATGCATGCTACACACTCATTAATATTTTAATATGTTAAGTTACTAAACAACCCTTAAGGGCATCTTAAATATTATATATATAAAAAACATATTGTAAAAATGAAAATGCCCTTTCAAACTAGTCTTTTTTTTTTTAAGGTTAAATATGTTATTTCACAAAATAAATGCAAGCTGGAGGATACAATTGAATTTTTGAAGGTTCGATGCGAATTCCAATGCCGAAGAGGAGGAGGAGAGAAAACTCCACTGTCATTGAATCACTGTGAATCTAACAGCACAAGCCACTTCATTAGCCATGCCATCACTGATCGTTCTGGATGACATGATAATTTGTCGTTTTTTAAAACATATAGCTCTCCACATGCCACCAGAAAGCCACGGGGAACTACCATGCATTGATGCATGCTATGTACTCATTAATATTTTAATATGTTAAATTACTAAACAACCTTTAAGGGCATCTTAAATATTATATATATAAAAAATATATTGTAAAAACAAAAATTCCCTTTCAAACTGGTCTTAATTTTTTATTTTAAGGTTAAATATGTTATTTCACTATGCTAAAAATATGAAAAGATAAAAAAAAACCCTCTATTAAAGTTCAATGTTTTTTAACTTTTAAGGGTATTTATGTTATTTTATTGTGTAAAGAAAATAGAAAATATTGAAAAGCCCTTGAATAAAACGTTTATATATTTTTTTTTTATTTTAAGGGCAACAAAATCATTTTATTATGTAAAAAAAAGTAAAGAGATGAAATTATCATAGATCTCAACCACTCTTAACATTAGGTTTACATGTGGTTAATTTCACATAATATGAGGTACAAATACAAAAAGGATGTGAACATATTTGGTTGAAGAAACAAAGATATAAATAAATAAACAAATATGTTTCTAATATAATTTTGAAGTGAATTTTTATTCTTAAAAAATAAAAAAAGATTAGAGAAGACATGTTCCTTTTTGTCCCAACTATCTTCATATCTTTTGTCTCAAAACAATAACTAAACATTATCTTTATGAGCTTCATATGCACACACACGTGTATTTGTGTGTGTACACTTAGTGTGTATTTGATAATGTGGTGCATGGTATTTTTTTAAAATGTTTATATTAAAATGATGTTTTTTATTTTTTTAAGATCAACACATCAAAATCATCAAAAAACAATTTAGAAATGACTTTTAAAAAGTAGAAGTTACCACGATGGGGAACTTAATCATTTGAAAATGGTTGAGTATTTGCATTCCACACAAACAAATTAAGGTTGCAACATCTAGTTGAATTGATGTTTTAGCTTGAGATTTTAGTTAGAAAATAGTAAACTTCACTAATTTTGTTATTTGCAAACCATCTTCAATTAACATGGCAATATTAGTTCATTTAAATTGAAATGAGTGATAATGATATTCCATATCATGGTTTATATAAGGATAAAGAAGGATGTCATTTTAACATAGATCTACTACATATCATAGTATAAATCCAGCTCAATTAGCTTTAGCTAACTAGGTCTAGTCCTCCCTCTCAAATTCACATGTTTAGAAAGCAGAGAGTAGTTTAAAAAGGTATTTAAAAATTCATTTCCATCTTACACACGTGTTTGTTAATAAAGTCCTAAAAACTTTAGGATTGGATTGGGTTTTCATGACTGCATATTGGGTTGAGATGTATGAACTTAAATATTGGCTTTGTCTCTAAGCTTGGTTGTTTATGCAAAACTAGTCCTCTATGGGAATACAAGATTTTGTAGAACTTAATAAATATAGGATGAGAAATAATGAACAAAAAAGAAAAATAGAAAAAAGATTAATGGTGGAGTGTGATTGAATGAATTAGTATGAAGTTCTTAAATGAAGTTGCATCGCTTGAATTTTTACTCGGTGACATGAGATGGTATTATAGATCTTGATCATATAAACTTATCTTGTGAAGCGTGGTGTTGCATGTACCTCATATTTAATGAAATTGCAAGTTTTATTTGATGCGTGAAGTGTAGAGTTATCTATTATTATACTATTGGGGGAGAGGATGCTTGTTATTGTTTGTAATGCCTTGTGTGGATAGGAAATAACTATTAGCAAGAAAGGAGATGTCTCTACTCTACAACAAAAAATTAGTTGATATAAGTGGGAGGTACATGATGCCATCCTGACATCTCAAAACTAGAAAATATATGAAAATTCATGTCTAATAAAGGTATTACATTGAAGTTTAAAAAACAAGGTGGGCGGTCTATTTGAGGATGAGAGTGATGCCATATAATTCTGGCCTAAAAGACCATAATGGTTAAGAGTTCGGGTTTGGCTCGAACGTTGAACAAGTCTAGCCATTGAAACCTAGACTAATAAAGTGTTTAAAAATATGAAAAATTATTTTATGAAATATTTTTTTATTTAAAAATACATCAAAATAATATATTTTTTATTTAAAAAAATTAATTTTAACATCAACACATCAAAATAATTTAAAAATACTAAAAAAAATTATTTTTTTTAAGTGAAAAACAAGTTTAATCTTAATCTTAAACAAACACTTAAATAATAATAAAGAAAAAAAAACCTCGCGATTCAGGTATAGCCTGAATTATAGAATAATAATAAAAAAAATCTAGCGATTTAGGTATAGCCTAAATTGTAGGATTTTTGTATTTTTTTAATACTTTCACACGCAATTCTCAAGTTATTGCACGCACCAATATGGAATTAACATAAAATTAGCTTTGAAAAATTAAGGAGCAACAAAATCCTCCCAGTGCTTATTAGTAGACACCACCTTGATGATGGCGGCCATCATGGAAGTTAGGCAGCACACAACAATGGAATTATCTGGAATTTGGAATACCGTCTGATAAGGATGGGACACTGACCCACATCAGCACCCTACAAATCATAGGGCCTCTAGGGCCGCCGCCATCAGTTCACAGTGAATAAAAGCATCGTCTAGACCTAACCTCTTTAATGTCTTTTAAAAAAATTTAATTTTTTTATTTTAAATTAAAATTTTTTAATATTTTCAAATATTTTAATATATTGATATCAAAAAAATTTTTAAAAATAAAATAATATTATTTTAATATTTTTAAATAAAAAAAATTTTAAAAATAAATTATTTTAATAATATAATATAAAAATTATTTTTTAAAAATAAAAAAACATTTTTTTAATATTTTTTTAATATTTCTTTAAATAAAATATATTTATAAAATAATCATAACCACATTCTAAATCCTGACTTATACTCAGAGGTTTCAACAAATTTGACATCTTCAGTCGATCTCCCAAGGACTAAAATTTCCAACATATGAGTCATGCTTGATTTTTTTTTTATTCTATGATAATAAAATCGTTTTGTTATAGTTCTCGATTTCAAGTCGGGAACTGATCATCAATATTTTTCAGGTAACTTGATTGATTTACAGGTCACTAGGCAAACTATTTTCATTAAAACAAAAAATTTTTTTATGTTAATCAGGCCAAATTTAACTGAGATAATCAAGTTTCAAGTGGTTAATATTATATTTGATTTAATTAGAAATTCACATAGGTTTAGCCTGTTTAGAAATATAGTTACGGTTGCTTTTTAAAATATTTTTTATTTAAAAATATATCAAAATAATATATATTTTTAAAAAATTATTTTTAAAATCAACATATTAAAATGATCTAAAAACATTAAAAAAAATTAAATTTTTTTAAAAACATTTTTAAAATATAAAAACAAATTAGCTTAAATCTATATCTCAAGTTTATTGTGTCTACTTATCAGATGAAATCGACCCAGGTTTAGCATGAGTTTTTAACATTCAAGATAAATTTCCATTATAACCGATTTTAAAAATACATTATGGAGGAAGCATACCTCCTTGACTATTAAACCAACTCATTGAAATTGTCATACACGATTCAAACAAGCTGAAGTTATACATTCTCAAACACTCATAGGCTATTTGAAACTTTTGGAATTGAATCTAAAGGTTAAATCAATTCTTGTATTAAAAATTATTTTGAAGGTATTGATTTAAATTTCAAATGAAATTAAATTTTAAAAAGTAGACAAAAACAAATCAGATGGGGGTTGGAATTAAAATTTATTTTGAGGGTATTTCTTTCACTCGTTAGTTTGCTACAGTAATTTCAAATAAAAAATACTCATCTTTCTTTTCTCTCAAAAACAATTAATTGCAGAGCAAATCAGAGGTGGTTGGATGTATATTTTTGGGTTCTATGTTGATAGAGTGATGCTTGCCATTCAAGTGTCTTTGCAAACCGAATATATATTTCCCTGTTGCTTGCTCTGATGATATATATCTTGAAACAGTTATACTATACAATCTACTGCACAACAAGGAAAACACGTTCTGACACTTGAAACTTCTGTTCCCTCACCATCGCCCTGTTAAAACTCGTGTAATTTTTGTTAAAATGCTTTTAGATCAATTTAGTGGTGCTATAAAGCTTGAAAGCTCTGCAATGGAAGTCATTTCGAAGTTTTCCATAATAAATAAAGCATATGTATTTTTCTTTTTATGTTACGGGTTCTTAGAACGAGATTGTATATAGCCTGCCTGAACTAAATTATTAATGGTTGATGCTCTGTTCTAGATCATAGAGATCCAAAGCGCGACACCAAGTAAGCAGGGCAAAATGGAACAGGGTAAAGGAAATCACATACAACTAGAACAGTGAAAGAAATGGAATGCGGTCTTTGAAGGCTAAAGAGAGCTCAGTTTTTCTTAACGCCGTCGACCGGAGCTGCAGGTTCTTGTGCAGGTGAGTTGAGCAAGTCCCAGGCTTCAATCCAAGTAACCATGGCATCACCAAGTTTATTGAAGTAAGGATCAACAGGGCTAAGCTTTTCCTTGACCAATTTGGAAAGCTCGAGGTAACATTGCTGCACGGTCGTGCAATCTTCTGGAAGGACAACAGATTGGAAGAATGGGATGATGTCTTCCTGCCAGTATATGCCCTTGTATTCCTTCTTCAAATTCACGAATGGATTGCTCGCCTTGCTATGCCAGATGTACGGCAGTCCTGTCTTCACCCCGAGACTCAGATGATCACAGATTACCTGAAATCCACACATTGAAAAGGGTCTCCGTCTCTTCTATTTTATCAATTAAATGAGAATTAGCACAAGAAATGGCAGTCGAATTCTGATTCCAATCCAGGCAGAAGTAATCCATTACAAGCTCACGGAAGAAGTTCGCAACTTTATACGATTACTTCTAGCCCTTAAGCCATTAACGTAGATTTAAACATCAAGATCTACAGAAACTAAACGAAGCACCAGTTGCATTTTCATGGCAATCAAAACAGTCTACTCATGTCTCAAGCATTCGATAAATCATTAAATTGGTAGCAAAACAGATGAAAAGTGATCGAGATATTACCTTGGCACACCAGCCAGCCCACATATCATCATATCTCCCAATGGGTTGGCCGTCACCCATGAGACCAAAGTACATTGCAGGGCCAATCAATTCCCTGTCAAAAGCAAGGTTCATTCCACACATCGGGAACAGGGTGCCTTTTGGGATTGTCAAAACAGCATCCACATACCTGTGTGAACTAAATTTAGAATACAATTAGACAAACATTGAGCCAAAAGCACACTTCTTTTGAGATTTTGAATAAAACGAAACAATGCAAACAAGATTGTATTCAATTTACAAGCAAGGCAAATCACAGCCAAGAACAAGAAGCAGTGTCCAATATGCTATTGGTGTAGAGTTAACCTGGTGTTGCGTTCGAGAGGCTTGACAAGCTGAGTTGGGGCATCATAATCAGGAATGTTTAGCCAAAGGCCATGCGAGAGAGCAGTAGGCACACCTCCTCTCAGGCTAAAAGGGTATCCTCTCACAAAATCAACACCTTCTCTAAACGGATCATAAAGAGTGTTGAAGAAAAATGGCGTTGATGGTGTCAGCAAATTCTGTATATGCTCAGCCAATGCGTTTATCTCCTTCCCACTTGGATCCTTACCGACCTTCAATCAAAGCATCAAGATTTTCTTACAAAAGAAAAATAAAAAGACAACGAAACCAAAGCAAATTCTGAAAAGTAATTTTTAATTAAAAATAAATAGTATATCAATTTCAATGTGGGGCCCTCTTGGTCCCACTCCAAGTTGACCTGTCATAAAAAATCTCACTCTTTGGACTCTAAAATGAAAAAAAAAAAAAAAACCCTTACAAAGCAATCATCGTCGATGGTGAAGATATACTTCTTCTTGGAAACCAAGAAACCAAAGCAACGACAGGCAGAATCCTTGAAGGAGATACAACTAGATTTAGGACCTAGAACCCGATTCACATCATTCCTGTTATAAAGCTCACAATCAAAGCCATCAGGGACCAGGATGTTCTTGCTAGGATCCCCATCTTGGACAATAATAAGATGGTAAGGCTGAAAGAAAGGTCTCCACTGCTCCAAGAAATCTAAGTTTCTTATAGTCGGGATGACAATATCAAGCTCATCTTTCAGAGGTGCTGTTACATGGGATGATGGTTGAGCCATTGGTGGTGTTTTGAAGGGATTCTTGATGTCTTGAGTGTGTGTTGTTGGCGTTTTGAGTGTTGGAGTTTGTTCTTATAATGGATGGAAAGGAGAAGAAGGAGCGTGGAGTTTGAGGTTTGAACAAAACGAGGATGGAGTGAGTTAAGGGAAAGGAAAGGCGTTTTTCGACAACCTCTTTCTACTGATAGAAGAGACTTTTTGTTGCTTGTGAGTTTTTTTTTTTTAATGTATTTTATTTATTATGCAATGAACGTTGAATGAATATCATGTGTTTCTTCCAAACCCGATGGATTTGGATTTGTTATGAATAAAAACTTTGTTTAGTGAATGTTATTTATTTATTACTTGCGATTTAATTGGAATTTGTTCTTTTTATCTTATTTATGCGAAATGAGTGTGCAATGAATCAATACCATAAATCCGTTTTTTATTATTATTATTATTATTATTTCTTTATTACTATCTTTTAGAACTTTTTATCTAGGTGCAGTTTTTTAAATATAATATGAGGATATTACAATTATAAAATATACTAAAATTTTTAGGTAAAACATAATAGTAATTTATAGTAACTTGATTTTTTATTTCATTTTTATCCTTATTTTTTTTAATTGTAGCATTAACTATGTATCAATTTATTAAAGTTTGTTAAGGATAAAAATTCAACAATAATAAAATTTAAAACAAATCACATGACAAATCTCAATTTTGATAGAAAAAGTTCTCTTTAACCACCTACTTTCTTTTATCTTTTTATTTTGTGGTCATATAATTTTAACTTTAGTTTAAAAATTTATTTATTTAATATATATATATATATATATATATATATATATATATATATATTGTGAGCTATAAGATTTAGTCATTCTTTTGATGGATAAAATCACAAGTTAAAACGAAGGTGATGAATTTAAGCAATGAATCATTTTTAAGAATACACTTGAACAACTTTTTTAGGTCGGTTATGAATGTAATTAACTTTTTTCTATATATAAATATAAATAAATTCAAATACTGTTGAGACTTAAACTCCATTTAACCCATCTAGATCCTTGATAACACAAGGCGTTGTGCATGGCATAAATATCCATGTGAATTTTGCGCACATTAAACCTACATTTCTCATTCTACAAACAAGAGCAAAGGCTGCATAAAACAACATGAAGAATTTGTTGTTCGAAAAAGAAAATATTGATATTGCATTATTATAGCTCATGAACTTCACACCGGTGTAATTTCTCTTCCTGCTTCTTCTTCAAAGCCCTTCCAAATAACGTGACTGAAACTGAGCAAGGGCTATCATCAAGAGAGCGTTTTGGACTCTGCCATTACACGTTTAACAATGTTAGATTTCCCGTGACCACCTCAAGATTATTAAAGGGAGACTTTTATTTTATTATTATTATTTGTTAATGTATATTTCTAGATTAATTTACATGTATTTCAATTAATCTCACGAGTTTTAAAGATAACAACCATGTAAATTTTCAGTTACTATTATATTACTATTGGACTATCTACTAGATAATTAATTTTAATTTATTATTCATAAAGAGGGTACATGAACATTCAAGGATTATTTGATATAATGTTTTTTTTAAAATAAAAGTTCATTGATTTGGGTGTATTTTTTTAATTTATAATCGGATGGGTTTAATCATTAACTATAAAAAATGATCTAATTACAAGTACTTGTATTTTTGCAAATTAATGAAAATTGATTTTTCAAAAGAAGGTTATAATCGAATCTAGAATTGATAAAGATGTTATTTATAGTACAACTTAGTGGTTTATAAACGTGGAATAATTAACTCACAAAGTAAAATAGTATTATTTTCTTTCTTAAGATAACAACTTACTTTGAACAACACCTGTATTTTATTAATCATAACTCATACAATTACGAAGTAATTAGTTCAATTACGAAATGATAAGATTAATTCTTATAGTAAAAAAAAAATATCTAATACGTAGCCGGAAGACACCATAATTATAACACATTTAAAAATTAACCATAAAAATTGACATCACGTTTTTCTTTTCTTTTTCCCCTCATCCTTTGCAAGTTGAGTAGTGATAGAGGGGGAATGCACCTTGATATAAAATAAAAATAAAAATGATGGAAACATATATCTTAACAGCTAAAACAGTATAAGAGAAAACACACCATGATACTTATGAGAGATTTTCCATTTCAAAACTACTAAATTAATCTCGGTCGATTTAAAAATATAGTTCCGGTTGCTGTTGCTTTTTAAAATGCTTTTCGTGTCGAAATGTATTTAAATGATGTTTTTTTTTTTACTTTTTTAAAAAATATTTTTGAAAACAATGCATTAAAATAATCCAAATATATATATATATATATATAATTTTAGTGGGAAAAAAAATCTCAATTTTGATGGAAAAACACCTTCTTCTTCCAAAAAAAAATCTCCTTTATAAAAATAATAAAAAAAAAAGCCCAAGATCCATTACGATTGAAGATGGTTTGAATAAACCCTCGGCAGGAAACCCAGTGCACAATTTTACTGACCCACGTAAAAGAGTGATTACGAACAAGGATATTTTAATACAGGCAAGGCAAATAGACTCAAAAACAATTTTAATATCAAACCCTAAACACATAAATACAAAGGCTCATAGGCAGGAGGGTGAAGCCCATAAAAGTTGTCAATGGCCTTGTGGCCCGCATCTGATGCCCTATTGGGCAAGCATGCATGTTGTTGTTTTTTTATCTATATTTAAATTGTATTAAAATAACTTTTTTATATTGTTAAATTTTTTAACATAATAGATTTGAAAATATTAAAAATTAATTTTAAATATATATTTTTTAAGTTTTAAAAAAAAAACTTTCTAAAGAGAACGAATAATTAGATAATTATGTCAATTTATAAGTTATTAGGCTGAGTTTAATACCCATATTTTATAGCAATTAACAAGAGTCGAGGGCACGACGGAGTCTCCCCAATGACTAATCCTTTTTACCTTTTGTTCCTATACCTCAGGTAACAATAGTTGAGGTAGGATGTATTTGTTAATTTATTGGAACTGAATTTGAAAATAATTTTTAAAATATATTTGAATTGAAAAATATATCAAATTAATAATTCTTCACACTATCATATCATATCAAAAGTATTTAAAAAAGAATGATAAGTACGAACAAATTTGCAAAATCACCTCTACCAAACGTGCCACCAGTACGAAAAATGTCATAAAATAACATTCCATTTAGTCTTTTTAAGGAAAGTTAAAAATACTCTATAATATCCAGTACCATAATCTCTCCTTTGATGGATTGCAGTAAAGATCCGCCCTTCATCCTATCATAAATTGTGAAATTCAAACAGAAAATAAAAATTATAAAACAATTCAGAATTCATAAAGATTAATTAAAGTACGTGTAATTTGTTATAAAAATCTCATATAAATAATAATAAAAATAAATAAAAATTTTTGGCAAGATAATAATTAAAGTTTAATAATATCAAGTTCATAAAAATATTATTTTAATAATATCATGTTTTATAAAAGTTATGTATCCATATATAATTTTAAGTTACATGACAATATTAAAAATTTAAAATATATTATTTCATGTTTTTCAAACAATATTATTTCTTCTAAAATTTTGCAATTGCTGTGCTAATCTTGAAAAGAATCCCTCGAAATCTTTTTAGCAAAAAAATCCAAACCCGTGAAATGACATGGGACTGGCCCCTTCCAGAGTGTAAATTCCATATCCCCGGAGAGATATGCTTTCCTGGGTCTTCGTTCATTTTGTCAACAAAGTTTGACAAATCACAGCAATTAAGATCATAACTGTAACTAATTATAAAGCACCGACCAAACAAAGTCTAAAGATTTGCATATGGATTGAGCAGGAAACAATCAAGACAGTACTCTAAATCAACGTGATCATACCCTCTAATAATTAATAATGCAAAATAATTAGACAATCAAAGCCACAACATTCATCCATTGTTCTTCACCTCAATCACCATATCTATATGCCATATGAAAATCAAAGACTTTCCCCAAAATATTAACCCCTCCCTGTTGCTGCAAGAAAACATTATAGGTTTCCAACATGCAGAAGGAACATCTTTTTTCCTAAACCCTAAACTAAAAGTAAAACATATATATGCTTCTTACATGCCCCGACTCCATAGATTACTCCATAAACGAGAGTTCAGTAAACCCACTATAGCCGGTAAAACCTTCCTAGCCAAGCCCTTGTGGTTATTATTGTACCCTGAAGCATGTACTGTCATCACCTCCATTTCCAGGTTCCCAGTCAGCTCCCCACACCCCACCACCTCCACAACCTCATTTCTCTCAATCTCTCCACTTTCAAGATTTTCTTGCACTACCATCACTTCACATTCAGCTTCAGGCACTGATTTCTCAGGTTTATTATCAGATTCAAAATGGTCCATCATCAAGACCTTACCTTTCTTCTTGCGTCTCTTGTGTTTCTTCGAGCACTCAATATTCTGCACCAAATGCTCATCAAATGCTTCAATAACTTGGTGGATAAAATCTCTGTTTGGAGATGAGTCCCATCTATACCAAAACCTAGTGTAGCAATCAAAACACCCACATTGAAAAAGAGGAACCTCCTGGCCACAATATTTGCCATTCTTGTTGGCAGTGGTAGGGGCGGTCTTGGTTTGGCATTTGTTTTTAGGATGTTGAGTGATAAGTGAAGACGGGTTTGTTGTGGTGGTGATAAAAATGGACCTTGCTATCAAGTAAGCCAAAACCTCACGATCTTGGTTAGGAAGAGAGAGGGCTAAAGCTAGAATAGTCACTGGCAGTAGCTTTAACACTGTGTCTGGATCTTTATCTGGAGATTTGGATGATGGTGGTGGAGGTGGGTGCACTTTGCCTTTTTTCTTAACCTTCATTTTCTTGGCTTACCATAAAGACTCGCTCTTCTTAGTTCTTCCCCTTTTCTTTGTCTCTCTGGCGGAAAGGAAAGATATTTAATTTAATGTCAAGGACGAGGACTTTTTGTTTAATTTTCCCGAGTCCCAAGAGAGGGAATATAGGAATGGGACCTATAGGGGTTGGATTGATGCATTGTTTGCAGAAATGAGAGGTCCTTTCAAACTTTTATCTGTTAAGAGTGTGTGTATGTGTGTTTTGTTTTGTTCCTTGGGAGAAGTTTATGGCTTTTCTTGGCAGCTAAAAAGCCTTACTTTAGGGCTTGAAGCAAGAGACCGGCTATTTCAGGCATCGGTGTCTCTTTTGTGACTAATGTGGTGCTTTGCTTTTTCACTGTGACTGCATGTATACACAGATTTATGAGCAACAAATGCTCTTATTTGCCTTGGAACTCAAAGAAAAAAACAGCAGATAAATACAGCTTTCTTGCTCTGTAACAAAGTCCCAAGTGAGTATCCATTACAATTAATGTCCATTTAAAGGTTAAAAAGAAAACAATGAGATATCAGATATAATATATATCATTGTTGTTGTGGTCAGCCCTTGTATATCCATGCTAAATAAGAAATTAAGATGACAAGAGTACGATAAGTCAGTGTTATTGTCCATTTTCTAGCAAGAAAATCCAAGCCTGGCAACAGAACAAATTGAGGTCTGAAAATCACCAGCAGGGATTGTTATGTATCGTTGAGTGCATCTTGGCTGGGAGTGAAGACAAATCAATCAATCCATCCAGTTTTATCCAAACTTGGCTGACCATCTCATGCTTCGGGTATACTTGTAATAATCCATGTCTACATTCAGTTGGATTACGGGAATTTAGTTCACGATCACTGTCCTCTTGGTTTGGTATATGGTAATGCCATGGTCCCCTTGCTAATTGTCCAACCTTAGCTATTTCTCTAACATGGACAGGTCCAGCCCAGAAACATATGTGGTAGATGGGTTAATGTAAAACTGGACGTGTCTGTTGTCTTAACTCAGAGCTCCTTGTATGAGCTGCAGGGAGTAAATTATCGAGAATTTAGTGTTAACAATGGCTGAATAAAGGATCCGGATATCAGAACGTGCGTGTCTGAACCAATGGTATTGGAATGAACACTTTTGAACCTTCAAACGAAACACAAATTCCATAACCATATCAGCTTGTAAGAATAAAAACAAAAAACATTGTGCAAAAATAAAACATTATGTAAGAAATCCTCAAAAAAATAAAAGAATAAAAACAATGTGTAGCAGCAACCTTGCTGAAAGCCTAGAACTGTACCCTACTCTTCCCTGGTGGCTCTTCCTTGCCTAGAATTCATCGCAATTTTATTTTCCAGACCTTACTTTAAATCCCAACTATTTTTAGGCCTTGCTACATGGATGATGGGCTCAGAATTTACACCCCTATCACATTGCCCATGTCCTAGTACTCTAACTATGGGCTCAGATCCATAATGAGTCATGAGGCTTACACGAATAGAGCTTGCATCTACTGCAATGGAAATTCCTGAACCTTGAGGTTACTAATCAGCTTCTTTACAAGAAAACTTCATCTTCTTCCTTTCTCAGTTTTCTTTTGCAAGCACACATGACATGCTCTCTTTGAAACTTCTTTCTTCACTATTAATGTCAACTCAAGTATCGGGTGTTTCCTATTTTACAGTTTTCCAGTTACGCAAGCTCAATCCTCTATGCCTAACAGCCTAGGAAAGACCTTACGAGGACCTCATCAATGGACATCATCCTCAACCTCAGTCACAAAACTAATTGTAGAGGCATGAGGCTGGCATTAAACAGGTTTCAGAGGATTAATATTTAGCCATGGAAGCAACCCAACACAAGTGCATGGCAAGTACTAGAGGGAATGATGCTCATATGCCTTCCGACAACGCTTTCCACCCAATCACATGAAATAAAGTTCAGTATAACTTAAAAATCCGTATAATTCTGAATTATTACTATAGATAACATCCTAGCTAATAAATGCACTATAAAGACCTTATTATGCAGATACTTAGTCACCTTCCTCCAATAAAATTGCCTTCTTACTAAATTATGGAGCCACTGAAGGGTGGTCCGTCGACAAATCCTATGGTACCACGCTATAATGCACTCTCCTTGTTCCCATAGGCTCTTTGCCAATGGTGGCCAGCAGGAAAGCGTCACATCTTGTATAATCTTTCTATTGTGATAAAGTATGTTGAGAATATATGAGGCGATGAGAGGGTTGACGCCCACTAAGATGCTAAATGTAAAAGTTGGCCAAAAAATGGGATCCACAAAACGTCATCGCATGCATTGCCCATCAAATAATCTTACCATTATATGTTAAGCTTTTTCTGGGCATGATGATTGATGCTTGATAT
Organism: Populus tremula; assembly: GCA_964019445.1. NCBI lineage: Eukaryota > Viridiplantae > Streptophyta > Magnoliopsida > Malpighiales > Salicaceae > Populus > Populus tremula. Next base: position 10,566,650 of record CAXHTJ010000004.1, read on the forward strand.
ATATCTTATGTGGAGCCATTCTTTCATACGATATGATAAAAATTGGATGGGTTTGTTCCATGCATTGTATGTTTGGGGTTATAATGTGGGTATTTTATTAGTATTATTATTATTATATATTAAAACATTAAAATTATTAAAAAATATATCAATTTAATATTTTTTAAAAAAAAAAACACTCAAAAACAGGATTACTTTCGAACACACAATCCTAGGCATAGATAGAAAGTTTGAACCCATTTGTTTCTATGTTTCAAAAGCATTTTTGAAAAAAATTAAAAAAAAATTATTATTTTTATTAACTTTAAATTAATATGTTTTTAGTGTTTTCAAATTATTTTGATATGTTGATATCAAAAATAATTTTAAAAAAATAAAAAAAATATTATTGACATATATTTTAATACGAAAAGTTATTTAAAAAGTAATTATAATTATACTGATAATCAAATAAATGACTGGAAAATATAGGCAAAGCAGACGTATGTCGTACAACCAAGGTAATGTACTTATGAAATTAATTGGTTGGATAAAATATATACTAATTAGCTTGTAATTGTTTATTTTTTCTTACTAATTCTCTTACATACACAAAATGAGTTCAGCATCTACTGTGTATTAGAAAAACTAGTCCTTACTCGCATTCCCGGGACTGATTTCTTGTAAAAAAAATATATATTAATTGATAGCTATATGCTGTATTGAATTTGAAATGGTAAAGTTCGCACTAATGAATAATTATGTAGTTACATGTATATTTTACCCCCCCACAAAGTGGACATAGGTGTGTCATTTGTCAAGAATTAACAGTTTATTTTATGCAAGATCATATTAATATATATGTTTTAAAATAAAATGAGGAAGAAATAATAAAAATATATATTATTCAAGTACATGATTAATCCAGTACATTGTCTTATATATATATATATATATATATATATATAGAGAGAGAGAGAGAGAGAGAGAGAGAATCTCTATCCATTGATGTTTGCCATCATAACCTAGCTATCACTTCATGCTTTAGGATATGCCCTGCTTAAATGGGGAACATGTCCAATTTGGATGGTCTCTAGCCTTCCAGCTGGCCTCTTGGCCCAAAACCGAAGCCCAATCTGTCCCATGATGAGTTCATCGATTTTCTCTTCCTGTGTTTTTCAGCCACTAGAGGGATCATATAATCCACTTTTCAGATTTTGGAAGAACATGAAAGTTGTTTGTGGGAGCTTCACATTTGTGATCATACGCTTTCCGGTGGCTCAAATGGAACCCATACCACCAAGCTCACGACCCTTCAATCAGCAGAGCCACCACCAATGTCTGCTGACACACACACACACACACATATATATAAAACCATTTGACTGCAAAGAAAGGTTACAGAACTCATGATTTAACACATCATGTGAAAGAGAGGAAACATTTTGTTCCTATATCATGAGTCCTGGGTCCTGGCTGCAGCATGCATAGGTAGCTAGCTAACATCCCTAACATGTTTTATCTAGGCAGCATATGTGTAATCGTGTCAAGTTGGCCTTGATTAATTCTGCAATGTGTCGAGAGCTCAAGAGGTGATTGTAATATGACATTGCCACGTGGCTTGATGAATGATTGTTGTCATAATATCCAAAACATTTTCAGGATATAAACAAATATATTTTATTTTTCATTCAAGAATTAAAAAAATCAAAAACACTCTCAAGATATGATGAGATAAGCCCTCTTGTTGCAACAAATTAAAATGACCAAACTGCAATATTTTGACATGATAGGCTGAAGAAAGACTTAACAGAAAGAAAGTGAAAGTTGAAATCTAAATTGACAAAAATAAGAAGAATTATTTAAGTTTAAGAATTTGATTAAACTTTTAATGGGTTTAATTGGCTTAATTAAGGACTTAATTGAAGGAAAAATAAGTTTAAAGTCAATTTGGCTAAAATTAAAAGAATTAATTAAGTTCAAGGACTTAATTTAAGTTCTAGTAGGTTTTGTGGATTCAATCGAAGACGTAGTTGAAGAAAAATCAAGTTTGGAGACCTAATTTTGATCAATTCACAAAGATTAGAAGATTAGGAACACAATTGAAACTTGAAAATGCTAAATTAGTGTAATCAGGAGTTTAATTGAAATAATTTAAAGATTGAAGGCCTATTAAAAATCTTAATTAGTGACAAGTTGCTTATTCTTGTTTATCATTCTCTTCAACATACAAAAACTGATCAAGTTGCTACTTTCAAGCGAATAAATATAATAATTTTTACCACTTCAAGAATTATAATCACCACTATTCAAATAAAAAACATTTATTTTATAAAGTGAATAAGAGGCTTTTTAACGCTTAAGTCAATAAATATGAAAGAAAAAATAATATATATGGAAGTGAAATACATAGGAGAGTGTATATTATGATTGTTTTTTCTAATCTATACTTATAGTTCATATATAAACACGGAAGAGCATGACATCGTACTAACTTGAATTCATAACTTTGCATTATGGTGTATGCAAGTGTTGAGTTCTAAGGATTCGAGCCCAAAAGCAAGGCAAGCAATCCATTTGAGCTAAGTTCAAATAATCAGCATGTTGTCCACAACTTTTTATTTGTTTAACATACAGGGTCAGTATCAAAACATACTTTTCACAGTGTTACTTAAATTGTTTTTTTTTTAATTAAATTAATATTTTTTAGATATTTTTAGATGATTTTGATATATTAAAGTAAAAAATTATATATATCATTTTAATATACTTTCAATTTAAAAACACCTTACACCACATTACACCACAATACCGAATACATTTAAAAAAAAAATGCAGACAATCACAAACTTGCTTAAAAAAAATTTAGGTGAACATATCACCATATATTGATATACACACCATGAAAATGTCATTCAAACTCGTTGAAACATTGATACTTTAATGCTAAGTTAAATAAACATCCAAACTTAAGAACTTAACTAACAAGCGAAGCACTAAGAATATTTTTATATTAATTTTTAATAATCCTCTTAAATAAATGTTTGTTATACTTTAAACTTTTATAGACTTACTATTATCTTGTATTAATTTAATTAGAAAGAATAATAATAATAAAATTAAAGCTTTTTATCACAAGATCATTAAAGATATTTATATCATATCAAGTAGCTATGTTGATTAAAAATTTAAATTGTTATATGAAATCTAATGAATGATTTCATATTTATCACTGAAAATGTATAAGAGATCAAAAAATTGTCAAGCTATTAGCTACATAAATGCCCATTCAGAATAAATCATCGTACTTCATATATGAATAGGTTTCTCAAATTTTCCAAGATCCTAATCTAGTTTAGCTAGACAAGCAAGTTCTTCCCTCCTCTATTGTGAATAGTCAGCAGCCCATTGTTTTTTATTGTCTCCTAACTCATGACCGTACACCATTCTTAGGCAGTTTGGTTTATTCCAAATCATCACTGTTCGGTTCGGAGATATTTTAATTCACCACCGTTAGTGATTCCGGTAGCAGTAAGACCTCTCGTTAGACCGGTGGCGCAACCTTATTTTATAACTGGTATATGTCACCATCAGGATTGATGAGCACAGACAAAATAACCCGAAAATGCTATATTTTAATTCACCACCGTGAGTGATTCCGGTAGCAGTAAGGCCTCTCGTTAGACCGGTGGCGCAACCTTATTTTGCAACTGGATATGTCACCATCAGAATCGATGAGCCCAGACAAAATAACCCGAAAATGCTATATTTTCATCGGTATAAAAACGACCGACGAATTTCTTGTCAGGAAATTCAAACCCATTAGCAATTCAATCAATGATTTAATTGCTAATGCAGAGGCTTACGATGTACTCGCGTCGGTGATAACAATAGGTGTTAATGGATCACCGACGAGCTAACTATCAGTAGATAATAACATGTTATTTTATTGACGGAATTGCTATCGAATATTTCTAGCTTTTTTAATTACGTCCATAGGTCCATTCCTGCGTTAATCACACATAGATAATTAATTACTTTGTCATGTCTTCTTCCGGGACTGTGTCTTTGATTTTTCTGGACATTTTGCGCGAACAGCAAGTGCATTCCTCAAACAAGTTACTTTGGCTTACTGAACTAATTAGGGGAAATAAACAGTAGTGTTTTTCTTTTAAATTCTCAAGCAGTAATAACGTGAGCCAAACTAATGCTATTCTTATCCTCTTTTATAGTAAAGTTAAGAATATCTTAATCTTGTAAGAGAATATAAAATAAGTATGATATCATAGTTTTAATAATCAAGTATCATGACTTCGAATCTCATCATTTTTATTTATTTAATTAAAATTAAACATAAAATAGTATGTGTTTGTATAAATTTTAAGCTCAAAAAACTTTTATTTATAGAGTATATTAAAAAATAATATAAACTATATCTTGTATCTCACTTAACAGTTTAAATTTTTGAGTTGAAACGGTTATTTGACATAATATTATAACTTTAATGACCAAGCAGTCACGAGTTCGAATCATTATATCCTTATTTATTTAATAAAAATTAAAAACAAGATAGTGTAAGACAGTGAAGGTTTGAAAATCAAAAGATTTTTATCTAAAATGATATATTAGAGAATAATATTAATTATATCTTAAAAAATTATTTAATAATTTAAATTATTAAATTAAAATAATTCTTTCACAGAAAAGATGTATTGATACGAAAATTATCTCCTTAATTTAGAGAGTGTTAGGTCAATAATTTTCTTGTCCAAAAAGGGTATGTAGCTTGCGGGTGGATTATACAAACAATCTAAAAAGATTAAAGGCTCCAATGTGAGCACTTGATAGATTATCTAAATTGCAATCTTATCATTTAAGCAAAATACAAAAGTCTGTCAAATCAGAGTCATATCGCCTGGTCATCCAGATGGCCTCCTGTTATGAATCAGAGGCAACAAAGTCCCGTCCTGATGATTCCTCCTATCCCAATTATACAAATACCATCTCATTGTTTTTGCAGAAGCAACCATCATTGCCCACCTCTTTGAAATTTTGGGTACGTGTTTTGTCTTGTGTTATCAAATCAAGTTTATATATATATATAAATCACGAATTTTCCATTTCATTCTCGAAAAAAACTATAAACATGCATAATCACTAGACATACTAATTCCAAGAATTCTAATTCTAATCAATCCAGAATTCTCTACCTGCTTTGAGAACATGCTATCAAAGATTTGTGAAAATACAGGGGCAACCTCACGTTCTCATTTGAATAATTACTCTAAATAATCAATTAAATCTAAAAATTTAAGCTGTTAAATGAGATTGTAAGATATAATTTATAGTATTTTTTAATATATTCTCTTACGTAAAAGTTTTTTGAACTTAAAATTTTTACATGTTTATATTATTTTATGCATGATTTTTATTAGATAAATAAGGGTGATGGGATTTAAACTCGTAACCATTTGGTCATCGAAGCTCCAATACCATGTCAAAGAATCGATTCAACTTAAAAACTTAAATTGTTAGATAATATTCCAGGATATAATTTATATTATTCTCTAACAATATTAACATTTCACAGTAAATTAAAAGCTTTTTTCAATCTCTTAAAAGGTTTCTATATATATATATATAGACACACACATAAAAACATAATTAATGACAAACATATTCTCAACACAAAAAATAATAATAGAATTCTAACATATATATTAAACATATAATCAAGTTAGAAAAACACTAAAAAACAAGATGAGGAAGAATGTAAAAAACGTCATCCTTTTTTTATATAGTAAACTTTAGAAGGTAAAAATTAAAAATTTAATTTTTACTATTATTAACATTTAATTAGACACTATAAATTAAGAACTAAATATAAAAAAAACCAAAGGTTTCTTAAATAAAAAAAACTAAAAGTTCTTTAAGGTTAATTTTTTATTTACCTATAATTTATTTATATCATTTTAATTAAAAAAAACATCTAACAATCCTTTTATTAATAAAAATTGTCTCACTAATTTTAAAATGACTTAATTATTGCTTGAGAGATACCGATTGTAAAGGTTAAAGAACATATCTGTTATCCGATTTCTTCGAATAAATAATGCGGCTGTAATTGCTTTGCATCACTCAAATTTTCAGTTTGAACATTTATTTATTTACAAGTTTATATTTTATATCATGGAATCACCGAATAAACTCCCTCTTTTTAAAAAAACAGTTTCCATACATATTTTGAGTGTACAGATCATATATAGTTAATGACCAGCTATTTGACTTGTACTCTGATAGGGTCGACTTTTTTTAAAAATTAAATATGCAGATTTTTTTAATGTGTTTTTTATATATAAAAAATTAAAAGCAAAAATAAAAAACTTATGTATACAACTAATAAAATAAATTGTTAATTAAATGTGTTAATAAATAAATAAAAATTCATTAACAATAAATAAAGATAAAAATTAAAAGTCATATATAGACCAGGATATTTGGCATCACAACTGGATCTTCGACACAGTTGTGTTTAATGAATTTGTTTACAAAAATTAATTTTTTATTTAATTAAATGATAATAAATAGACACACATGAAATTGATAAAATAAAATAAAATAAAATGTGAAAATATTATGCAAGGTTACACATATTACAAATATTAACAAAAAATAAAATCTTTAATTTTTTTAAAATAAATAATTAGAATAATCTCTCAAAAATTAAATGCATACAAAATAATTAAAAACAGCTGCTATTTTAAAAAGTTTAGATAAAAAAAATAGAAAAGAGAATGAGTATTAATATAAATATAATTTTAAAAATTATTTTGAAAAATATATATAAAAAGAATTAATTAAAAAAAAATCCAGTGTTGCCAGTCTTAGCAAGTTAGACCATGCTTTTGACACATTTAGTAAGGGTTCGTGCGTAGGTTTATAAAAGCAGACCCGCATGCCTGAGCCTTTTTTTTTTATGTAATTTGCACTGATTTTTTTTTTTTAAAATAAATTAAAACAAGATATTGCTCAGTTTTCGGCTATCACAATGGCTGAAAAATCAAGAGAGAAGTTTGTCTAACCTAAAAATTGAGTTTTTAGCTCATTGTTTATCTAAAACACCTAGAAAATATAATATGTAACTTGATAAATTCTTTCGTGGCCTTAAAAGAGTCCAATAAACCATCTTAAAACCCGAAATCACTTTAAAATAAAAAAATTTACCAAGCTCATATATGTTTTTTAAGTAATTTCAAGATTAAAAAAAATATAATGTGAATTTCTCTCATAAAATAAAACAATATGACATTAATATTGATAGATTTTGTTATCAAAATTGATGCCAACAAATTTTTTTTTTCTAGTGTTGGATTCCAATGATTTTCTCTCACATCTTTAAAACTAAAAATAAAAAAAATAAAGTTTGGAATTAAAATCGATTTTACTTTTAACTTTTAAAAACTATAAGACCTAATATTTATAATTTAGAAAATATAAAGAATATAATAAACATTTCGCCCAAACTTTGTTAAGGTTATTTTTTCCTTCTATGTTTTTTACTTTGTTTTCCTATCTTTCAATCTCACAGTTCCATGACATGCTGGCCACCTTGATCTCCCATCTATCAATCTCACTGTTCAATGACATGTTGTCCTATAATTTGGTCCTATAAGTTCCAAATTAAAATAAAAAAGTCTTATCAACAGTTCGTCCATAATGCTTTTCGAGAAGATTCATAATGTATTTTATACAGTAAATTCCTATAATTAATGTTTGACAAGTGTCTATTGAACTCAAGTTAGGGAAACCCTTGCAGTAGGGAGAGAAAAAACCGAGTTCTAGCTAAGTTTGAATTTTCCATTCAGAGGACAATGTCATCTTTTTTCTTCTCTTTTCTCTCTTTTTTTTTCTTGAACAATACGTAACTTAGGGGAGGGTGGTGATTTTGCAAGACGCGAAGCTGTACATAACTTAGGCACACAGTAATTCTCAGAAGTGAAAAGTTGTGAACCTTTATTAAGTCAATGTTACGATAGTGTGTTCATAGTTAATTTTTAAAATGTTTTTTATATTAAAATGTATTAAAATAAAATAAATTTTTTTTAAAGGATTGTTTTTAAAATTAGCATTTCAAAATAATTCAAAACATAAAAAAAATTAAATTTATTTAAAATACTTGGTCCGTATTTTCGAACACAGCTTAACTAGTGTTTAATCGGGAAAAAAAAATTAATTAGTCAAAAAAAGATGCTCAATGTGTTTAAGACTTTAACATGCAGTACGTAGCGTCCAACAAATCAATGAATTAAGTGTGTTTAATAATACCGTATGCTATTTTTTAATAAATATGTTAAAATTAAAAAATATATTAAAATACATAATTTTTAAATTTTAATATCAATACTTCAAAAAAAAACATTAAAAAATACATCAATTAAATATTTTTTTAAAACCAAAAAACAATTTAGAAATATTTTGAAAAGTTAAAACTAATGCATTGCCAAATAAACACGTGTGAAATACTCCATTATAATTTGATCGTTTTCCTTAAAGTTGTTATAATGCTAAATGTTTAAATAACTGGCTTTTGGATCTAAATTTAGTGAGTTTCATTTTTTTTATTTCGTTGGAATAAATTTTTTTATTTAATTGATATTAACTTTTTTTGATTTTTTTATTATAAAAAAATATTTGAATTGAGTTCTTTTTATTGATTATCTTGTATTATACGCTTAATTACAAAATAATAATAAAAATCTTCAATTAACAAATTTGAAAGAAGGTTAATTTTGTCCATTGGATAATAATAATAATAATAATAATAAGTCACCAATGATCCTTAAAAAATATAATTGTGTTAGGTGTTTAGCTCCGTAATCTTTTATTTATTTTAACAAATTACTTAGGCACCATTTGGGTTTCATAAAAATTTAATTTTTTTAAGTAAAAATTAATTTTTTATATATATATTTTGGATCGCTTTAATGTATTAATCTTAAAAATAATTTTTAAAAATAAAAATAATATTATTATTTTAATACATTTCGATATAAAAAACAACTATAACCAGACTTCCTAGCATACTTAATCTTTCAGTGGGCCATAGCGTGTAAAACTTCACTAGCTAGAACCAATAGAATTAATGGAGTATGATGATAACATTTAACATAAATTTGGTGAAAAACAGATTAGTCGCAGACCTACCGGGGAAGAAGTCTTTCATCATCATTATCGTTCTTGAAAAAATAGCCTTCAACGTTATAATTCTATATATTTTATGTTGTTTTCATTTCTTACTTAGATATTCCTCCATTGCCGTTACCCTTCTTCAAATTTAAGCATGCGACGTCAACCACCAAGCTAAAAGCCTCCAACTTGGCAAGAAGTCCGTCCCCCATTCATATTGAGAAAATAATATTGATTTTTTTTTGTTTAATTAATACATTTTAAATAAATTATAAGTTATTGAAAAATTAATCTAAAAAAATAATAATATAAATTAATTGTGAAAGAGATTATTTAACATTTTTAAAATTTAAGTTATTATTTAACTTCTTTTCAAGTTGGTATATTCTTATTAACTATTACCATATTGTTATTTTCACCATCACAACTACGTACCATGTATATATCACAGTTACACGATGCCATAATTTTACTACCATAACTAAATATCATATATTATTAATTTTTTAAATTAAATAGTATATATTTTTATTTTTTTTAAATTAAATAAATTTTGTATAGTTTTTTCACACACATTTGCAAAAAAATACATTTTAAAAAAACTATAGACAAAAAACGGGTTTTCCTTCCATAAAAAATAAAAAAGGTATCGAACACACTCGTAATTAATCTGAAGTATTTATTATTCTAAATTCTACACTCCTGTACTTCTCATGTGGATGGCACCCATCATCATCATAGTATTAATTACAGAACAAGAGGGAGGGAGTGTCCTTATACGTCATTACTGGTTATAAATATGAAATGAGCTAACTCTCAACATCACATTTGTACTACTAATAAATAGCATGTGATATATGGGCTCCTCCATAATTTATGTGTTTGATTAAATACTGATCAAGCACATGGAACCCTGATTGGTTTGATCATGAAGATTCACATGCCAAGCATACACTACTTGGCCCTCCCAAAAAAAAAACGCTAAAGACAACCGATGTGATTAATGATATATCGCTTAAATAGTAAAATCGTTTGATGCTATCCTCCATTTATATAATTTTTATGTTTCACTCACGGCTTTTCCCAACCCCCCATAGTTTAGAATAAGATTTTACAGGTACTTGAATGGCAGAAAAAAACAATATAATTAGTATTTGAAAATAAATTAATACGCAGCAGACTCTGATGATGATTCAGCACAGGAAATTGCAAGAACATCCCTCAGTAAAGCTTGCTTGAACCTCTGTTTTTTTCTCCTAACCTAACAGTGTATGGATAATGGAAGAAAAAGAAAGGTCTGGCGACAGCAGCCATGGCCAGTTCGCCACAGATACAGCTGATCACAACACATGCATTGTTGAGTATGCTCATCCCGGTAAGATTCATCGGAGAGTAATATAGCTTGGAGGCTAGGATTATCATGATGATCCATATTGAATTAGTTTCCATGGTGGGAACTGCAGAAGGGTTTACCTGTTGGCTGTATATACCATGGGCCACATGCAGCTGAAGAACCCCACCGGTCATGGGGCGGCGTTAGGGTTCAGTGAATATAAAAATGGTGTGATTAAAAGTTGATTATTCTTTCGAACAAAAGGTATTAATATTATAAGCTTATATTCCTGATAACTATGCTAAGAGTACTCTTTGAATAATGGAGGTTTTTGTATTCTTGCAGATTGAGTAATTCCAAGTCTTGATATTTTTCAATTTCGGTACGAATAATTGCTTGGATTCTCCTATTAAAGAAGAGGAATTTTGGATAGTTTCGATCCATCTGGCTAATCTTGTTTTGATCTCAAGAAAAATAAAAATAAAGAGTCCTGAGTTTGCTAAAACATAATATTCGAAAGATCAAGTATCTAATATAATATTAGTAATATTAATTCTTAAGATATCAAAGTATAATTACTATATCAATCCTACCTAATTATTTTACATTTATATATATCAAGCCGTGGATGATAGTATATCGGGTTGGAGTAGAATTTTCCTCCACCTGATTAATTCCGACTTGAAATATCTAAATTTAATATCCAACTTCGACTTTGACTCGGTTGAATCGGATTGGACGGAAGATTTTATCTATGTGCCCAATCCCTTTTTTTATTTTCTTAAATCAGTTTTTTTAATAAAATATTAGCTTAAGAACAAATTATAAATTCATGTATATAATAACAAAAAACATTCTTTAATGATAAGATAAAAAAATTCATATATTATATTGAAAAATAAAATTACAATACTATGATTAAAAAAAGTTAAAAAACCATGATAATGGTCGGGTAAACCCCTCATCAAATTCCAAATCAAATTTTATCTATTTTTAATTTTATCTAGTTAAATTAAATAAAATCTCATTCAATTAAATCAAATGACATTAAAATCCCAACAAATCAGTAAAATTTCCATCCCAATGCTCAAGTTGGTATCAAATAGCAATGGTAACAATTGAAATGTTTTCGCATTATGTTTGGTCATGTTTAGAATTGCTATGTTATATTAGTGTTTAAACTAGTCTTGTTATATTAGTGTTTAAACTAGTCTTGGCATCTGTAATTTGCCACATAGCCCAAAAAAAAAAATATTCAGCTGTCGAAATAAGGTAAAAAATGATATAAAAACTGACTGTGATAAACTTATAAGCACGCTAATTAAAGTTAAGTCAATTCAGGATATGTAGCCAAACTCATAGGTTAAATCATGTAATTAGAATAATTTAAAAAATTAAAAAAGAATAAGGATTAAAATTGATAAAAATTAAAAATATTATTATAGTTAAAGGGTAAAATTAAAAAGAAGAATAGCTTTTACAAAGGAGACAAGAAAAAAAATTAAAATCAAAACAATAAGAATCAAATTGAAAAACATAATACTATTAATTTGAATTGAATAATGAAATTAAAAACTACTAAAATTTTTACAAAAAAAAAAAGAAATAAAAATTAAAAATTCAAAGAACAAGGATCATAATAAAAAATATAATATTTGATAAATTGATATTGAATTATAAAATTAAAAACAAACAAAACTTTTATAAAATGACTAAAACCAAAAATTAATATATATATATATATATATAAAAACTAAAATTAAAATACCGACAATGGTAAAGCTATAATTTTCAGGGGGAAAAGAGAGTTTTCAAAAGTTGTTATTTCTTTTTAATAATACTGTACTATATTGTGCTGCATTAAGAGTCGAAAATACCAAATACAAAAAAGGTTGTTCAGATCGGGATGTGGACATAAAATCCCATCCTTAGCTGAACTATATTAAACTAAGTTGAACTTTTATAATTCAACATAAAATCCAACTCCCTGTTTACTTAAAGAATATACCATTGAACTTAATTATAAACTATTGTTAACAATGACCACGAATGATTTGATTGGATTAGAACTCCAAATAATCGAGTTCTATAACCTTAGCTGTTTTCGAATATCATGCACAGTTTTATTTTCAAGTATATTGACGTTGGTTTTTTTTCTAAAAAAAATAACTAATCGATTAGTTATCAATATAAATAAATAAATAAATAAATAAAACCTAATATCCACCGTGTAAATGATTAGTCTAATCATAACAATAAAAACAAAAGGGTAAACATCATTCACCTTTTATATCAAATTTAATTACTAGTCATTTTTAATTTAATATGAGAGCTAAAAGAAAAGAAAAAAGTAATCTTTTAGTTTCTTTTTCTCTGATTTTGCAGCAGCCATTCCTACATAGCTATAATAGAGCCAAAAACATTAAAATAGATTATTTAAAGATTTATTTTTTCATCTCCATGATTTTCATAAATGTTTTTCTTAAGAAACCAAAAGTATATTAATATTAAATATATTAAAATATAAATGGGTTATTAAAATGATTTTTCATTAAAACACAAATAAAAATAAAAATTATATTTACACTATTTAAAAAATTATTTAAACTATTTAACTTTTTTAAAGAGATGCTCTTAGGTGATATATTATTAACTCAATCCCAAGAACTCGTTATTTTCACATCATCATTGACAATTCCTAAAAACAAAAAAGTAAGTAATGCTCAAAGATTAAAAAATATATATAATAATACTTATTTTAAAAAACAATTATTCAAAAATAAATTAAAATAAGTTTTTTAGTTTTTTAAAAATATATTTTTAACATTAGCATATCAAAATAATATGAAAATATAAAAAATTAATTAAAAATAAAAATAAAAATAAAAATAATATTCATTAAAAAAAAGAACCGTAGGTGGACCGCAATAATAAAAAGAAAAAACAAAAAGTTACCCATAACAACAGTAAAAAACAAATTATTCCAGCAAAGATTTACTTTACAAGAAATAAAAGTGGCCAAAAAAGCATAGCATGTAACCTCCGGGTACCATTTGTCTCAACCCAGTCCTTCCTCTACAGCAAGCGCCCCCTCGTCGATGACAACAATTTAGATTGCCTTCCTTTCCAAGCACCTTTTGTTTTTTGTTTGGAATTATTTCTGGATACGTTTTTAAAATATATTTAGTTTTAAAGTTTATTAATGTTTTTTTTATAATTTTAATGCAATGGTATTAAAAATAAGACAAAAATAATTTTAATATTTTTTTTAAGAATGAACACTTTTAAAAGCATCCTTGAACGTAATACCAAAAGCACTAAAATAGCTACCTGCTTCCCTTCTCATATCTCCTCAAAACTCTCCCACTCTAGAAAAAACTCAACCAAGTTTTTTTCGTTCGGGAAAAGAAACCAGACCAAGCTACAAACTCAAAGCTTTCTTTCACAAGAGAAACTTGTCTGTCCATCTATCTCTGACAAGTCTAGTTTACTGGTGTGCTTCCAGTCTAAAATCCGAAGCTCATAATGGGGGAGGTCTTGAGTTCTTACAAAACAAATCTTTTTCAACGTTTAAGTTTAATTTTTATGTTTATTTATTTATTTATTTGGGTTTTTTTGTTTAGGAAGCGAAGAAGCCCGCAGCAGAAGAAGAGAAAAAACCAGAGCAACCAAAGAAAGTAGAGGAAGAGAAGCCAGCTGAAAAACCAGCGACCGAAGAGAAAAAACCAGAGGAAACCAAAAAGGAATCGCCTCCAGCTCCTCAAGAAATTGTACTTGAAGTTTATATGCATTGTGAGGGTTGTGCCCGTAAGGTCCGCAGGTGGCTTAAGGGCTTTGAAGGTCAGTGTCTTTAATTATTTGTTATTGCTCTTTAACCAACGACCCCGTTTAATTGATGTGCTCTTATCCTTGGTTGAGTCATTAATGTTATTTGTTTTGTGGGCTGATAATTAATTAATTGCAGGAGTTGAAGATGTAACCACTGATTGCAAGGCTAGTAAGGTGGTTGTGAAAGGAGAGAAAGCGGATCCACTTAAAGTTCTTGAAAGAGTTCAAAGGAAGAGCCATAGGCAAGTGGTGCTTATCTCTCCGATCCCAAAACCTCCCTCGGAAGAGAAGAAGAAGGCTGAGGAGAAGGAGAAGCCTAAAGTTGAAGAGAAGAAAGAAAAGGTATTGACCCCTACTCTGGCTCTTTTGATTATTATTTTTATAACATTTTTATGTTTAGTTATGGGGTTTAGTTATTTTTCTTGATTGAGTGCAGCCTCCCGTGATCATAGCGATGCTAAGGGTACACATGCATTGTGAAGCTTGTGCACTGGGAATCAAGAAACGGATACAAAGAATGCAAGGCATGACCTTTTTTTACGTTTTTTTTTTCTTTTAATTAATTAAAAAAATGCCTATTGTTCTTGCTTTCGGGTCCCTTTGCAACATTTTTTGGTTCATGCAAGTGTGGTTTCATTTTCACTCCAAGTTTTTGTCGGTCAGATGTATTGGTTATTACTCACAATTTTGCCCCTTTTTGTTGTAAGATAGTTTCTCCTCCAGCAGAAAGAAAAAAAATTACTAACACGTCGTACTCTTACCGTACCTTTTGAATCCTTTAAAGAAAGAGTTCATCCCTTTGGCCAGTGCTTTAAAATCAACAAATTCTTTAAGTTATCATGTTGTTGAGCCTACTAGATTCCATTGAATTCGGTCCAATTGAAGTCAATTCAATTCCCCTGTATCAAATGATTCAAATCCTACCAACTCCATATTTGAATTCTTGATTTCAGCTCTTGTTTTTTTAACGTTTTTATGTGGGGCTAACACCATTTTTTGGAATTAAATTTGGTATATTATTTATAGGTGTGGAATCAGCTGAACCAGATCTTAAGAGCTCACAGGTGATAGTGAAGGGAGTGTTTGAACCTCAGCAACTAGTTGAATACGTGTACAAAAGAACTAGGAAGCACGCAGAGATATTAAAACAAGAGCCAGAGAAGAAAGAGGCAGAGAAAGGAAAAGAATCCAAAGAAGAGAAAGGAAAAGAGTCCAAAGAAGGGAAAAAAGGCGAAGAAGGTGACAAACCAAAAAAAGGTGGTGGTGGTGGTGAGCAAGGAGAGGGCAAAGACAAGAAAGAAGGTGGTGGCAGTGAGGCCAAAGCAGCAGCAGCAGCGGCACCACCACCAGCAGAGGAAACTACAGAAGAAACCACGGTGGTAGAGCTCAGGAAAATGGATTTTTATAATTATTATTCACCACCAAGTTATGAGCACTATTCACCACCTCCTCAGATCTTCAGCGACGAGAACCCCAATGCATGTTCTGTTATGTAAAACAGTTTTGAAAATGAAGGGCAAGATGGGATTGGGAAAAAATAATTACGGGCGGTAAATTTGCAGCTTATAAATAATGTGCACCCTCCCTTGTACTCCTTCATTAATGTATAATCTACAGACAAGCTGTGGAGTTTTTGTGAGGCTTGTAGTTTTTTTTTGTTTTTTTTTCATTTTCATATAAAAACTAATAATGTATATTATATATGGAGTTGAAATCCGGTGGTTTTACCTTCATGGTCTTTATTACTACTAGCTATATAAAATTAATGTCGATAAATTATATAATACTAATGTCAAAAAGATGAAAACCAAAAAAAAATAGAAAAAAGAGCTAACTTATATTAATCTCGTAATCCAAGTTATATTGAAGGAAAAAATATAATTAAAATTTATAAGTTCAATAAAGATCCAAGTTATATTGAAGGAAAAAATATAATTAAAATTTATAAGTTCAATAAAGATTAAAATAATTTTTTAAAAAATAAAATTTAATTAAAAATAATAATAAAATCAATGTTGAATGTTGAATTGTGAGATGAAAATAATTAAAAAAAATAATTCATTTAACTTATCCCCGTTAAATTCATATATTATTGGAATAACTTTAAAAAAAATCATAAAACCTAATTAAAAAAAATAAAAACCAAATTCGAATATGAGGTGAAAAACCAATTAACTTGTTATTCTGGGTGATCATAATTAAATGAGAACTTAGGGAGGCCTTCTTTCCTACTGTTTGAAAAGGTGGGTTGTACTGTGAGGAGTGGGAAATGATTGGCATGTGGACCACATTTTCAGCACTTATAATGGTTGGTGCATTTCGTATCGCATCCACCTAAAACCATTAAAACAAGGAAGAAGAAATTAATAGAATGGAAGAAGAAGAAGAAGATTATGACCTCTCCTTGCTGTTCCTCAGTAAATTAAAGCCAAGTTTGTTTTTACATTTTAATAGTATTTTTAAAAAAATTAAAAAATTTATTATTTTAAATTAAATATTTTTACAGTAAAGTAAAGAATTGATCTTTAACCTAAAGTGGCATGGAAAGAGGTGTCATGTTATTAACAGGGTAATTACACCTTTGGTGTTACTTTTGAAATATATGGTATCTTCGTCTGACAGTTTTGTACCACTTTTAATGAAAAGTGAAAAAAGACAAGGATGATGGGGCTCTGATGTTCAGTTTTCGCATCTCGCTGTAGTTACATGGGACAACTCAATATGGCTAAAAGATGATACCATCTGTTTTATTTCTATGCTCATTTCTTTTCAATTGTGAGAGAGTTAATCAAGGATAAATTCATCAATTATCATACAAAATATAAATACAAACCAAATTAATACGGGAGTAAAAAATATCGGTGAAATAATATAATTTAAAAAATGTGTAATTAAATAGGACTTATATATTAATTGTAATATGAGTATTTATCGTTTCACTTTAGTCAATTAAACTAGCAGATTGGTTAACACTGAAAAACAAAGGTAAGTTTCTATGTGAATAATAAATTTTAGATATTTTAATTATAGATTATTTTTTAGTCTATAAGTTAGACAAAAAATATTTGGTATGTTTTTTAGAGAAATTGTAAGTGTTTTTGATATGTTTTGAGAGAGAGAGAGAGAGAGATATTTGTTATAAAATTGGATGTGAACTTAAATTTTAATTGATATCGCATTCTTAAGTGTGATATTTACCTTGTCGTGCTTTTTAATAGCAATATTCATTATATATTGTGTTTTTAAAGTAAAATAATGTCAAAATATATTATTTTACCTCGAAAAAAAAATAAACATGTTATTCTATTAAAACATTAAGTTTGTTGTGCTATTAATTAAACAAATTGTTTTATAAGAAAAGAAAAGCCTAAACAAGAGGTTCTAAATTATCGAATGATTGATCATGTGATGTAGATGAAACCAAATCCCTTTTTTCATCTTTTATACACAATAACAAGTGTGAAACAAGAGATGCTATTATTACTCCATAACTTGTTGACGTTAGCTTTGGTTTTATTATAAAAATCATGAATAGTTAAAACTTAAAACTAGATTCCTTGTCAGTATTACACCGCAGTCAAATGTTTTTTTTCTTACCTGAAAAAAAAATAAAACGACATTAATATTTTGATATTTTTAAATAAACTATATTTTAAAAAATAATTGTAATAATATTTTTAAATCATCAACCCTCACAAAGTAAAACATTTAATATATACTTGCTCAAATATTTTAATGTATATTTAATCAAATATTTTTTAAAATATTAAATCAGTGATGTATTGGCTCGTTCTAGACCAACTATAATGGAATTAAAATTTGACATAAATACATCGATAAATCTTTTTTGTTCTCTCGTTTCTCACGGAATGAATCAATCTAATTAATTTTAATAAATGTTTTTGCCTCCTAAACTCACAATTGTATCTAGTCTTGCCCCAAGTACTTTGCACCTTGATCTTGGAAAATCCACTTTTAGAAGACCAAAAACTCCCTCAAATTTCTAACCCTAACTAATAAGTTTGGTTCAATAATTCAACAAAATGGTTTTGTTATTCCTCGAAAAATACAAAGCAACAGATAAAGGTACCCAAAACGCAATAAAATTTACGAATTGGGAAATGTCCATCAACGTGCCGGAGACAGGATAGGTCTCCCGTAGAATTTAGTTGTTTATTCTTTCTTTTCTTTTCTTTTTTCCCTCTCTACTTTCCATACATTTTTAATTACTAAAACTTAAAGAGTTTTTCATTAGTAAAAAATATTTTTCTTTTCTATTTTTCCTTTTCAGTAGAAAACTAAACGATACATTTATTTTTTGTTAGCGAAGTTTACAAATATTTTTCGTAAAAAAATAAAAATTTTAATTTGTAATAGTTATTTTAACATGTTTTTATTTGTAATAATTTAACTTTAGAATATTACGTTTTTCATTTAAATTAAAAATTATGATGAAAATATTAAATTGTTAACTAAAAAAATATTTTATATTCTATTTATAATAAAAATCAAATTTATGACACTAACTAAATATAAAAATGTAAAAAATAATTTTAATTTTTACATTGCTAAAAATTGTTTATGTATAAAAGGAAAAATTTGTATTGTTTACTTTTTTATTTTTATTTGGCTGAAAAAAAACTATGATGAACTTTTATGTTAAAGAATAATCTCAATTTAAAACTTTAAATTGTTGAGTATGGCTCATGAGTGATTTTATATGTCTCCATAGTATATTTTCTCCAGTAAAAATTTGCTCCCAGTGCCAAGGGACTTTTGGCATCCTACATTTGGGAGGTGTGTATTCCTCGGCTTATTGTATATAGGGTAAGGTTTTACTTAACAAGTCTATACTTCACCTACAATCTTAGTCTTAGATGTACAAGAATTTTTCATGTTTTTTTTTATTTTATTAATATATTTGTAATATATATTTATTTCTTATTAAATTCACATGTTTCATTATTAATGTTATCAGGATGGAATGACTTTTTAGTCCACCCATTCAAGCAAAAAAACAAGATTCAAAAGGTATAAATATCCCCTTAATAATCTAGATGAAATATTTATAATTTTTTTATTCTCAACATATACACAGAACACTACATAGTATTTTTTTTCATACCAAAATATAAACATACAACTTTTTTATTATATTTTTTTTTCATAAAAATATTGACTTTAACATGTGACGGTCCCTAAATCCATTATAAAGGAACTGTTTTGTAAGGATTAAGATTCTTATATCATGCCACCTTCCTTAGCTATGGACAATTGATCAAATAGCCAGAATATCTGATAAATTCATTATCCAACCACTAAAAAATTATATTTTTAAGTATTTTAAATTTTGAAATATTATCAAAAGATAAGCTATCACAATTTGAATTGAGGGTAAATTAGAGTAGTTCAAAATCATATAAAATCCTAAAAAAAATCCTAATTGTTGCACATATTAAATAAAAACACATGAATTAGCTGCTGAACGGATAAAAACATTAAGGAGCTTCATAAGTTAATTTTCGGAATTATGTCAGTCTGATGCATGAACCAACAATTCACGGTTGGTTTTGGAAGGTTGCATCAGATAAAGACCCACTCACTAGTAGATAAATTATGCAAACACAAATCAAGTGTACATTCCTTTTTGAAACTACACTCAATTATTCTTCTTCTATTTCTAAATAATTATGGCATAAGGTACTTTTGAGACCCCTGCAGCATCATGTGGGTGGGCAATGATATCCAATTTGACTTCTTGTGTCTTGTTTGGATAATAGATGCTTCCCGATATTCTAAGGATCAAGTCAAGTTTCTCTTTACTTGCAAGAAAAAAGACCAAATTAAAATAGCTTTTTTCAAAAGATCAGTATGAAAAATTTGGTATAAACTCTACTGATATGATTATAAATAAATCCACACATATGTCAATATTATAAAAATATATCATCTAAATATTATTAAAAGATTTAACGATATTAATCTCATAAAAAAACAATAAAAAATTAAAGATTTATTACTTGTAAATTAAATACTGAAAGATGAATTGAAAAAATAATAAAAATATTAAAATTTAATTATTTTAAAAATCAAATATTAAAAAAAGTTGAAAAAATTCTATTTTAAAAAAATAATAATAAAAAAATTCCTACACGATTTAAAATGCCTATTTCAATTTTAATTATTTTTGCACAAGGAAGCGATTGATGGAGAAAATGAAAGTATAATGACAACGTAGAAAATCAACTCCTGGGCAGTCCTGACAAGTTTGAAAGTGGATTTAGGTGATGATTGCGGTCTCGTATGCAACTCGATTATACTAGATTGATTCTTAATCATTGTTGTTATGTACTATGCTAATAGTTATTTTTTAAATATTTATTACTTAAAAATATATTAAAACAAATAAAAATCTAAATATATGAAAAAACACAGCCTAGCCACGGAAACAAATGGTATGATACTAGCACATGCGTTGCTCCCATGGTGCTAGTGTATGTTGAAAGCAGCATGTCGAGAGTTATGTCTGCATTATTTGCTCAACTTAATCATCGCTCCATTTTAGATCATAGGAAGACCACTGTTTAGCTAAATTCCATTTCAAAAAGGTCTCATGAAATTCGACCATCACATGCTAATTCTAAAAGGAAGATATCGATAATTCTATTTATATATAAGAGAGAGAGAGAGAGAGAGAGAGAGAGAGACGTTCGCTTTTTGTAAGTGAGCCTATTGTGTAACTTGTGAAAAAAACTAAAATATTGAGCCTCGTATAGAACATATTGAAAATTTTTAATTTTAATTAATTTTTTTACATTAAAAAACATATTGAAAATATCTGCAAACTATTTTTTTTCCATCAAAGAAAAAAACATGATTGGACCGACGGTGAATCAGAAGTCAAGTAAACTAGTTACTTCAATTCCGCCATTTATCTAACTCTGCACTCTGCAGGCAACAACATTCCAGTTTCTGTCGCAGCCTGCCCGGTGAAGACATAAAAGGCCGTATTCATCACCTGACAACGCACTACGATCTCATTTGCTGTCAGCGAGCCCTCCATGAGGGAGCCAAGTAAATTAGTGATGGTGGTGGGGTGGTGAAGGTTACAGGTACTCGTACAATACTAGTCAGCTAAGCTCGTCCCTTTAAGCATCATGCATCTTTCTACATTTCTCTACATATACCACTATTCTTTTTTTATTTTTCTACATTTCTGCTACAGAGAAAACCATAAAAAAAATTTGTCCACGTACGTTGTGCTATAGATTGAGTTTTTTTTTTTAACAAAAAAAATTTTTAGACAATAATAATTTTAATCAATCTAGATTAACTTGATGTACATAAGATATGAGATTGAGATGCCATATAGAAATGAAAGCGAAAAAACCATAAAATAACCATAAAATTTAAGGTTTAATAATCTAATATTAAAGGATAAAATTAAAATATAGATATATATATAAAAAAAACAAGTCTGACGTAGGTTAACTCTACTAATCCACTATCCATGATATGAGATTATGATTTGAAAATTTTTCTTTTTAAAAACTACCTTGATAAAGGGCTCAAAGTTTTAAAAAAAAAACATTAGACACCCTTGACTTAATTTGACTAGCCCATGACTTGAGATATTCTCATAGAAAAAAAAAATTAAACAAAAAGTTCAAGGTGTAATAATATAATATTAAGGGATGAAATTAACAAACCAAAAAAAAAAATAGTAATCAAAAGAGTGAGTATCTTTGATATAAAAATAAAATAAAACCAAATGAAAAAAAATAAAATTAAAAGAAAAAAAATGTGTTTGATTTTCAAATTGGTCTTTGTATTTTTTTTTTATCATTTAACTAAATTAAAAAAAAAATATTGAATCCAATAAAATCCATAATCTAGATCATCAACATGACAAGTTAACATGAATTGAATCTGAAAAATCCATTATAACACATTATCTTAAATTTAGAAAAAAAATTATCTTAAATTATTTTTTGTTAAAAAAATTAAAATCTTTATCTGACATGTAATGTAGTGTAGCTGATCATTTAATATCCACTAAAGTTAGTTTTGAATAGATGCATAATAATCTTTGTGCAAGTGTGATTAATGATAATATTGAATATTCATGAATCAAAGTTTTTACTATTGATATTGAGATTTAAAATTATAATATATTTCTATTCTCTATTAATTAGTCAGAGTAAAAACGATGATTCATTGAGTTTTGAGTGTTTATTATATAAATACTATTATTATTCAAATTTATATAAAAGAATAATATCAATATTTGATTATATATATATATTAAATGAGAAAATAATAATTTTTATGCATATATGTTTATAATATTAATATTGATGCTTTTAAAAAAATCAATATAGAGGTATACATGTGTATATATTATGCCAAGTATCTTGAATCGAGTTTATTAAAATTTATAATTTATTAATAAAAATAAATCAATATCTAGCAAAAATAATTTTAAATTTATTTAAATTAATTTGAATTGATATTCATTAAATTCAGGTTATCGGATCTTCCCAAGGTTGAATGCTAGTTTAAATTAACATGAACGACAGCAAAGGAGAATGAGAGATGAGATTTTATCAATGATTTCATGAATTTTTTATCCCATTCCGCGACCATTGAGACATCCTTCTTCTTCTTCTTCTTCTTTTTTTTTTTTTTTTTTTTTTTCTAGTAGTTGGCTCAAGGCTCGTGTCTTCTTTGAGAGTAATCCAAAACTAAATAGAAGGAATGCATGCACTGCTTTATAGAAGGAACTGCATGCACTGTCTTTATTTATGGTTATCACATGCACGTCACAGTCACTGTCCTTCCTCCTTTTGTACGTAACAGGAAATTACACTTACGGATTGAATTTCAGTGGGAATCTGCATGCGGTCCGGTCCACACACAAAACCCCAACTTTATACACACACATGTGATTGGTAAGGAATAATCGATAATTTTATTCAAAATTCATTTTGGATTATAGTAAATACTGAACAAGTGACTCGTTTTAATTCTTTCGTCAGTGCTGTTTAGCAAAATAGAGCTGTTGTACTCACTGAGAAATGCGACAAGGTTTCATCATGCATGTATAAAGTAAAACACAAATCAAAGCAAAGTGGAGAAAAAAGCAAGAAAAATGCAATGTTAAGCAACACTATATAGTGGTAGCTAGTGAAGCAATCGCAACAACGGTAGCGAATCAGCATTACTGATGCCAAGCAAATTCAAGGACAAAAGCTCCACGTACCCGAACAAAACAAGCAAAAATTCAGAGGTGTTGGGGAATTAGCTAATGAAGAAACAACAACTTGGACTGCTCGGTGTTTTGTCAGCAAGATTTCAGATATTGATGGCAAAAATATGTTGTGTCCAGCTTCCCCGCAAATGCATTCAAAGGTGAAGAGCCAGCCGTGTTGTAATCAATCGATCTTGCAAGTGAAATTGGTGAAGAATCAGAAGAAAGTTAAATTTGTAGCAGGTGCAGAAAGAAAACTGAAGAAACAGTAGCAGACAACGGCTAAGCTCTTGAGAGAGTATGAAAAAAAAAGTTGGAAAGGCATTGTTGATAATCTTTGTCTCTCTTGTTGTGTTCTTGTCAGTTTCATATTGAAAGCACCAGGTTCATTTGTTTGTTTTCCAAACCAGATTGAAAGAAAAATACAGCAAATATGGCTTTTGCATTTGACCTTGGTGGAGGTAATACGCGGTGCTCTCACAATTTACTTAAACATGCGTAAATTTAAAGCTAGAAAGAGAAAGAACAGAGGAAAAACGCCATTCTTTGTTTCATAACTATGTTATTCAAAGGTACAATGTCTAGTGTAAAGAGAAAAAAATCATAGCAGGTTGAGAATTCAAGCTCTTGAATGCCATGGCTGAACTTCAGTTGGAACAGACCCTTTAATTATAAAATTTGCATGCTTCAGAGCAAGGATGACAAATGAGAATAAAAAAGTACAGGAAATTTGAGCTCTTGAGACTGGACAAATATACTATAAAACTGAATCTGCCATATTTAACAGTTTTTTAAGTCCACAAAAGCGACAGAGAGGAAATGAACTCATAGTTAGCATATATCTATTGGACTTGGCAGGATTCCAAGACGAGACAGATGTAACGTAAGTCCTTGTGTCTGTAGAGGATAAGACAAAATAAAAATGCATATAATGTCTAGTTTAGCCTTATACGTAATTATGAGCATGTGCTAAGTTTAAGTTATGAATTTAGATATTTGTTTTTTTTAATTTGCTCTATATTGTACACATTTTATATATTTTTATTCCTCCCAATATGTTTTTTTTTGCTCATCCTAATTTCTTCATTGAATTTAATTATCAAAGAATACAGAAATAAGTTTATGTTTTTTTATTAATTAATTTCTTCAATATTAATTTAATAATATGATAGTGTATGAATAACATGAAAAACATTTTATTGATTTTATAATATGATAGTATCTGAATAAAATAACATTAAATTATTCATAAAAATACATAAAATAAAATTATGCTTTGTTTTACTCTATATATACATAGAGAGAGATAGAGAGAGAGAGAGAGAGAGAGAGAGAGAGGTCGAAGTCTAGCCTATATGTGCTCGGCTTTTGTACAAAGAGCAATTAGGTCCAAAGGCCTGTATTCTTTTTTAAAATATTCATTAATAGACAACGACACGTTGTCCGTGCATCATCTTTTCTGAAATTCATCAATTTTTAAAATATTCATTAATAGACAACGACACGTTGTCCGTGCATCATCTTTTCTGAAATTCATCAAATTTTAAAATATTCATTAATAGACAACGACACGTTGTCCGTGCATTATCTTTTCTGAAATTCATCAGAATTTGAGCGAACTTGTCGGCTTCTGGTGAGCCAATAGTATTAAAGCGAAAACTTGCGATTTTCTTTTCGTTTTTCACTAAAGAAATACTTAAACAATTCTTTAAGCCTTCAAAACACAAATCTAAAGCAAAAAAATAATTTACCAACAATAAATTATTGCAAAAATTGAATTTAAATATTTTAGATCTTAAAAATCGACATAGCTTTCTATTTTGATGATGAAATGGTTTAGTTTTGATGTTTGTGGTTTCATAGTTTTCATTTGATGGTTTTATTTACAAATGTTATAGCCAGATTCATTGAACACAAATCTTCTCTACCTTTCTCCTTTCTTTTAACTTTCTTATTTTTTATTTATATATATTTTTTACTTTTTGTTAATAAAATCCAATGATAAAAATAATCTATATAAAATCAATTATTAGAATTTATAAATGAGGACATGAGTTAAACTATTACAAAAGGAATTACAATGAAAAAGTTTAAAAACATTCATTAAATTTTATATTTTTATATGTTGAATTATCCAAAAAGATACAAATTTAAATCATTTGTTCTATATATTGAAAAAAATATATTAATAAAAAACTAAGAGTGGGGGGCTTACTTTACCTCACATCACAAGATATTATTCCCTGATTTGTTTTGGTTTTATTTGTTATAAGATTATTCTCCTACTCAATTCTGTTTAATAAATTAATTTAAATTAATTTCAGTTAATTTTTTTATATTTTATGTGAGTTTTTTTAATATTTTATTGAATATGAATTAAATTTTATAATTTATTTTAATTTGTTTGTTATTGAATTATCTTAATTTCATGATCATACAAGCTTGGTAAATTAACCCAATTAAACTTAAGTTATTTTTTTAATTGGATTTATTTTATTTTATTTTTAAATATATAAAATCTTAATTTATTTGTTTTTTTTATAATTTTTTTTTGGCAGGTTGCTCGTTTTATTTTTTTTGGTGGAGTTTATCCGAATAAATTTTTTAGCAGGAAGTAAAATGTTCCTGGCTGCGGCTAACAAACCTATTTTTTTATCCAATCCTTATCCCTTCCGTGCCGTGCACCAACCCAAAGTCCAAACCCAAGCTAAAGTCTCTATCTATAATAGATAGATAGGGAGAGATGGAGTGAGTGACTCTTCAAACATTACGCAATCTGTTTCTGTGTGGAATGGAGGGCAGATACCTGAACATGATGATGGTGGTTCGGTGCTGCGTGGGTCCCACATGATGGGTCCATTTTGTATTTACGGCCAAGCCCACGTGACTGCCTCTACGGATCATCTACTTTACTATTTTCCTGCTTTTCTCTTCGGTGCCACCGATGCATCGTATTCTGTTCAGTTCAGTGCTTGTCCGCGTATCCGGGTCTCGTAGAAAGAAACAAAAGAAGGAAAAAAATTATGTGTGAAGCAGCTAGAAACCTTAAATTTTGTCGTTGTTACACTATCAGTGTGTACGAGAGTAAAGTTGTAGTTATGGGTTAAAATATTTTTTATTTAAAAATATATTAAAATTACAAGCCTGATTAATGCCCTACATGAATAAATAAAAATATATAAAGCATATAAATTATTGTTGAGAGGAAGTATATCTTCTTTAATCATCAAGCCATCGTATAGCTATAACTAACATAATTATTGTTGTATTTTCTTTATTTTTTTTAATTTTTAGAATGGATGTAAAATAGTAGTTGAAAGGCGCTGAAAAGGGCATTGCCAGGTTTGATTACTTTTTTTTAGATCAGTGTGCCAAATACATAGTTTTTGGTTATTTTTTAAAATTTATTTTTAATATTAGTACATTAAAAATGATATAAAATATTTAAAAATTACTTTAAAATAAAAAATAAATAAATGGTTTTGATGTGATTGATATGATTGATGCCACTTTGAGGTTGAAATTGTGTTGGAACAAGACCAAATTAATGTTAAAAAGAATGAACCGGATGTCTATAAAGAAAAGGGTGGTTGATGAATTTTATTTAAAGAATTATTTAATGTATTATTCTGTCGAATGACTTCATAAATTATTCTGTCCCGAACTTGATCCCCATCTCCACCAACTATCCTACGAGAAAAGAGAATATTAGGTGTTGATTATCCTAACAATGGTTGTCACTAACATTAAAAGCCAAGAAATAAAGAGCCATTATTGAGGCGTAATTCTCAATCATTTCAGCTCATATGTCTTCGATCAAAAAAGTGCTGAAGAATAACTTTCGACTGGTTAGATTGTAAGTATGAGAATTTTTAAAAATTATTAATTTAAGTTTTATAAGTTTTATGGTTATTAAATGTTTATATAATCATTAACTTCAAGGCGTATAAGATTAGTTGAGATACATACAAGTTGATTTGGATATTTAGATTAATAAAAAAAGAATTAAATCAAGGTAATAATTATGTAGTATTATTAATTGTTTTTTTAAGAGTTTTTATTATTTAAAAATATATTATTTATTTTTAAAAATTATTTTTTGATGTTAATAAGTTAGAATAATTTAAAAACAAAAAATTAAATATTTACAATGACGTTTTCTAACTAAACAAACAAACGGTAGATCATAAGTAATTAAGATGACGATATCATCAAGTTTCAACGTTGTCATTGATCACACACACACTTTGATGTATTTTAATTTCTCAAAATCAAGAGAGTTTGGTTGGTGGACCGTCAATGGAAACAAATACATCAAAATCTTTTATGCGGATCTTGGGAGCATAAAGGAGGACAGAGCTGAAAGAACCAGTGGTTGAAGCATGTTCTCCTCCTATGGAGCTACTTCTTCTTCTTCTTTTATGACAGGTCTCCTCCCATGAAAAGCTATCAAACAGTTTTTAGCTCAACGAGAACCTCCAGTAGTGGAGTTGAATTATTCAGAAAATTCGAGAGGTTGACTTAAGGTCAAATCTGCGGCACAAGCCTAGTCTCTAAGCTCGGACTAGCAGATGATGATTTCTCGAAGGTAGCAGCCTCGTTTCGGTGAAGTTTAAGCCATGGAGTTTTCTTCGAGATGTCAATATTTTCTAAACGGACCGAGGGAACCATACCTGGCAACAATTAATTATGTATAATACCAATTTATGGGCTTTTATGGGATTCAATGGTGTCTTTTAGATCTGAATCTTCCTGTTCCTTCCGAATATGGCCATCTTTCCTTAACCAATGGCCTATACTATTTTTTAAATATATAGTTAGATACTAATGGGCTTTTTGTAACGATACGAATTGAACTCAACTATTAGGTTTTCGAAAATTCAAATCTCGTACAATATGTCTTTCTTATTGAGGTAGCTATTACAAGTTAAGAAATTATATTAAATTTTTTTATAAAATATAGTTTTTCTTAACCAAAATTTCAAGAGAGAGTTTTCAATAAATATTTAAAATTATAATATATATTAATCAATTAAATATTTTTAAATATATAATTGCGATAACATTTATTTTTGAGGTTTGGGCAAGTCTAGAATGACTTTATTCTTTCTTGTTTTTTAATTCCTTTTCTTAGGTGGTGCTTATGGGATTCTTAGATGTTGTTGCTACAAAAATATATGATTTTATTTGATATCTGATTATAATTATCAAACCCAACATAAGATATAACTAGGTGATTCTTAAATTATAAAGATATATTTTGATTTTTTTATTATTAAAAAATGACTTGATCAGGTTTGGAATAAATCAAACGGAATCAGCTATATAAACTGGACTTTTCTTTGATCAATTGGGCATCATCGAATCAATTCTTTAGTTGGTTTAATATTAAACTAAACCCAAATATTTAGATGCTAGACCAAGCTAGATTTAACCACTATACTTCTATTTGATTATTTATAACTGAAAGTAAGATGAACAAAAGAAGAGTTGTATAAGAAATTAATAAAACAATTTCTTATTTATTTATTGAATTCAATTGTAAGGAGATATGTTCCAAACACATTGTATTGTATTGTAGTAGTGTGTTTTACTTCATAACCCATTTGTTTTTACGTTTTAAAAATGTTTTTTAAAAAATTTATTATTATTTTTTTAAATTAATAGTTTTTTTAGTGTTTTCAAATTATTTTGATATGCTGATATTAAAAATATTTTTTAAAAAAAAAAAAATTATTTTAATATATTTCTAAACAAAAAATATTTTAAAAAATAATTGCTATTACATTTTCAATAACCTCTAATATAAATAAGAGCCAAATTTCTGCATTTTCATGTTGAGACTTCACTTAACATACTAATCGGACTCACAACTTCTTGCATATCGTTTTGTTGTAATCCTTCTTATGATGTTTTATTGTAAAACGTGAAGAATAGCTGATGATTAAAGGTATATAAGAGAGATTTGAGGAGAACTAAAAAGGGTAAGAAAGATAGGAGAGAAAGAAGAAGAAGAAAAGTAGCAGGAGAAGAACAGAGAAGACAAAGGGAGGAGGAGATGTATGTAACTTTGAAACTTTTATTAATTTATCAAAACTAACTATAATTTCAAAACTATAATCAGAACCAATGGGTAAAGGTATAATATGTCATCTCCATTTATACACATACGTAATATATATGTAATATGTGCCGTGAATCTTGTGTCTCCACAGCCTTCCTGTCCTTCAATCATCATATTGGGTTATGAAAACTAATTAAACTTCTCATTAACCTTCTAATCCCAATAAAATAATCCATCTTTAGCCGGATTGAAAAACTGAAATTAATCTCGATACTATAGTTTATGCAATGCTATAATAGTATAATTAAAGAAATAAATGGTTTGAAGCACAATGCTTGTAGTTTTTATTCACAATCAATAAACATGAGCTCGTAACACCAAAGAAAGCAACAAATGGGTGGTTTACACAAGAAGGAAGTAAAATAAATAAAAAATAAATAAATAAAGAGAGAGCATGAGCTGCCTATAGCAGTGTTTGAACATACACGAAATAACATCACTTGTGCTTTAATTTGGATTTCCATTCCGTTCTTGCACGAACTATCTCTGCCTTGTCTGCTTCCATACGCAGCAGATGCGTGTATTCCATTCCTGCTTTGCGATTACTGGAACCGCTGTTTGAATCTTCGCTCGTGCTTGTTAAGGATTCGAGCAGATTTGATTGTCGACACTCTCGTCGATACTCAAGGGTCATGCTTGTCATATTGTAATGTTCCAGGACATGCATTGGCACACTCTGTGCTCACAAAAAAGAAAAGAAAAATTAGTAAATGGTAATTCTTTTTGCTGCTCACTTAATGGCAATTCTATTCAAACAATTGAATCTGTGTGTGGTGTGAGGACTTTGATGTCTTACCTCCAGAATCCATCCGATGTATTTGACATTGTTTACATGTTGGTTGGCATCCATATCACTCCATCTTGGCTGCATAATGAATGATTCCAGGAATTAACAGACCAAGATAGCTTGAGAAACAAAATTATCTGGACCAGAAAATAGATTGGCAATGAAGGGTACGAGTTACAAATCCAAATTGTTTCCACTCACAGCTAACCCGGATCGAATTCTCCCTGCTGTTTCATTGTTAAGCTTATCAATTTTCTCAACATCATTGTGTTCAGCAGCAATCGAAAGCCTGTTTATGTAGAATGGTACCAGTTCTTCCCTGACTTCATCTGGGATTTTGGATAGCTTTCTTGTTTCTGTATTCATTATCACCCATGTGCTGAATTGAGATAGTTAATAATAGGAGTTAAGTACTACCAAGAAAAGGTAACAATCGTTCATTAGCGCTTTAACATAGACATGCTAAACCTTGTTGCTCTTGTTATGATCTCTTTGGTGTTGTAGTCTCGAATTATCCAGTCCCTGCGCATACCATTCTTCCCGGTTGCATCTACCCATGTATCGATCTCGATAACGTCTCCCCTGTCACAATGAATTGTCCAAAAAAGTATGGTCAAATGATAGAACCGTAAGGAATTAACTTAGGAAGTCTGCTGTAGAGTATTGAACATGTTGAAACAATTCAGACCTTGTTCAAGTTCGCGCATTTACGAAGTTTTCTATTATGATCTTTCCTTGAAACATGATTTAAGATGCGTTTGGGACTACAAGAAGATAACATACCAGCAGCTGTATCGCTGTACTTGAACGTGAATGCGAGTGACTACCCAAATAAGTTTCCTGAGGCTCATCTCTCGGGTAGCTCCGAAGCCATTTCCAGCTAGTCCTGAGCTTGTCACATGGTTCAGTGCAGTTTCCTACAGTCATTATATGGAATCCAATCACTAGTTGATACATGAATCATTCATTCAAACTTCATTAATCAGCACTTAAATTTAATGTCATTGATGAAAATGCTTTTCTCGTTGACAATTGGCTGAGCCCATTTTATCGAACTTAGGCTGCAGAATGATGAAAAGAATATCCTGGGTGTTAATTTAGCAGGTCAATGCTTGGATGCCGTGAATTCCAAGTGCATTATAGAAAACAAATGCTGGAATTGAGAAGCAATGTTGCACAGATTATCTAGGATCTTTGCTGGAAAAATGCAAATCCATGACCTCAATAGGATAAAAAACTAGCCAACTAACCTGGAGGAGATTCATTAATGTTTCCATTGTGGCGGTTTTGTCAGGTCCAATCTCATAAGATCTGATACTGAACGTCTGCCTATAAATAAGCCTATCCTCCACAAACCTCCCAAGCAAATATGTGTGAGGTTCAGCAACATTGCTATGGATTGCCAGCCCACCGGCATTCGTATTGCTCATGTAAGGAGATGGAGTCTCCCTCACATGAATCCCATTCACCTTTTTCCCATCTGTAATGTCCAGGCTTGGAGGATTACCGGCACTTGCTATTGCGTAAAAGCTTCGTTTTTTCGGTGTGATCATTTGCCAAGAACAAGGAAATCCTGCCTTGGCCATGGCCAATACCGTCACATTATTCTTTTTCTCTACCTTGTGCAAATTCCCTGGAAAAAATAATCCAGCTGCTCCCTTTGGCGCCATTGATGCCATTGCTAAGTGATCATTCATTGAACACAAGCACATCGGAGCCCAAGAAGAGTTTTAGGTTCGAAAAAGGCAAGTGGGTGAAGCTTCTGGCTCAGGTTGGTAAATTCCTAGAAGGGAAAGTTTTCAAAGTATTTGGTGGTCTAACTACGTATTTATGTACAAAGATTCAAACAAGAAGCCAAGACGAAAGATCGGAAGAAACTTCCCTCCAACACGGGACAAGCATTAGTAAAAGAGGAGAAATGAGATTAATTAGCAGCTCAACTACTTTAATAATCGGAATATTCTCCAATGCTAGCTCACACGCAAGTGTATAGGGATTTGAATGGTGGTGTTTGCTTAGTTTTAGTGGCTCTGCTAGTTTTTAATTGTCTCAATGCCTCTTGCTTTTCTTAATCGATCTGGACTAATGTGTGAAAACTATCATTTAGGTATTATTCTTCCTTGAAGATTGGTGGGGTGGTTGAATTGCTTCTTGGCCAGAAAAGGTCAGTCGACAACTTGCATACATTCAGCTGCTTTTCATTGGTTCAACCACATATAGATGACGATGACATTTGACAAAATGATTTCATGGCGGATTTGCTAGAATTTGGAAGAACATGAACTGGGCCTGCTCTCTTGGCCCATAATCATTGCATGGAGTTTGAACCCATTTGTTTTTTTCTAAATCGATCGCTCCTCGTGTTTTTGGCCCAACAAACACCATTTAACAGCTGAAGTTTAGTTATTTTTTAAAATATTTTTTTATTTATAAAATTATTAAAATAATATTTTTTATTTTAAAATAATTATTTTAATATAAACATATTAAAATAAAAAAAATAATAAATTAATTTAAAATAAAAAAAATAAATTTATTTTTAAAAATACTTTTATATCACAAAAGTTTGAAAATATTACAAAAGTAGATCATGTCCTCTTACGCATTATGGACCCTATACCTGATGGCACGTGTCACCGACCTTATGCTTCAAAAACATGACACGTGGATCTGGATGGGGAGAAGACAACACCAACTAAAAACCTGGGAAACCTCAGAAAAGCCCCCCAATTATATAGGTAGTCTTGATTGCGTTTCCAAAGACGTTTTTATATCAATTGAGCCCCTAAGGCTTTCGAACTTCCCAATTTTTAAGCCTCTCCATCCAAACTCACTAGTGAATTAAATCCAAATTTTACCCTTTTCCCTTATAAAATACATCATTTTGTAAGAAATACAACGTTTTCCTTAAGCATATCTGAAGTATTTGGCTAGAAAAAAAATATTATTTGAGAATCTTGGAATATTTCAAGGGTTATAAGCCATTATTTAAAGATCAAGTGGGTGTTGATAATATGATAGAGGGTGTTTTTAAATCAAAATTTGTTAATATTATATTTAATTTTTTTATATTGATGTATCAAAATCATAAAAAATACCTAAGAAGAATTAATTTAATTTTTTAAAAATAAAATATAATTTAAGAAGAACTTTAAAAAATAGGTTTCACCATATTATCAAAAGTAACGAACCTCAAGAAAACTCAGGAGATTTTTATGAGGTTTCTCTTAAAATAATTTTATATAACAAGATATGTGATTAAAGTAAAAAATATTGTGAATTTTAAGATTGAAACGCAACATGGTACTGCATGCACCATAACTTTAAATAAAGATCAATTTGGACGGTACTGCGCTTTTTGGATTGCGATATAGGATATATTTTTTAAATAATTAATTTAATATATTTTTTAAAAAATAGAAACCTACTGACATGCTTAACTCCCTTCTTGCAGACGCCAAGTGTCCTCAACCATATAAGCGGTCCCTTCACTTTCAAGTTTTGAGCCACTTATCATTCCACACTGTCTCACTGTCATTTATTGGTTTCGAGTTTCGACTTCACTCTCCTTTCAGTTCAAGCCCTTCTCCCATTTTCTTTGGCGTTTCTTGTCGCTAAGAAAACTAACAGGAAGAGCGAGACCAGCAAATATGAGTCGTTTATTGACTTTTCTCACTCACGTTCATACAATATCTGGGTAAATCTTGAGCGATCCCAAGATATTCCTTCCTTTCTTTGTTTTTAGGCCTTAATATTTTGGTTTATCTGATTTATGTTTGTTTAATAACACGCAGGCCAGTGTTGATGTTGCTATACCCCTTGTAAGAATCTGAACCATTTCCAGAAGCCTGGGGCTTTTTTGTTTTGTTTGTGCTCTTTTCTTTCTCTTAGGGTGTGTGCCCACCAAATTTTCAATCTATCTAACTGTTCTTCTGGTAAACAGGTATGCATCAGTGGTTGCTATAGAGAGTCCATCGAGAGAGGATGACAAGCAGTGGCTTGCTTATTGGATCTTATATTCATTTCTTACTCTCACAGAGATGCTGCTCCAATCCCTTTTAGAGTGGTAAATTAAGAAAGTTTTGTTTCCAGATTTTCTTTTTTGGCATTTTAATTAGCAGTTATGAATTCTTTCTCTCCTCTTGAGTCTAGAGTCTATAATCTCTAGTTAATGGGCCTCCAATTGTGTTATTGTAGGATTCCGATATGGTACTCTTTGAAACTGGTGTTGGCAGCATGGTTGGTTCTACCACAGTTCAAGGGGGCAGCTTTCGTTTATGAAAGGTATGTGAGAGAGCATATCACGAAATTTATAGGGGTACAAGATCGTCAGTTTTCCCATCCCGAGTCCCCCATTGCCACCGTTGGTGGTGGCAGAGGCAAGAAGAAGTCTGTCCAGTTCTCAACCCCCGATTAAGTAAGTAAATCAATCTGCTTGTACCATATAATATTTCCATAAGCCTCAAATTCGGAGGCCATTTATGTAGTTCGATATCTTTGCAAAAAAAGAATAGATTGATGCAGATTTTTCATGGGATTCTAATGATTTACAATGAATCGTCCATGGACAGGGAGAACAGGAGGCTTACTGAAGAGGGGAGAAAAAATAATTAGAAGAGGAGACATAGATAAGACATCGACGGCAGCTGGATTTTGAGGGATCTTTTAACCCTCGTAGGGATCTTTAACCCATGTAGGGATCTTCGCTTCTCTGCTCCCACTCTGGTGCTTGTAAATCTTTAACCCATCTACAAGTTTGAATGTTGTGACATTCCTTTCATGTACTTGTGTTAATTCGATATGTTGAAAATGTATGGTGTTTGATGGTAATGTTTGTCCCCTTGACGATGATGCTCTGCCGAATTTTTCTTTAATCTTGGTGTTTACCATCTTAATTATGTGGTGGGATTAATTAGTAAAGTTAATTAATCCTCGCCTGGCCAAGTAATTGGCATCAAATGACGTTCACATACGATTCAGGGAGGGAAAAAGAAGAGTGTGTGGGGAACAAATGAAGATATTTTGAAGATACTTGAAGTCACAGCCCAATGCTCTTTTCTATTCATACACCTAATTATGCCAAACTGAGAAAAGATGATTTAACAAAAAATAAATAAAAATTTATTCATTTATTAGGGCAACCAATGAATTAAATTTTGGTACAACCAAATACCAAGTTCTTATTTTTTAAGGATTCAATGGAGAGAGTGTATGGCTAGTAATTTTAATTTTATTTTCAAATTGGTATATCATGAGTTTTTTTATTTCATTGCACAATTTTCTTTGACTTTCTTACTGGCAAGTGCCTGTTTTAAAATTTATTTTTATATTTTAAAATTATTTTGATGAGTTATATTAAAAATAATTTTTTAAAAAAATATTATTTTAATATATTTTCAAATAAAAAATAATTCCCACAAAATTAAATGGGCTCCCTGCCGACACACGATTTACACTAAATGGGCTCCCAAAAATTTCTGTTGTAGAGGTTTGAGCCTCCAGATCAAAAACAAGGTTATGGGTTAGGCTGATTCAGCTTTAAGTATTTAGACCAAAGACAACCTATGCTATAATGTTTTAAGCACCTTCTGTATTTTTTTTTTTTAATAGTACAACGTGTTATCTATATTTCTATGTTAATTTCAATTACTATTCTGTAATTTATAACTGTTTATCACAGCATATTTCTGTTAGAATCCATAAAAAAATTAATGTTTATTGCAAATTTGCCATTATACATATATATCTTAAACATCATAATTTTCTCTTAATAAATCAAACCCTTGATCAGAAAAATAAAATGCACAAAATGATGGAAAATATTTTTGGTAGTAAAAATGGGTGTACTGTTCGTCTAGACTAATCATAAAAACATGGTGGCTTTGACATTCTGATGGAGAATATTAATGAATACTCTGAATTTACTGCTCCATCTCTTCCCCAATTTGTGTGGTCTACATAAATGTGACTGATGGTGGCATTGCCTTAGCACTAAAAATATTTGTTTGGAAAATAATTTTTGAAAAATTACTTTTTAAATTTTTTTATTTTATTTATTATTAAAAAATTTGATCAATGAAAAAAACTTTCTACTCAAAATTTTTTTTGGTTTGGTTTCCAGATTTTTCTTTTATTTTGAACAGAAAATTTTTAAAATTGTGAAAAATTTAGAAATGTCATATTATTTGCTGATTATATCAAATTTGATCCTCAAACTTTTGATTGCTATATATATTTTGTTTTAAATATTTATTTTTTAATTTCACCCCTTAGAATTTAATTTTTATATTAACTTTGGTCTTTATTTTTATAATTGTTATTTATTTTTTCCTTATAATTTTTTAATTAAAAATTTTTATCAATCAAATTTGGTTCTTATTCTTTTGATTGTTACTTATTTTATTTGAAATAATTTATGAAATGTTAATTATTATTATTTTAATTTCTTCATCTTTTAATTTTTTTAAGATTTGATCTTTATTATTTTGATTATTATTTATTTTATTTGAGATAATTTATGAAATTATATTTTTTTTTCAATTTCATTCTCATTCAACTTTTTAATTTGTAAGATTTGTTCCTCATTATTTTAATAAACTTGAAAAAAATAAAATATTAATAAGTTATTTTTAACTCATTTTTCATAACATAATCAAATACTGAAAAATATTTTATAATTTATTTTTTATTATATTATCAAACATTAAAAAATAATTTACTTTTTCAGAATTTATTTTTTTAAAAAAAATTATTTTCCAACAAACAAATAAACAGGAGGATATGTGTATGGCCAAGGCCTGACTGATTCCGGGGAAGAACAGGCTCTCGACAATGAGTTTTATACAAGTACACCATGGTTAATTTATAGGATTTGTTCAAGTCTGATGATCTCGTGGAATTGTTTGCACCTGAAAAGAGTAGAACCTGAGATCTTGTACAGGACCATATTGCCGATTCCCAGGTATTCTCAGCTGGGCAAACTCCAGAGCCGGCAGTTCACTACTGCATCGCACATCTGAGGAGAATCATAAACTAGTTGGACCCTCAGATCATAACTCTATCTCTAAAACTAATTGTACAAAGCATGTTCAGAAGAAAATCTCTACGAGCAACTTGTTATATAAATATGAAGAACAAGAATCATACAAGTACCATTTGTGACTAAAAAATGTTAAGACTGATAAGCAAAATCAGTAATCAAATTGTGAAAGTCTGCACGCAGAAATGAGAACTCGCATTTCTGTTGGCTCCTTGTGTGCCACAGGGCATCAATGATTCTTCTACATGTGAAAAAAAGTGCAAAGGTCGGCTTCTTCTAACTTTATACATCAATAATGTCTTTCAACCTGTAGCAAACTTCCCCTTAATTGCCTCTTTGTCTCGATACTTAGCTTGTGTTTGTTTAATTAGATTTCCCTCGAAGGAAGGTATAAGAGTGCTTGTACTGTGGAGTACAGATACGTACATTCGCTTATGTACACATCCATGCCCATTAAAAGATCTCTAATTTTTTCTTCGAAAGCCAAGAAAGCTTCATCTCCAGCTGTTCTTCTTCTCTTTATGATTAGCAAGACCATGTGCTCAGGCACTTCAGATATTTTTCTTTGTTTAAGCATTAAGGTATCGAGTTAAGAGTACAATGGTTGATAAACAATGATGCGTTACCAAACCTTTCCTTTTGGGTCATTTCCCTGAAGTTTCATCTCTTCCACAAAACTATATAATAATGCATAAATCTTCATATGCTCTATTAGAATAATTGAATAAAAGCCACTTTTACACACTCCATTTGTACCTGGTGCCCACCTGTAGCTGACAGATACAGAGTTTAGGCATGTAGTAATGTTCTCGATCTCTTTTGTGTCAAAAACAGGTAGAGGAAACCAGTGACCTTAAAATGCAGAGATTCTAATCCACAGATTGGCCATTCTCTCCTTTTTATCCTTCAGTTAAACAAGCCAGAAACTCAAGATTTTAAATTATTTGAATCCTGTGGTGAAATCAGGAAATCTTAGCTTTAGCAAAAGCATTCCTGTCCTATCAATCTTTACACGCACCCACAAAAAAAAAGGATCAATAAGGGAAAACTCCATTGTTTGTGCCCGTGATGAGATATTAAAAGGTAAGCCTAAAAACAGGTAATATTTACTTATTTACTTCAGAATTTCAAGGAATGGAACGTCTGTCTAGAGAAAATCAATAATGCTTAGCTACCTCATCGAAAGCAGTTGCAAATATAGCTCCTCTAGATGCATCTAAAGGGGCCTTGGAGCTTTCACCACCTAATAAAGCTACTTGAATGACTAAACTTTGAAGAGAGATTGCACGCGTTGTTTGCTTAAAAAATGTTCACTTGATACACCACATGTCTTTCTTTATGTTGCAAGATATCAGTAAAAGCATACATGTTGACTGCGATCCGCCATACCTCAATCCTGTTGCTGCTAAGCAAAAAGAAAAATCTCACTAGACACAAGGAGGTAAAAATGTTAGAATTTTCTGTTAAAGTAATCGGTCCAGTTTTCTGCCAGGAAATCAATGCAGCAGCCTTTTCTACCTTCAACATATATGATTTAAGTAAGTTTAAATTACCAATGATATGGATTCATATCATAGTAGTTTTACCAAGACAGGGAGCATGCAATTCTTTTACCCTGTTCAGTGGACAACAAGCTAGAGAAGTGTGTCCAAGAGGATGCTAAATATTGCAATTTGTTCATCAGAAGACAGACAAACTACTGTGGTAGCCAACAGCCAATATCTTCGAGTTTTGCTTACATCAAAATGAAGATATAAAAACAAAGAATACATCAATTAATACATGTTGTTGTTATTCAAAAAGGGCCTCTCTCTATTTTCATTAAAGGTTTCCATAATCCCAACCAAGCCCTTAATATCATTACCAAGCTTCATATTCTGGGTGGATACATGGGCGTTCAGATGATATATCCACACAATCCCCTTTCTGCCAGTAATTTACAAAAATGCCCCACTTCCCAGGTCCTATATCAGCTTCCCTTTTTTGCTCCACTCAACAATGTGCCTTCTGCTAGTAGAATTCTGCAAGGAAAAGCTTAGCACATGCTTTAAGCAAACCTCCCACTTCGCCTCCACTGAGCACTCAGGAAAGAAAAAGATCTAACGCTTTTTTTTAAGTGGACTTCCTACATTAACGTGCTAGGTGTTACTCTCTCTCAACATTCGAGGAAAAAAATAAAAAAAATGGGTTCCCAACACTATCAAGTCTCACTATGACTTCACCAAATAATACAGAAATGATGTATTAATGAAATTATTAAAGCAAATCTCCAAAGACAGTATGAGGCTTGTCTAATAGGCATAGATTTTTCCTCATTCAGTTTTTTAATTATAAGGTACACTGGACCTTGATCCTAAGCAGCCATTCTTGGTTTTCTATTTCTGATGTTCTTGCTCCAAGTTAAAACCACTAAGCTAAAGTTTGTCAGTTGATGCCAGGCAATAAAAATCAAGTAAGAAAACATTTTCACTCTTTCATTTAAGTAGAAAGGAAAGGAGAATGTTCACAGTTTGCACAGACTACCTTAATAATTATTCCAAGAGTTCTTTATATATCAACGTATCATAAAATACAGGAAAGCAGGAAGCCAAAAGAAAAAAGTAGCCAATAAGCACTAATCAATCTCTCACAGCTTTTCATAAAGTCATATAACCATTCCAAAGTAGAGTAAAAGTAGCCTGTGTTTGAATTTTACCAAATCAACCTCCTTTCCCCTTCTATATAATTCCATGTTTACAATGCCTTGTGTTCAGTCAGATGGCAGTTCTCTTTACTGGTCTTTTAAAATCTGCCTCTGAATTCTTTCTCGGAATTGCATCTATTCCTTTCCTAAAGGATAGAGTGAATTCCTGGTGACCTTATAACCCCAACTAAACCCTCTTCTGTATTCTAAACAAAATCAAGAAATGGATCTCATTAAGCTAAGAGAGATTCATGCAATTAACAAGTCCAAGAAGCATCAACTTCTTGACAATTTTTTCTTGTATTCTTTGACTGTCTTGACCTTTACTCTTTTATGTTCTAGCCCTTTCTGGATTCCCTCCCTATTTGATTCCGTGAAGCTCTTTCTCTCCGGCTCTCCTCCAAAACTAGGTTCTGTTTTCCTCAGCCCCAAGTTCATTTTCATAGTTGGCAACCTTATAATCTTTGTCCTTGTTGGAGAGTCCAAGTTCTTTACTTCAAATCCTCCATCAGCTACTGATGTTTACTATGATGAGTACATTGACCACAAGAACCTTCAAACAGCTTCCAGTGTTGAACAGAAGAAAGAGACAAACATGGGGAAATCTTCCAAAGAAAAACGTAGCAGAACTTGCGAAAACGGAGAAAAGAACGAAGGGAAAGGAATGGCTGAGGGAAACTTGAACGTACACGAGGAAAGAAAGGATTTACAAGAACACGCCCTCAGTTTGCCTACAGAGGAATTGAATAAAAGGGCTGATGACTTCATTGCAAGGGTTAACAGACAAAGGATGCTTGAAGCTAGGCTATAATTAGTTCGCTAAAGTTAATAAAACCAAGCTAATTAGTGGCATCAATTAGTGGTTTGGTACTTGTGGATTGAACCTGGCTGAGTTTTAAACTCAAAGATGGTCCTGTAAATTACAGGAATATTATCATAGTACATGAATAAAATGTAATAATCATGGTTTCGGACAACGTGAATATAGTCTATGCTTTCACCATTACATGGGTTTGCTTGACATTGATTTTGAAATGAATCCTATTAACTTATCGGAAACAGATTGGATCACTTGATGCTACAAATCTTGGACTCAGAAACTAGATTTTACAAATTAAAGAAAAAAATGTTTCTTTTTTATTACAAATTCCCTTTCCTATTTCATAATTTTTTGGAAAAAATCTTTTTTATTAGAAACATATTTTTTAATAGAAACTTATTATGATAATGAAACCAAGTTTAAATAAAAATTATAAAACGTATGAATGAATCATTTCTACACGACTATGTGTGTGTGTGAATTTTTATATATATTGAATAGAAAACTTGTCAATGTTAAAGAATAGCAATAAAAAATGAAAATAAAATTAATAAAAAAAATAAGAACCCAATCTAAAGTGAAAAAGAATTATGGAGGATGAAATAAATAAAAAATAAATTCAAGTCTATAAATTAATTAAATTTTTAAAAAAACTATTTAAAAAAACATGATCAAATCCTAACAATAAAATAAAATTGAAGGGTTGTTATATAATGAAACCACATGTGCTGCCTAGGAAGGTTTTCCTTGTCGTTGCGAATCGCAAAACACCAAGAAAGCTGCTTTTTAACCATTGTGAGCCAACACGTACGCCGCCCGAAAATGGTGGAGTAACTCACTTGTTGGCGCATTCAATAAACACGCTAGGAGCTTTTCCTTTTACTTTTTATTTTTTATTAATTAAATTATCAAATCACTCTTGAACCCGTTTCAGATATGAGTATTGCCAAAATTACCAACATGAAATAACTAATATGCCCCTAAAATCAAGCCTAAGATTTTTTGCTTCAAGGATAGAGTAATCAAATTGTGCATATCGAAAGGAATTGTTGAAAAAACCCCTAGGCCAAAGACTTTTTATTTAATTTTTTATTTTTAAAGTAACCAAGTAATTTAATTGTTTAAAATATTATGAAAAAAAGAGATACTCAAACCATTCTAAAATGATAAATAGACCTTACAAAAATACTTTTTTACCCTTCAATACCAGACCAGTTCTCTGTTTTTTTTAGTGAAGAGCAAAATCTTAATTTAGCTTATTATAATTCACCGTAAATGAAGGCAAGTGTACAATATTTTTTCCACTGAAATAGGTTCTGTTAATTTTGATCCGGAAATCTGGTGAAGCCTGATTGTAGTTCATTGGTAATCACGTTCAATTACTGCAGAAGAGCTTTTCGAGCAAAAATTCTGATATTGGCAACAAATCTTCTCGATAACCTGGGTTCAGCTCCTTAAGAAACAGAAACTGCTGTCTTTCTGCCTTTCCTCTCCGGCTTTACTGAAGCTAGCACACCATGGATTTGATTCACAAGGTCATGAACATTGTACTTCCTCCTATAACATTGACACTGATACTTCTCTTCTTGCCGTCGTTTCTTGTTTTCAAGTTTATAAGTTGCATTAAAAGATATATAACTAGTGAAAGGGTGGCCGGAAAAGTAGTTCTGATCACTGGGGCATCTTCAGGCATTGGCGAGGTTGGTATACATTCTGTGCACAGATTTAAACGTCTATCATATTATGCAGACCTAGAACCCCGCATTCCCAAACGAAAACATTGGAAACTTGTTGCCATTGTAACTGGGACACTACTTACTAATGCTCTTATCTGTATTTTGTGATTTTTGAAGTATCTTGCATATGAGTATGCTAGGAGAGGAGCGTGTTTAGCCCTTGCTGCCAGAAGAGAGGAGCGTCTTCGAGCAGTTGCAGATAAAGCGCGGATGCTGGGATCACCGGATGTTATAGTCATCTCTACTGACATTTCAAAGGTTGAAGACTGCGCGGTTTATTACCGAGGCAGTGAATCATTTTGGCCGATGTAAGGATCTTCTTTCAATTTCAATTGTTTCTTTTTCAAAAAAAGTAGATTTACAATGACTCACGGGGTTTATACAATAGTGGATCATCTGGTGAACAATGCTGGCATTATTCAAATTGACATGTTTGAGCATTGCAAGGAAATCTCGGATTGTGCAATACTTATGGTATGTTCTCGGTATTACTTACCTACTTAAAATTGCAAGATCCATCTTTCAACATTTTGGTTTGCCAGAAAATTAATTTTCTGAGGATCCGTTTTGGTGCCTTTTGCAGAATACAAATTTCTGGGGTTCTGTATATGTCACCCGTTTCGCTATTCCACACCTAAGAAAAAGTAAAGGGAGGATCGTGGGGATTTCTTCAATTGCTGGATGGTGCTCAGTACCTAGGATGAGCTTCTACTGTGTAAGACTTGCCCTTAATACATGCTACACTCAGTCAGTCAATCAGTCATTTATAGAGTAACTTCTCAATATTATAATTGCTTCAGGCAAGCAAGGCAGCCATTACAAGTTTTTATGAGACACTAGCTGCTGAATTTGGTCCGGATATTGGAATAACAATAGTCACTCCTGGTGTAGTTGAGTCAGAAATGAGCCAAGGTGATTTTGTATCAAAGGTATATCTGAAGGAACTAAATCGTGAAACGACAGATGAATGTTCCTCTGTTTACTTACAAGTTCTTGCGTGATTTTTTTTTCGGGTGAATGAATTTTTCTCTGATTTTAATTGGTTATGTGATATAAATGATGGTAGAAATCTCATGTTCATCATCTATATTAACTTGTTACATTTTCACTGCCCTTCACTTTCAGACTTCTATGGTGAAAAGGCCGAGTCAGATGCTAGTATTTGATCTTTAAATCATGTCTCGTCTCATAATTTTTCGTCGGAAATTACTTTTCAATACATGTTTACACCCGAATTCTTCCATGCAATTTGATTCTCTAACAATTTTTTAAAATGTAATACGCTGCAGGCTCAAATGGACTTTGTCCCGGCTGAGTCAACTGAAAGGTGTGCCAAAGCAATCGTAAACAGTGCTTGCCGAGGAGACAGATACTTGGTAGAGCCGTCTTGGACAAGGATGTCGTTTCTGCTGAAGGTCCTTTGTCCTGAAGTGATGGAGTGGCACTTGCACTGGGTATTGGCAGCCAGGACTTCAAAGAAAAGTAACTAGCATTAACATCTGTG
Organism: Populus tremula; assembly: GCA_964019445.1. NCBI lineage: Eukaryota > Viridiplantae > Streptophyta > Magnoliopsida > Malpighiales > Salicaceae > Populus > Populus tremula. The sequence continues at coordinate 10,610,919 of CAXHTJ010000004.1, forward strand.
GTCTCAGTTAACAGGCAAAGAAATTTGTCTTGCTCGGTTCAGCTTTAATTCAATTTTGAGATCTCAAGCAGACTGGTTTTATGTTTCATGTTTTTCTTTCTCCTCAGAAAATGCAGAGCTTTTCCGCTGTAGTAAATAAAGGCATTTCTAGTTCATTCTGCAGCTAGAATATGATCATTTTGGAGCTGCAATTCTCAGTTCCTGCTGTCATTTCCTTAATCAGCAAGCGGAGAGCGTCCATTTTTATTGATTTAATTTTGTTGGTACTTGGTTATTATCAAATAACCATCTCAACGTAATAGTTTAAGTTGTTAGGTGAGGTCCCGGGATATAATTTATATTATTTTCTAATACACCTCCTCAAGTGAAAGTTCTTTGGGCTTGAAACTTGCACAGATTTACATTACCTTGTGCTTAATTTTTATCAAATAAATAGAGATGGTGAGATTTGAACTCGTGACCGCTTGATTATCAAGATTCTGATACCATGTCAAAGAACTATCTTAACGTAATAACTTAACTTGTTAAATGAAATTCCAAAATATAATTTATATTATTTTCTAACAAGAATTAAGAAGTTCGCTTCGAGAATGAGTTGCCTAAATCTCATCTGCAAATTAGTTGGTGTCCGTTCTATTTTTTTTTAGCATGAATCAGAAAGCCAGTCAGCATTACACGTAGCAAAAATTCAAAGCCAGCTTCAACCTTCAGGATATTTCATTAGTGCCGATTGTGATCACATGCTTCCGGACTAGAGAAAATATTGTAGATTATTCGGAAAAATAAGAGCTTGATGAAGATCCAGACGTATCTTGCTGGTGTTGTAGACATAAATTTCAATACCTAAAAATTAAGCCAACAAAACTATGTTAAACTTTGATCTAACATGGTTTTGTTACTTGTAAACTTGGTGAAGGAGGCTTGGAAGCTATTGAGAGAGTTTTCATAGTTGAAAAACTTCTCTCCAAGAAAATCTTGTATCTTCAAATTATACTCTCTCTTTTTTTATGTCTATGATGAGGTAATTTATTTATAGAGATTTGTAGGGGTATTTAAGTTTTTTTTTTTTTTTTTATTACCACATGATATTATTTTATTATTTGATTTTTATTTATAAAATCTTATATTTAAGTCAAAATACCTTAACTATTCCATCCCATGTGTCAATTTCATTAACTAAAAAATATATAAAGGCCTATCTATTTTCTATATCATTTGTTTTAATTTTATTTAATTTTTTATGTAAAAATAAAATAAAAGACACATGTCAACGAATTTTATTCATAGAAAGTTTTTGTTTCTACATGTCCCACAAGTTACCTTAAACTTTAAAATAAATGGACATGTCCCAAAAAGATGATTAAGAAGGTTTTAAACTTTGAATATATATTTTAAAATAAAATATAATTTAATCATATTAAATTTTTAGAATAAACATATATAGACATATTTTTTGTTATGAAAATAAAATATAATTTTCAAAATTACAAGTTTAGAAACAAATTTTGATTGAAATTTATCGAATTTTGATGTGTAATTTGTCAAAGATAGGCGAGTCGGTTTACTGCAAAGGTTATAAAATGAGCTTGCAAAGTTGCACTAACTTAATTAAGGTCATCCTACTGTGTAGTAAGGGGTTAGGCTGAGGCATGAATGACACGCGGGGGTTTGTTACTGGGCAAGGCCTGCCAAGTATAGGGCTGTCCTTTTCTTTTTTTCTTTTTTTCTTTTCCGTCATTAACTGTCTTTATGGGTGTTTGCATTTGCAAACGTTATTTTTTAAAAATTTTAATTTAAAAAAATATATTTTTTTATATTTTTAATAAAAATTATTTTTTAAAAAATAAAAAAATATCATTTTAAAATATTTTTTTAAAAAAAATTAAACAACGTCTCTATAAATAGTACCCTTTTCCAGATCTAATATGGAGTTAGTTGAGGCGAGATGTTATCAACCACATATCGAGTTAGTTGAGGCGAGTTGGGACAACAGGTTAGGTCGGCTGGCCAGTTATAAAGAAGATAGCGATGCATGGCGTGCTGCTCGCTCTAGCTAGTGATCCGTATATGTATATATATATATGAAAGTGTTTATTACAAGTTAATTGACTTGTTCATCGAGACAGGAATATAAGCATGCTCTCTCATTCCCTTCCAGCAGGGAAATATTAACAGTTCTGCTTCTCCATACTGCTGCGAAGCTATGGATATGACTACAAAGTTGATGAATATTTTACTTCCTCCTATAGCACTCATCATGCTTCTTTTAATCTTGCCACCATATCTTGTTCTCAAGTTTCTTGGCCTCATAAAAGGATTTATATACAGCGAAGACGTGGCCGGAAAAGTAGTACTTATAACTGGAGCATCTTCCGGCATTGGTGAGGTTAGTCCAGAGCATAATCGATCAAAGTTTCTTTCTTTTATACACGACCTACGTTGTGCAATAACATACATGCTGGTTTTTTTATTGTTTTTAAGCAAATTGCATACCAACATGCAAGGAGAGGAGCTCGTTTAGCACTCGTTGCTAGAAGAGAAGATCGCCTCCGAGGAGTTGCAAGTGAAGCGAGGAAGATGGGTTCGCCAGATGTTATGATGATACGTGCAGATGTTTCCAAGGTTGAAGATTGCAAGAGATTTGTTGATGAGGCAATGAAACATTTTGGACAGTGTAAGTAGAGTTTCCTTTCAATTCTTGAATATTGCTTTAGAAGAAAAACTTGAGATCGATTTATATCCTGTGTTGATGCGTTGGCTACAAATGCTGCAGTGGATCATCTGATGAATAATGCTGGGATTCCTTGTGTTTGCTTGTTAGAAGAAGCTCCCAACATATCTGATTTGAATTCTGTAGTGGTACATGATTGAAGATGCATGATCTTCACATATCTCCCTTTTTATTAAGTTTTATTTATTATTTAAATCATATTTGTTTTGACTCATGGAACTTATAAAAGTATCATGATAACCGGATAAACATGTCAACAAGTTGACTATTTTTTTATTAAAACACAACATCACGCTCTTTTTTTTTTTTTTTGGTTGAATTGATTGGCTTGGTGGTGATGATTAGAAGTGTGTTTAAGAATATGATAATGATTATTTTTTTTAAGTGATATTCATTTCAAAATACAATAAATTAAAATTTTTTATTTTTAAAAAATTATTTTTGACATCAGCATATCAAAATAATCTAAAAATATCAAAAAAATATTAATTTGAAATAAAGAAAAAACTAAAAATAAATTATTTTTTAAAAAAAACTTTCAAATCACAATGTCAAACACTACCTAAATGAGTTTGGTAATATTTTATCCGATTTAAATAGAAATATGACTTGGATCATGTTTCAGATCTTAAAATTTTTACATCAAGCTACTAAAATGGAACAGATTTAATAATGATTTAAATCATTATTGTAAATAACTAAATGGATTGTGAAAAAGAATAATATGAGTATCATAATTCGTTAAAGTTGCCTGTTAGATGAAGAGAATTCACGTTCGATGTCTTTTGTAGGACATAAATTTCTGGGGTTCGGTGTATGGCACTTATTTCGCAGTTCCACACCTAAGAAAAACTCAAGGGAAAGTTATCGTCATCTCTTCAGCTGCTGGACGTTTCCCTTGTCCTCGAGCAAGCATATACGGTGTAAGAATCATTCTTAGTGAGCAGATTTAAATCTCGAGTCTTCCATTTACTTTGAGCGACTGATCAGTTTGTGTGTCTAACATGCCTTCAGGCAAGCAAAGCAGCCTTAATAAGCCTGTATGAATCACTGAGGATTGAATTCGGTTCAGATATTGGAATAACAATTGTGACTCCTGGGCTCGTGAAGTCAGAAATGACCTCAGGCGAGCTACGATCAAAGGTATCATACACCTCTATGCACTTCAAGAAATTCCAAAGACTTTATGGCTCGACCTAGGCGTGATTTGGTTAAATATTCATGTATAAAATCACCCTAAATACTATTCCTTGTTAAGAAACAGTACTGACTCTTCCCGAATCTGAAACACCATCTGTTTTCTCATTGTTTCTTGATTTCAATTTGTCAGGCTAAAGTACAAAGCCTCCCAGTTGAATCAACTGAGGATTGTGCTAAAGCAGTTGTGGACAGCGCTTGCCGTGGAGACAGGTACCTGGTAGAGCCATCATGGGTCGGGATAGCTTTCCTGTTCAAGCTGCTTTGTCCTGAAGTCCTGGAATGGTGTCTCCACGGGCTGTTATTCTCCTCTGCACCAAGGAATCTCAAGAAGGCTGCGTAGGAAAGGCCTCCTTCCTGTATGCATTAAGAAAAAATAATGAAACAGCTGGCCTCCTCAAATCTTTAGAGAACCTCACGCAGCAAATCTTAGTTTCTATGGAACGGCTGTATAATTCTATGTTCGTATTAAATGTTGCAAAGTTATTAAAGAGTTAAATAAATTTGAAAGAAAATAATAATAATTTTACCATTAGGATGACATGTAATAGGTTAGGTATGCAGCCAAGCCCCATGCCTAACCGGTAAAAAATATTATACCAAACCCACCTAGCTAGAGGGGCAAACTATTTTTTCATCTCGATCAAGTTTTAGATTCTTAAATTGTCACATAAAAATCTTATAATTTCTTCTTATTTCATTAAAAAAATTAATGGATTTACTAAAATCTCTCTCACGAGATAGAACGAAGACTTTTTGTATAATATGGTTTATATCACATGACTTTTGTATTATCTAAAATTAGGATTTTAGAGAATTCGTTGGGTTTTTTAAGAGAAAAAAATTAAATCATACTCGGTTCATGCTTGCCAAAAGATTTGTTTAAAGTTTGACAATTAAAATTGATATTCATAAAAATTAAAATAAAAACAACTCAAATCCTGGAAGAAAGTTTGTGTTTTTTTTAAGCCAAGATTTCGATTTTTATTCATGTATTTATTTTTAACAAAATTAACAAGTCTTTATTATTAGTGACATGGTTTTTTTAATTAAAAATAAAGTCAATTCAAATAAATGTTTGTAAAAACTTACAATACTGCAAGAACATAAAAAATGAGAATTGTAAATTTAAAATACCATCTAATTAAGTAAACGAACCAAACAAAATCTCATAAGAAATATTGGAAAAGAGTGGAAATAAAATTATATATATTAAAAAGAAAAAGAAAAAAAAACCAAGCCATGACCCCTTTAGACGTTCAAGATGAAATTAATGGACTGTTATAACGTCTACAAAAAGAATCAAGTTGATAAGAATGGACCATATATATTAAAAATTTTGATGCCTTTAATGGACGCGTAGGCCATGACCTGTTTAGCACACAAGATTTTCGTCGGCAAAGTATTGTGGCGACAACCATTAGTTAATGTTTTAACATCTACCCATTTTTAATGAACTAGTTTATATATCAATTAAAATTTAGGGTTTTTTTTTTTAAGATTATAAGGACATCTCTCATATAAATTTATATATTCAAATAAAAAAATTATTTTAGATACTCCTCTAAGATTTGAATTTAAAAGATTTTAAAATTAGCATGTTTTATATGACCTCTAGGAGCAAATCAAGTTTTTTTTTTAACTATCAATTATATGATTAAACATAACTTTAAAGTGTATAGTTTAATTGGTCAGGTTTTGAGCTTGTTTTTTAGATCAGGTCACCAGTTCGAGTCCCACAAACCTCAAGACTATTAAAGGTTTTCATGGTTGTTAACTTCAGGGCCCGTAGGATTAGTCGAGATACACGCAAACTAGCCCGATCACTCACATTAATTTAAAAAAAATTATGCGATTAAACATTTTTTTAAATGAAAAGATATCAAATTTATTTTTTTCTCAGATTGTTCTAATTGTTTTTTAAATTTGATTTATCTATATTTATCTTTTAATTTTTTTTATTTAATCAAATTAGAGCCAGCTTAATTATTTAATAGGTCTATAACCTGAGTTATGTATTTTCTAAAAAATAAAAAAACATGCTTGCACTAACTGATTGTTATCTTTTAAATAAAAACACATTTCGGCGAATTGCGGTCATCTGGTCTAGTTGTTTAACTTAAGTGTTCTCTTAGTCAAGTAAAAACCAATATGGAATGTTGGGCAGTGATTGGTGAATGAAGCTCAAATTGATCATCTACACGTGGAAGAAACTCTTGCATATTGGGACGAGGTGCTCATCTCCAATTGGTTGAGACTCACTAACTTGGAGGAAAGAGGCTAAACGCTAATATTTGGTGGATGCAGAAGTCAGCAGCACACAACACTAAATTGTAATAAGATAATCAATCACTTCAATTTTGAAGGAATATCTTCAGGATTGTTGCGGTCTCAATGATTTATAAAACGCTATTCATGTTAATGGGGAATCATTCCAGACTCGATTTCTCGCTATAAATGAACAGGGTGTGGTGTTCCTTTTCAAGACAACAAAATTCAGTAACCTGGACAAATAGTGAGAGGAAGTTCAGGTAAGATCTCAGATGGAAGGCAGAGTGAAGCTGGGTTCAGTTTTTGTGGTCCTTGTGGTGCTAGGGTTCTTGGTTTTGGGTCCAAAATCTGTGGAGTGTGCATTTAGCATCCAACTGAACCCATGCACGCTTTCACAGTGCATTGCCGACTGCAAAAAAGCCTTGCAGGAAAAGTTCCTCAGCGCAACCTGCACCACCGGGTCTCAGGGGAAGTTCTGCGTTTGCCTGGGGTGATATTATCCACACACAAAAGCCTGTTCTGAATATCAAACTTAAAAGCTATTCGAGATTGTGTAATCTTACTTCATTCTTCTAGCTAATAAGAGTTTGTAAGTTGTTCCTCTTCCCTTAAATTAATCTGAAAAGCAGTGCTCTTCTTGAGCGTTATCGCTAGCAATCGTTAATATTATAAGGTCAGTAATCTTGTAAACTAGTACTGCTATGTCCTGTTTTCCGGTGTGCAGGCTGGTGGCTTGGCAACCAGCCCCTAAATCCCATCAGAGCTCCAATAATGACCCCATTACAACCTGAATAAATCCTTCTAATTAATCATTTTGGAAACTAGAGCAACATTCCAGCTGTGCAAGACATGGTTGTGAATCTGGAATTCATTTCATTAGAAAGGTAAACTGTTTCTGCAATCAACTCCATTGCTTTTAAGAAATCACGTTTTTGAGGTGAGATGTTGCCCCAGATTTCTTGCCACTCAAATTAGATTGTGTTTGATTTTAGGTTAACAGGGGATCAAATGTTTACGTATTAACATTTTTTTTCTTTAATCATGCTTGATTTTAGGTTAATAAAATGTTGTAGGGAGCATGACGTTTGTTTGTAGCGTGTGTTCGGAACACTGTTGAAACCCCCGAGTTTCTAGAAAATTGAATTTTTTTTTTAATATTTATTAATTGTTTTGATCTGTTAATATAAAAATAATTTTTAAAAATTAAAAATTAAATAAATAAATATATATATATATATATATATATATATATATGAAGAGATTAGATTGAAAAATCAAGAGGGGGCTAATAAAGTGGATTCACGTGCAATTCGAAAAGAAGATTCATTCATTCACGTGCTTCCCTCTTGAATAAAAGAAAGAAAGTAGATGGCTTGTTACGGTCCTTACGGAGACATACCTTTCATCAAATCAAACGAAACTTCGTGATAAATCATTAAAGATACATCTCAATACTCAATCATTCCTTGAAAAATATCTCAAGTTTTTTAAAAGAAAAAAATAAATTCTTCTTTAAATACAATATTTATCTATTTTAAAATAATTTTTAGTTTTCTGAATTTATTTTGAGTTTGAAAAATATACGCTTCTTTATGAATTTCTTATTGCTTTTCGAATAAAAAAAACATGAACAATAAAAAAGATTTTCTTTCATATACATGCGTTTTTCAATGCTGAAAATAATTAAATTTATTTTTTTATATTTTTCATATTTATTTAGTGTTATAAATTAATTTAATTTTTATTAGAAAATATAATTTAAAGACTTTCTTGTTTTTGAGTTAAAAATATAAAGTAATTCTTAGTGTGTGAATGAAATAAAAATATAATATAATATTAAAATTAATGATTATTATAAATTATGGTCTTGATTTTTATGAGAAAACAGTTGCAATTTTGATGTATTTTCTTGTGAAAAGATTGATTTGGTTTTTGGAAAAATGGATGAATTTTTAGTCTTTCATAAAAGAATAAAAATAAAATAAAAACAATTAACTAGAAATAAAAAATAATAATAATTTTGTTTCACTAAACACACCCTAATTATTATCTACCGTTGATTTCTAATAAAATAAAAGGGTTTGTCATCATGCAAGGTGCTGAATGTTGCCACGTTCATTGTTTCTCTATCACTCTACTTGCCATCGCAGCTTTATATATCTTTTGCACAGATCAAAGATATGTGCTCAGTCAATTCAACGCGTCGTTGTTTCATCTTTGCTTCTGGTGCTTGGTCTTCTTTCGTACCTTGAATTTCTTATCCTTATCCACTGTCTGAAAACACTCTACTGTCAGGTGTGGCCGTTTAGAAATCACCATTTTTTAAAAATAATTTGGATATTTGTTGGATATTCTTGGAGTTCCAGATTTGCTGTAGGCCCTTGCCATTGGCCATCGCCGAATATTGGATCAGAATTTATTACAAAACAAATGGAAAACTGATCAAATATATTGTCTTTTTTTTTTCCTTCCCTAGAACTGTCAAATGTGAACGTGCCGGAAGAACTTTCTTACTTATTATTTCAATGGACAATAAATCAACTCTAACTTGTCAAAGCTGTCACGAGACAACAGTTCAAGAATGCCAAGCCACGTGCTATATCCTGAAGTCCATCAATGATAAGGCAATTGAATCCAAGAAAAAGACAACTCCTAAGAATCTAAGAAATTTTTATAGATGGCAACCTTAACTGTTTTTTTCACGTAACCAACCACTGTGCTTGTCGTTACTCGTTAGTATTCTTTCGGGTTTCTGTCTATAAATGGCCTCGACACTCAACTGTGTTTCTCACCGGGGATTTAGGCACCGTGGGAGTTTTGGTGGTTTCTTATTCAATTCCTAATAAAGATCAAAGAAACCCAGAAATGGATGACCGTGATGGTGATGATGATGATGCATATGCAAAGCTTGTAAGGAGAATGAACTCTCCAAGGTATTTCATATCTCTCCCATCTGTTCATTGGTAGGAGAAAGTGCAGTGTTTTTTTTATTACATGACCCTAGCTAACTATGTGGTTGCAGAGTTGTGATTGAAAATGATGTTTGTGAGCATGCCACAGTCATTCAGGTAAATTACCTTGAACTTTCAATAATGCAAGAATGTTTATCCATCTAGAATTTCTTTCATGTTTTTTTGTTATCCACTTGTTTCTTATCCGTTGTCTTGATTTTTATTTTTATTTTTCTTTGTTTAGGTGGATACTGTCTACAGGCAAGGTACTCTGCTTGAAGTTGTTCAAGCTCTCGCAGACCTAAACCTTGTAATAACAAAAGCGTACATGTCGTCTGATGGAGGGTGGTTCATGAATGGTACAGTTAATTGAAAACTCTTCTCAAATAAACGATACCCTCTTTCTTCCTTCAATTTGACTGTTGAGTTCGATTTTCAGTGTTTCATGTGACTGATGATGGTGGAAACAAAATTAGAGATGAAGGCATCCTCAATTGCATAGAGAAGGTATTTAGTTTCTCGCTTATTCTCTCTGTCATATGAAAATCTTTTTTGTAACTGTTTTGCTTGCTTTTACAGGCTCTTGAGACTGATGCATATATGGTTAAATCAATGGGGAAGATGCTTCTTTCTAAAGAGCATACTTTAATTGAACTGACCGGCACTGACCGGCCTGGTTTGCTGTCAGAAGTATGTGCAGTGCTGACTGACCTGAGTTGCAATGTCGTCAATGCGGAGATTTGGGCACACAATGCTAGAGCAGCAGCAGTCATACACGTTATTACAGACCAGTCAACTGGAACTGCAATTGAAGACCCAGGCTTTCCCTGATAAAGGAACTTCTTTATGTCTAGGCGATTATAGGACGCCAACAGTGTCCATTTCTTCTCCTGGGGAAATACATATAGGGAGAAGGTTGCACCAGATGATGTTTGCTGCCAGGGATTTTGAAAGGCCTCTCAGTGAGGATGACAATAGCGTGAGGCCATCGTAACAGTATCTGACTGTCCCGATAGAGACTACACTGTTGTTACAGCGAGGTCCATCGACCGGCCAAAGCTATTGTTTGACACCGTGTGCACTCTAACAGACATGCATATCTGGTGAAATAGCCTACTCAGGTATTTAAAGACATGATCCCTTTCAGTGGAGGTCCTAATTATGACCTAAGAAGCGGCTTTTTTCATTTGTACAAAAGATGAAGACAGTTTATTTGATTGCAGGAATACTATATCAGACATGTCGATGGACTCCCTGTGAGCTCAGAAGCAGAACAACGTGGATGTATTCAGGCAGTTGAAAGGCGAGCAACAGAGGTATAGCTGCACCTCTTTAGGAGATTTATATATTCCCAGTCCATATAGCACATCTTCTCAGGTTGCTCTCCCTCTTGCAGGGACTACATCTTGAGCTGTTCACAGATGATCATTTTGGTCTTCTCTCAGATACTACAAGGATACTTCGTGAGAACGGTTTATGCCCCAAAAGGGCAGAAATTTCGACAAAGAATGGGAAGGCAAAACATAATTTTATTGTCACGGATGTGTCTGGCAACCCTGTTGAACCTAAAACCATCTATTTGATCCGGCAGCAAATGGGACAAACCGTGATACAGGTGAAAGGGGATTTATGTTTGTCTCAGAAATTTCCCCAGCAGACACCAAGAAGTTTCCTCTTTGGGAGCTTTTTCAAATGCCCAAGTTTCCAAAATTTTGGGCTCGTCAAATCCCATTCATAACATGCCTATAGTTTGCAGACATTGCAAAAAAGGCAGAACAAATTGTTGCCTAAAGGACTCCATTTCCGTGGGACCATGAGTGACTTCAAGCATGTGCATACATCAAAATGAACTTCAAAGCTAATTGTTAGTTTACATGGTTTGTGTTCAGCTATTGTACAGATTGCTTTTTGGGTTTGTAATAGTGAGAGAATGATTGTAGAGATGAAGATCATTAATGAAAAGAGGCAAATATGTTTCAGCAACGATTTCTTTTCGCACAGCATTGGCTCAATTTTCTACACACTGTTTTTCTCTCAAGCTGCACCCTGGATAGTGCTCTGTTGCAGTGTTACCATGTTGATGGTATTGAGCGACCTTAACTGGTCAACTGCATCTGCTACAACATAATGAATAAACTTCCATATCGGATCCATTAATTCCTACGTATAAGCTCCAAAGCAAGTTAAGAAATAGGATTTCCCCTTCTTTCTTTGCGGGATAAAGCAAGGCCCCTGCAGTTGCTGGCGAGGAAATTCCCGCAGAGCAACCAACCTTGAAACAATCGACACTAGAAAGGTAAACTGGATTTTTCAACTGAATCTTGATCACTAACTATACAAGTTAAGAAATCCATAAACTGTCATGATCTATGTCTGCGAATCTCATGGGACATCACCATGCTTCCTAATCCAACATCTCTCAAGAAAAGGAACTGGCAAAATCAAGAGGAAAAGAAAGAGGCTGATAACAAATGATGCATAAGGTGATTACCTGGAAGAACGCAAAAAAACTGTTCTAAAACTGAAGTGAACTCTTAGCATTCCAAAAGGCCTTCAGAATTTCATAATGCATACAAAACGAGCAATCAACTCCATTGTAAGTGTTGCTGCCCAAAGTGGAGGTCTGCTTCTTGAAGTCTCATAATCGATAATTAGTTATCTCTCTATCAGCTGTAAATCAGCTCACTTCCATGCATTGCATTTAAGAAATCACGTTTTTGGAGGTGAGAATTTGCCCAAGATTTCTTGCCGCTCAGATGAGGTTGTATTTTACACAGTGGCTGCCTCACAGAAAAGGAGAAGAGGATATAATTTTAGAAAACCCTAAGATGAGATGGCTCTGATATATTAGCCTAATTGGACAGAAATCAGGTTCGACTGCATGATATAATTCTCAAGAGAGTTTTTGGGCTACACAACATGGTGGCAGCCCTCTCCCCATAGATACCTACTGCCTACTGATCTAACAGGATAATTCACGGCGGCAAAGGGGACAAGTATTGCTTTCTTGCAACCACTTGGTGATACAATGTCGGTGGTAAACATGAGAACACGGCGGCCGAGCAGCTTCAATACCAGACTCAAATTCTTCCATGCAAACCGCACAAACTCCAGATGAACTACCCGCATCCTGATGGTTGAAATTAATTACCACTTCCTCCAGTGATCTTTCAACTGAAGTTGTGGAAGCTGGGTTTGGCCTGCGTTGTTGCAACAGATCAGCCCTCGGAATACGACCTGCCTCATATTCGTTGTACTCAAATTCTTGAGGTTCAATAGCCAGCACACGCATCCACATTGATACGGTACTCCCACTGGGGAGTCGACTTGTTGCAAGCAAGCGCTTGTTTCGGACACTATCGATGCTAATAACTGGTCAGTTTGTTGAGTTCTTGGGACTCCCATGGAAGTCAAAGCTTCCGCTGATTCGCACTGGAGACTAAGTTCCATGTGTGTAGTGTCAACATGAACGTCAACAATTTTAGCCATCGCCAGCTCTCTGCGGGGCGCCGATAGTCGGATCGGACGAGCTGGTGCACCAGGGGCAACCATGTAACGGTAGATCATATTGTTAAGAAAAAACTGTACTCTTACCACTGACGGCCGGTTGTCGTTGGTGTTGTTCAGGAGGACCTCCTTTCTGTCCAGGCTGAAGACGAAACGTCTAGCAGACGACATGAAGGCTGGAGCTATGTGATGCTAAGCAAACCCTATCGATAAAATCTTTTGTTGAAGCTGATCTGTCGTCGTGAGTCTCTTTATTTATTTATACAGCTTGTAAACCAAAAGGACACGGATTGGACTAAGCTAGCGTCGATGCACGTAAGGCTTGCGATTAATTACTCTTTTATTTCCTTCCATGGAATCCGAGTAAAAGGTGGTGTCTTATGGGAATTTAGAATGGTTCTTCGTGGATTCAAGTAGTTGTATAAGAGATGGATCAAAGGGTCAACAATTCTTCCACACACAAAAACTCTAATTGACAGCAAAAATCTTAAGAGAATGAAACATCTAGATAACAACAGATCAAAATTTTGCAGACAGAATTGCACCCAAACACGTTTGCCTGGACAAGAGCATTTACAACGAGAAGGGGGCAAATTTAAACGGTGGCGTGTCTCCATTTACCATATTCTATAGCAAATGATAACTGCACAGCAACGATCATGGAAGAGAAAGAAATTAAGTACAACTAGTTTTATCAACGTGCTCATACAGACATACAACTATACAAGAGATATGCATGAAGGGTGCAGATTCAACATTATATGGAACATAGAAATCTTTAGGAGCAACCTTGAGATGTCAAGCCCCATTCTGTGCACATTGGATAATAGCAACATAGAAATCTTGTAACCAATCCGATATTGAATAGTATATTATCACTAGAGTATCAATTAGCACATTTCTCGTAACACTCTATTCCGGCGTCAAAGAAAGAACTTGTGCCATAGATCTGAACCAAAAACACTCACACAGACAACGCCATTCACAGCAGAAACTATACACTACAGAGTTCCAATTTCCAACTTAGCTGATCCGACACTAGAACAACTAGAAAGCCAATGCAAAGAATGCAATGGCATATCGTATATGAACAGAACTAAATCTGGAAAAAAGAAACAAAACACGAATCATACCCTTTCCGAGCAATCATTCAAGTGGGCAATGGTCCACCAGCAGAGCCACCCAATCCCGAACCAAACAAGAACATCGTGGACACCACAAAGCTCCAGATCAAGAAACACAAGCACACAATGCGCCCTTTCATGGAAACAAGGTCAGTCATCCAGTCTTTCTCTTCAGGCAGTGTATAATACTCATCCATAACAGCCTTCGTCAATGCATCTAGAACCTTCTTTGACCGAACATCAGAATTCGAAACCCCAACTCTCGCTTCTTTTAGAAGCTTCATCGCAACATCTGCCTCCAACCCCTCCACTGGACCGATCTTTGAACCGCATAGTTTGCCGAGTCCATATTTCTCGACGGAACCTGGTCCGTCTGTGATGGTGCTGATTTCTGAAGTTAGGGTAAGATCAGAGACAGATAATGTGTCTGTCGAAGCCCATGGAGCCGGATTTAAAGGCGACTCGGAGTTCTGGACCGAGGAAAAGAATTTATCCAGACAAACAGAAATCAAAATACATAAAATAGCTAGATGACAAAAAAAAATTTAATCATTTCAACTGTGATTTTTTCTTAACAAAAAAAAAATTCAAAATGAAAACAAATTACTAGAAGACATTTAAGGATTATGTAACAGGAAATCAGCATAAATTAGAAAAATAGTAATCTGTGATTACGATCGCAGCGAGTTCAAAAGATAAAAATCGAAGTACTATACCTAAAGCAGTTTTGCGTAAGAGAAAAATCGAAATAAAATCGAAAATAAGGAATTTCAATGAAATGAAGAGAAATTTACTTGTGCTGTTTGGCCACAGTGAGTAGCATCAAAGATGTCTGGAACTGGAGCGAAATCACTCAATTCCTTGTTGATTTCCGGCGAAACAACTTCGGCGGCCGAAGAAAACACACCGTTCAAGCTTTTCTTTGCGATCTACACAGGTGAGAGATATTCAAAAAGAGATTCGGAAATATAGAGAGTAAACTTAGGGTTTGGAGTTCAATTAGTTGATTAATTAACCCTTTGTGGCTTCTTCAATTGAGACTCTTTGAATTTGCGAGAGGAAGAAGATGATGATCGCGAGAGTTCTTTTAATGGCGTTTGGTACTCTTTCATTTTGGCGGGACAAATTTGATTTTTTATTTGTTCTTCTTTTTTAAAAAGAAAAAAAAACTTAAATAGATGAAAAGGTTAAGGGAGAGTCTTATATACAGTGGAGCCCGGGATTATGGAGGTTACTGATTAAGCGCTAAACGCTTAAATTATGGTTTAATAGTTTCTGGTTATTAAGAGGGTTATTAATGGTTAAAATGTTGACTTTTTTTTTAATAACAAATTTGAGGATATTAAGATTTGATAGATTTTCAATGGTAGCGCTCAACTTCAATGATTTTGAAATTTAATGGGTTTTGGCCCGTAGATCAATTAACCCAACCATTTATCAAGTTAAGTCCAGGCTTATTAAATTTTTAATTGAGCTCGTCCCCCTACAAAGGATTTTATATATATTCTTAAGTGCATCTAAATTTTTTATTAAATAGATATATATATCATATTTATTATCTATTTAATAAAAAATTTAGATGCACTTCAGAATATCTATATGAATATTTATTATTTGGATATTTTTTAATATTAAAAATTGTTCATTAAATATTTTTTAAGGGTCTGAATTGGGCCTGATAAAAGTTAATCATGCCCTCCTCAAGCATAATATAAAACATAGAGATAATCATTGTTGCAATCATCACCTAACCACCCCTTTGTAATTAATATAAATATCTATCATTGTCTTCTTGTTATTCTTGGGATCACCCCTCTGTCTCTGTTAACCTCGTCATTTTGTTTCCAACAAAACAATCATCGCCATCACCATACGTTGAGGTTTAAATATTGTTTATTTTTATATTTTTAAAAATTAAAAAAATTAATTTCTTTGTTTCAAATTAAAAAAAAAATTAATATTAGATGTATTAGAAATTATTTTAAAAAAAAATAAAAAATATATTATTTTGATGTATTTTCAAGTGAAAAATATTTTAAAAAATAACTATAATCTCAAATATCTCCTTAATCAAAATATAATAATGTGTGAATATAAATCAAAATTTAGGAAATTTTCTAGTAATTTCAATACTTTGATATAAACTTACCTCATTTTCGATATTTTTGTTTACTGGCTTGTGTCTGTCCAACTTCTTAATTATTCAAAAAATAAACTAATTTTCCTAGTGATATTACTGTGTCTTAGGACACGTAGTAATATTCATTGCAATATTATAATTACTATGTTACTCCTTTATTAGTTTATCTTTTGTCTTTGCTTTGAAAGTAAGGTGTTTTTTTTACCATAACAAGAATATTTTTTAAGAATTATACAGAGTTATTTTGATAATTATATTGAATTATAATGTAGCCCTTGAATAACATAATTCAATGATTCCTCCACAATGATGTTTTTGTATTTTTCATACTTGATAGAATAATAGAATTACTATATTATCCTTACTATTCAAATTTTTTAATCTTGGCTTTAGGGTCTTGGTTGTAATTTTTATAATTGTTTGTTTGTTATTATTATTTAATCCTAACGGCAAATTCAGTTTTGTACAAATAAAAAATAAAAAAGTTGTTAATGTATGCCTTACATATGTTAAGTGCTCTACTGCCTTCTAGCAGCGCATGCGGTTGACTCTGATGGTTGTAATCGTGCTTTCACCACATCATATGATTCATCTTGGCATCTTCTTCCTTTTTAGGTGGCGTTTGTGGTAATTCGACATGGCTGGTCTAAAATTTCTTTTGTTTTCTTTATTTATTTTTCCTTATCTTTCTTCCTTGAATTCTATGATGGCTATACAAAAAATCATATCGACCCTTCAATTTATTTTTTCTTTTGATTCAATTGTTATTCTCTTATTTGCAATTGTTTTATTTACATTGATTGTTTCTAATTAGATTTTATTTTCAATTTCATTCTTGGTTATTTTTTTAATTGTTATTTATTTTGTTTTGAATTATTTTCTTGATTGATTTATTTTTTTTAATTTCACCCCTAGGTATTTATTTTCATTTAATTTTTATGTCAAATTTGGTCCTATTTTTTAATTATTTTCTTAATGGATTTGTTTTTTACAATTCCACCTCTAAACATTTAATTTCATTTGATTTTTTTTCTAAATATTTAATTTCATTTCATTTGTTTACTGGCTTGTGTCTGTCCAACTTCTTAATTATTCAAAAAATAAACTAATTTTCCTAGTGATATTATTGTGTCGTAGGACACGTAGTAATATTCATTGCAATATTATAATTACTATGTTACTCCTTTATTAGTTTATCTTTTGTCTTTGCTTTGAAAGTAAGGTGTTTTTTTTACCATAACAAGAATATTTTTTAAGAATTATACAGAGTTATTTTGATAATTATATTGAATTATAATGTAACCCTTGAATAACATAATTCAATGATTCCTCCACAATGATGTTTTTGTATTTTTCATACTTGATAGAATAATAGAATTACTATATTATCCTTACTATTCAAATTTTTTAATCTTGGCTTTAGGGTCTTGGTTGTAATTTTTATAATTGTTTGTTTGTTATTATTATTTAATCCTGACGGCAAATTCAGTTTTGTACAAATAAAAAACAAAAAAGTTGTTAATGTGTGCCTTACATATGTTAAGTGCTCTACTGCCTTCTAGCAGCGCATGCGGTTGACTCTGATGGTTGTAATCGTGCTTTCACCACATCATATGATTCATCTTGGCATCTTCTTCCTTTTTAGGTGGCGTTGTGGTAATTCGACATGGTTGGTCTAAAATTTCTTTTGTTTTCTTTATTTATTTTTCCTTATCTTTCTTCCTTGAATTCTATGATGGCTATACAAAAAATCATACTGACCCTTCAATTTATTTTTTCTTTTGATTCAATTTTTATTCTCTTATTTGCAATTGTTTTATTTACATTGATTGTTTCTAATTAGATTTTATTTTCAATTTCATTCTTGGTCATTCTTTTAATTGTTATTTATTTTGTTTTGAATCATTTTCTTGATTGATTTATTTTTTTTAATTTCACCCCTAGGTATTTATTTTCATTTAATTTTTATGTCAAATTTGGTCCTATTTTTTAATTATTTTCTTAATGGATTTGTTTTTTACAATTCCACCTCTAAACATTTAATTTCATTTGATTTTTTTTCTAAATATTTAATTTCATTTTTTTTTTTCTAAATATTTAATTTCATTTAATTTTTATATCGAATTTAGCCTTAATTCTTTTAATTGATTTTTTTTTTGTTTTGCATTGTTTTTTTTATTGATTTTTTTTTCTTAATTTCATCCCTGTAAATTTGTTTGATTAAGAATCTTACTTCTTTGTTTTTCAGGTTTGTTTTTAATGGGTTCACCCTGGTCTCATGACCCGGGTAATAGATTTGAATAATTAAACTTAATCGACTTCTATATTTTTTAAAGCATTATTTTTTGAATATTTCTTTTGCCAATTTTTTTCGCTTTCCTATTTAGAGAGTCATTCCAATTTCATATCATAGGTCATGTGTTTGATTATTGACTTGGGTTGACTGTCGGGTTTGCTCAATGCTTTTTTTGTTATCTTTTTTTTTTTCGCTTTGACAAATTTTTAAAATTTATATTTTTAAATTGACTTGTAATAAACTTCTTGATAGGATCTAAATTTAGGATTTCATAGATTGCGAACTTTTTAAGATTTGACCATGTTTATGATGTTTGTTCGGGTTTGCTTGATTCTTAAAGATGTTTTCAATTTCATTCCTTCTAATTTTTTCTATCTTAAAATTTTGATCCTAATTTTTTTAATTGTAATTTTTTTATATGGGATATTTTTTTTTAGATTTCATCCTCATTGAGTTTTTTCTTATCAAATTTCAGCCTCATTCTTTTTCTTAGTGTTTTTTTTTTCTTTGCAAGTTTTTTTATTAATAGTTTTTCAACAATTCCATTATTAAAATTTAAATTAGATATCATTTAAGTTTTTTAATTGAACCTGAGTCTATGATTTAACAAGTTGCAAGTTTTTTATATTAGATTATGTTTAGCAGATTCACTTGAATTTATTTGGTTTCCCCTCTTTTTTTAAGCTGATGTTTTTTTTTTTTTTAAGCTTGACTCTGTTTTGTTTTATGGTTTTTCTTAAGTGAGGTTAGTATTGGGTTGTTTGATAATTCGGATATGCTTGAGTGTGACTCTTTTTTTTTTCTGTCAGTTTATTTATTGTTTTTTTTTGTATTATTTAAATGGTTACTTTAATCAATGACTCGAGACTTTAATTTTTTTAACATTTTGCTTTTTTTTTACATAAACAAAATTGTTCGGCATAGCCGTTCACTTTTTAATTTTTATTTATTTATTATTGCTTGGTATTGCATTCCAAATGATGGTATGACAAAATTTGAAAAAAAAAAACTAAAATTATTTTTATTTTTTTATTATTATTTTGATATGTTAGTATTAAAAATTTTTAAAAAAATAAAAAATAAATATTATTTTGATGTATTTTTTAGAAAAACACACTTTAAAAAAATAACAATGTCTACATTTCTAAACATGAAAAACCACTATTATTTCAAGGCTCGAGGATAGAAAAAAAAAAAAAGAAGTGTCTAACAATATTAATTGTGTGTTTGGCTTAAAGGTGTGTTCCTTTTAAAACACAAAACACACCTCACAAAAATAAAATATACATGTTTTTTATATGAATACCACAAAAAAAAACCCAACTAAACCTCTATTATATAAAAAAACTATTTAATATATGAATGGAAACAAAGCGATGTTCTTTCAAACACTAACAGTATAGTGGTCGCAACAGTGTTCCTAGTAAAACAAAATAGTTGTCTTTCCACTAATACGTGCATTAGTCAAGAAGAAATAATCTTCAATCTGAAAATTGCATCGTCCACATATATTATATTGATACCTTTAGCTTTGCTCAATTCATGCTCAGTATTCCCGCATTGACACGGTATATATAGACAAGGTTAACACCCAAGAAAACACAACCTCTTGAATCCTGAACAGTTACAAGAAATGGAGTTTTCAATGTTGTTCATCACCCTTCTTATTCTTCAAGCTATCTTCCCCTCTCAAGCATCGATCCAAGCAGCCCCTGCAAAACCACACCTCTTCCGTGAATACATAGGGGCCGAGTTCAATAATGTCAGATTCACCGATGTCCCTGTAAACCCTAATGTTGAATTCCATTTCATCCTCTCTTTTGCCATTGACTATGACACCTCAAGTTCTCCCTCCCCCACCAATGGAAAATTCAACATCTTTTGGGACACCGATAATCTAAGCCCTTCCCAGGTTTCTTCTATCAAGAAGCAACATTCCAATGTCAAAGTTGCCTTGAGCCTTGGAGGGGATAGTGTAGCGAATGACCATGCTTACTTTAATCCTTCCTCTGTTGATTCTTGGGTTTCAAATGCTGTTTCTTCACACACACGGATCATTCAGCAGTACAATTTGGATGGGATTGATATTGATTACGAGCACTTCCAAGCTGATCCTGATACATTTACAGAGTGTATAGGGCAACTCATTACAGCCCTTAAGAGAAATGGAGTCATCTCGTTTGCCTCTATAGCTCCTTTTGATGATGATCAAGTTCAGAGCCACTACTTGGCCTTGTGGAGGAAATATGGGCATCAGATAGACTATGTCAACTTCCAATTTTATGCATATGATCAGGGGACCTCGGTGGCCCAGTTTCTGAATTACTTCAACACGCAGAGTTCTAATTATAACAGTGGTAAAGTATTGGTGAGCTTTATCAGTGATGGAAGCGGAGGGTTATCTCCAGCAAATGGCTTCTTTACAGCCTGCAGTAAGCTTAAGAGTCAGAACCAACTCCATGGGATTTTCGTTTGGTCCGCAGATGACTAAGGCTGGTGGTTTCCGCTACGAAAAACGGTCACAAGCTCTGCTAGCAATTCCTCCCCAATATTGTTAATTACAATGAAATTCGGCTTGATTACTCGATGTGATAAATTAGATTCCGTGATCATGTACTAGTAATCATGATTATGTTTCTATGTATGCAATACTTGTATTTCAGATTCGGTTGTTTTTGCTGATGTTGGTGTGCCTTATTCCCTTAGATCAGTGCTGGATGGTTGGTCCTGTATTATTTCAAGTTACGTCTACCAAGTACTCGATGGATTGTCTGTGAGAATTATCTTTTGAGGGTATTTGATTCCGTGGTATGATTGTTTTTTTAAATATTTTTTATTTTGAAATATATTAAAATAATATTTTTTATTTTAAAAAATTATTTTATAAATCAAAATAATCTAAAAAATATAAAAATATATTAATTTAAAATAAAAAAATAAAAAAAAATTAAATTCTTTTAAAAATGTTTTCTTATCGCAGTGCTAAACACTGCCTTTAATTTGGCTCGGATATTCGGTCAGCCTATGGTCTTAATTGAATATCGGTCTTTGGTAAAAAAATCTTTTTCGCCTTGGTGGTTGGAGTGGTAATTATTTAACATTAAAAAAAATGATAATAATAAAATAAAAGACAATAGCTTTTTAATTTCCACATAATCAAAGTTCACCGTGGATTTAAATCTATGTGAAATTATTATTTTACCATTTTACAAAAACTGACAACTTTGCCATAAAGATAAACGGTTTTTTTTTTCATTTGAATTGTTAGTTATTTCCAAATATTTTAGTGCTTTATTATATTTCTTTACACAGTAAAATAACTTAATTATTTTTTAAAGTAAAAAAAATTTAAACTCGAGTAAATGAATTTTTTTTATTTTTTCAAATACGGTGAAATGACTTAATTATTTATTTTTATTTTTAATTTTATACTAGTTTTTCTTAAATATTTTTATTTTGTATAGTTTATTTATTTATTTACATGTAGAAATAAATAAATTCATGGAATTTAGTTTTTTAAGTGAAAATTCAACATCTCGCCCTTAAGTTTTGGCTAAACATTAACTCTAATTGAGGCTCGTGGTATTACGAAAGTTCATTTAGAAGCCAATTAAACAATAAGATTGACCTTATAGTTGACTTGTGTGCACGTTTTGAAAAATAAGATAATGAGAAAAATAAAATTTTCTCTTGTAAGAATATGGATGTTTCCTTGCCATAAATTTTAGAAATGGATCTTGGTAATTAAGAGATAATCTTCTCTATAAATACACAAATTAAGCAATCATGATGTTAAAAGAAAGGTACGAGGAATGTCTATAACTTTCATGTTTATAACTTTCTAAAAATAAGTCAATTCGATAAAGAAAATAGAACTTCAAATTAAACATTAAAATCTACTAGTTTTGTAAAGAAAACTAAAAAAACAAATAAAATGATATTTGGGCCAAAGAAAGAGAGAAGATCAGGGAAGAGACCGTGACTATAGTAGATAAAATGGGTTATTATTTATCATTGAAAAGGGGTAGAAAAAAAAAAGAACAGAAAGAGAGCATGTTACAAACAGAAACAACACGCTTCAACATATTCAAGGCAAATTATCTTTGTTCTTCTTGTTAATTTTTCTTTGATGTATTTCAATGAGAACATGCATGGTTTATGTCAAATTCATTATGAACTAAATTTTATTTTTCCGGGTTTAATGTAACATTATACAATTTAGATTTTAAGTTATTTTATTTCCAATGTTTTTGAGTGTTTATCATTAATCTTATTGCTAATAAATTTTTGACCAATTATTGTCTAATCTATTAAATCTAATAAGACCAAGAGGTAATTTATTATTAAAAGTTTTTAAGATTAAACACCACTAGTTGAGCGAGAAATATAGATACTTTACTGATTTATATTAAGAAAAATCCAAAAAACTTAATAAATATTCAATTAATTTAATTTACATAGAAATATGTTGAATTTTTAGATGAAGATATTTTTAATGTTGTTCAGAAGAAAATTTTGAATGATTACAGGATCATCGACATGAAAATTTGAAAATTTATAAAAAAGAATACTTGTATCTCAAATTCAATTGTTTTTTGTTAAAGTTGGTGTGCCTTGTTCCCATTGGCTCCATGTTGTATAATTGGTTCTGTATTTATTTAAAGTGAAGTCTATCAAGTGCTTGATGGACTGTTCGTGAGAGTTATATTTTGGTTTGGTTCATATATTCATTCAGCTTGTAGTCTTAATTGAGTATTGATCTTGATGTGAAATACTTATTTTTCCCTTATAAAAAACCAACAACTTTGCCATGAAGGATAATCCAATATTTTTCAATTGACTCCTTTGTCATTTCCAAATATATTTGGACAAATTTTTCTTATCATATTTTTCACATAGCAAAATAACTTAATTATTTTTAAAAGCAAAAAATAAAATAAAAATTAAGCTAGTGTAAATGAACTTTTTTCATCTTTTTTATTTTTTTCAAGCACAATGAAATGACTTGATTACTTATTTTTACCTATTTTTATATAATTTTTACCTATTATATTTTTATTTATGTTATTTTATCTTGAATATTTCAATTTTATATATATTTTATTTATTTATTTACATGTAAAAATAAATATATTCATTGAATTATGAGTTTTTAAGTGAAAAATCATTAAACATTAACCTTAAGAGGCTTATGGTGTTGAGGAAGCCCTTCTAGAAGCCAATTAAATAAGAAAAATTGCCTTTAAGATATCTAGTTGGCTTGTGTGCGCATTTTTAAAAAGAAGGGAATGAGGAAAATAAAATTTTCTACTGTAAAAATAAGAAAAATTCCTTGCCATAGATCTTAGAAGTGGCTCTTGGTAAATTAGAGACAATCTTCTATATAAATATCCAAATTAAGTGGCCTTGGTGTCAAAATAAAGGTAAGAGAAATATCTAAAACTTTTATGTCTGTTACTTTCTTAAAATAAATCAATTTGATAGAAAACAATTAGCTACAAATTAAAGGGTAAAATTTACCAGTTTTGAAAAGAAAATAAAAAAACAAGTAAAAAGAGATCCAAAACCAAAGATAGAGAGAGGATCAAGGAAGATACTATGACCATAACCGATAAAAAAAGGGTTATTTTTAGTCTTCACATTAAAAAGAGATAGAAATAAAAAGGAGAGAAAGAGAGCATATTGCAAACAGAAACAACACGCTGAAGTGGAGTGCTTCTTCAACACATTCAAAGCAAAAAAAGTTTTTACTCTTTTTATTAACTTCCCCTTATGTATTCCAATAAGAACATGGTTTATTTCAAATTCATCATGAACTAAAATTTATTTTTCTAGGGTTTTAGTGTAGTCTAGTTTTGATTACACAATTTAGATTCCAAGTTATTTTATATACAATGTTTTTCATGTCGAGTATTTATCATTAATTTCATTGCTTATAATTTTTTAGCCAATTATTGTCTAATCTATTTAATCATAATGAGACCAAGAGATAATTTATGATTACAAGTTTTAAAGATTAAACACCACTAGTTAGACAAGGGATATAAATGCTTCATTATGATTAGTTTGATTTTAGATTAATATAAAACCAAATAACTTAGTAAATCTTCAATTACTTTAATTTACATAGAGATATGTTGAACTATTAGGTAGACATATTTTTAATGTTGTTTAGGAAAAAACTTTGAATAACTAAGGGATATTTTAAACATCAACATGGAGATTTAAAATTTTATAAAAATAAATAATAAATCATGTGGGATTAGCTAGGTAAAATCAAAAGCTCTAGGATTTTTTTTTTATTGTTTATGCAACCTTAAGTTCTGCTCTTTGTTTCTTTTAATTTACTCATGTCGAACACTTTAGTTTAGTTTAGGTGGTCAACTAAAAATAACTCTGTTTTATTTCTAAATATTAATTAATTTGATAAATTTCAATACTTGATAGCACATTTCATCATAGTAGATTTGTCACTCTTTTATTCACAAAACTTTACCACTTGTGGTGATTTTGTTTACCTGCAAAGACTCATTGCAAGGAGAATATGAAGAAGGAAGGTCAACCCTAAAGGGTAACTCAACTAGTTAGGTCTTGAGTTTGCTCATTAATGGTCACGAGTTTGAGTCTCCTCAGGACCTGTGGAGGCTTATATGATCGTTAATTTTAGGGTCTATAAAATTAATTGAGGTGCACGCAAGCTGACCCGATCATTCATGTTAATAAAAAAGAAGAAGAAGAAGGAAAGTTTAATCAAGCCTAGACTCTCAACACAATCAAGCTCGAGCGTAAAAAAGAAAAGAAGAAGAAGAAAGAGAAGAGGGCGTAATAGGGCCTAGAACCTTGTCGCATGTGTGCGGTGTCGCGACGATCATCCTCCACACTCATGGTGTATGTATTTGCGATGGCGGTGGTCTGGCCGGCGTGAAGGGCAGCATGGTGCCAACGGTGATGTCAGACGATGGCTGAGGCGATGGTCTTTCTTCTTCTCCTCTCTGCTTCGCTGTGCTATTTTCTTCCTCTGTGTTTCGTTCTCTTTGTCAACAAGGTTTCTTCCTTCTCTGTAGTGGATGTGTGGCCTCCCTCCTGTTCGCAGTGGATCACAGTGGTGGGGGAGAGGCACGACGGCAACTGCTGTAGTTTTTTCCTCTTCCCCGTGTGTTGCCTTTGTCAACAACGTCCTCCTCTCTCTGTTTTATTCCTTCTCTCCCTCTCTGGTTTTGCTGGCGGTGGTAGCGCTGATGGTGGTGGAATGGCAGTGTTGCTGTGGCGGTGGAAAGGAAACACAGCGGTGGTGCCTGGGGGGTGAGGAACGGTCCTTCTTCTTCTATATGTTGAGATCACCAGTCTCTATTCTTCTCCTTTCTTCTTCCCCCCTTCTCTTTTTTTTCTTCTGTTTGGACCAAGCTTCTCTCCTCTAAAAAACAAACTCTCTCCTTTGTTTTCTGTTCTCCCCCCCTCACATTCGTCCCCCTAGTTTTTTTTTCTGTTTTCAACTACTCAAAACACCCAGCCCTCTTTTGTTTTCTCCAATGTTTCTTTCCCTTCTTTCCTTCTGTTTCTTCCCTCCTACTCTCTTGTCTTTTCCTTTTAGTGTTCTATTTTTATTTTTTTTAAGAAAAGAAATGTAATTTGGAAAAACTCAAAAATGAGTTATGACAAACCTCAATCTAATCGAGCCCATGGAGAACAATAGAGAAAAGGAAGAAGGGCTAATCGAGGGGGAGAAAGGAAAAGGAGTAAGAAAAGAAGAATAAAGAAGGAGAAGAGAAAGGAGAAGGAAAGACCTAACTAGGCCTGAAGGAAAGAAAATGAAGAAGACAAAGATAGGAGATAAAAAAAAAAAGATAAAAAAGAAGAAGGGACAACTGTAGCAATTAGCTTATTCGTTCATGTTCCTGAGAAAGCCCATCCTCTCAAAGAACTCACGCACGAACAGCTAAACACCTCACACTACTGTGTTTTTTCGACTTAAAATCAGAAAAACTCGTGCTGTAGAAAAGTGTTATTAAAAAAAAATAACAACACAAGCCCATCAAATCACGAAGGAAAGCTCAAATTCAACGGAAGAACTTCTTGACACCCTGAATTTCCACACGCAATAGCCAAGAGAGCTACAAATTCGTTGCTGGTGGAAAACGGAATCATGAAATTAACCACTAGCAAGAATACAACGGGCTATAGCAAAAACACCACCAGAGCAGGAATCAAAAGATAAAAGCCACAACAAAACAAAAGCAATGCAATCATCCACAGAAACCAGTGACCCTGTCTTCCATTTCTACTCCCACGAGACCAGACCGAGCAAAAATTGACAAGTGGTGCATGCCCAATAAAGACAGCTAGCTCTTTCCTTGCAGGGCAATACAAAAATGTACTGCGCCTTAAAATCATCCTCGCTCGATCTAAAAAAAATCCTCCACTATTTCTTAGAGGGGAATAAAAAAAAAAAAAAAAAAAACAAAGCCCCAGAGCCCGCTCTCATTTTTCGCATCAAAATATTTTGAACCCCCGCCTTCCTGTTATTTCCTTTTTGTCTCGAGCTCAATCAAATCAAATCAAGCCAGCCAGCCCGCCCCCCTCTCGAATTCCCCAAATCCCTAATTTCTCTCTCGCCTTTCTCGTTTCTTTCTCCCTGCCTGTTGCGCACAGAGGATCTTGCTATTTTGTGATCTCTGTCAAAACCCTAACTTTCAGGGTTTTAGTCTCTTCTGTTTTGTCTCCATGGCGAGTGAAGCCCTAGAAGAGAAGAAATCAGAGGAGGAAGCTCCTGCTGCTGAGGAGTCAAAACCAGGAGCAGAAAGGGAGCAGACTGAAAACGAAGGACCGATGGAAAGTGCTGAGAATGAAGCGAAGGAGGAGGCCGACAACGAAGAAGTGAAAGGAGAAGAGGAGACTGCGAAAGAGGGTGCAGAAAAGGAGGAGTCCTTGGGAAATGAGGAGAAAGAAGAAGAAGCGAAAGATAAAGGAGAGGAAGAGGTAGAGAACAAGAAATCCAGGCGAAGAAGCAAGAAATCGAGTAGGAATTCGACTGGGAAGAAAGTGAAGGAGCTGGTGACTCCGAGTAGTGACAGGCCTACCAGAGAGAGGAAGGTGGTGGAAAGGTACTCTGTGCCTGAGCCTGGACGGTCGGCGACCAAGCCTTTTTCTATTGAAAAGGTGAGATTACTCAAATCTTGGTGTTTATCGAATAAAAAAAAAAGTCTTTTTACTCAAATTTGCGTGTTTATCTTAAAAGAAATGGTTTCTGGGTATGTGGGTTTTGAGATAATTGTGGCTTTTTTTTGTGATTACAGGGACGAGGAACACCTCTTAAGGACATTCCCAATGGTATGTTTGTTTTAGTTGGTTGTTTTGGCGCGTACATCGTTTGATGATTGTATGTATGGATTTGTTTGTTGATCCTGTGTTATTGTTGGCGTTGGTGTTTATGTAGTGTATTCTATTCTGTTATCTATGTAGTGACTATGGTTTCTAAACTCTCTGAAATTATCAAGAAACAATAGAACAGATAATGACTAACATAATCGCGATTAAGCAATGATAACAAGTTTTGACGCATCTATGGTCGATGCATGTCTTGTATGCTCTAATTTTGTGTGAAACGAGCGTGCGTTAATTCTGTGATAGTATATGATGGGTTTCCAGTCAACAGTGTGGGGATTCATTATGTTGCATGACTAAAGTACATTGTTGAGAAAAGTTAACAACTGCTTAGGAGGGAAAGGTATTAGTATTACTGGGGACATGTTTCTCAAGTGCGAACAATGGAGTCCATTGTACAGTGTGTAGTCACTTCTGCAAACAAACGTTTTGGTAGATATGTAGTATAGGGGAAGGTTTGATTGTGTAGTAGGAATTGGGTTCTATCTTAATAATTAGTTTTAAAAGTTGTTGCTTTGCATATGAAGGCACGCATGCCATTGTTTTAAATGAATGTAAATCCATTCATGAAAGGAGAAAATAACAATTGTTCCATTGTTTCCTCCGTGCTTGCCTAACTTGGAGGAAAACTCATCCCAATTAAGTCTTACTTCTGAGCTAATTGTCACAGTCTTCATGGATCTTGCTGTCTTTTTTGTTCCACTAAATTTATGGATGAACAAAATTGTGGCATAGGTTATCAATAACATGAGAATATTCTCTGGATAAAACTATAAACAACAAACAAAAGCTTTGGTCTTGGTGATTCAGAATTCAAAATTGTAAATTTTGGTGGCATGAACTTTCATAACACAGGTGGGTTTACTCTTAATGGGTTTTACTGTTCAGGGTACTTGCATGCTGTGCTGGGTTCTAATTGTTCTGGAAAAATCGTCCTGAAAATAGAGGATGCCATCCATTTTAATTGGTGTTAGAAGTCCGGTAGGGATGCGTGTGCATGAAATTTTAATGATTCCTCAAACAGGACAAGCTTGATGGCATGTATGAACTCTTCCAAGATTTTTCACACATTTGAGATGTGAGCTAATATTTTGTTTGGCATCCTTTATTGTATCTTGGCTTTCTCTTGATAGGGTTTTGGGCATTTTTATATACTATCATTTTTGTCATTAGTGTCAAAGGATGCGCAAGTATTTTATAGGAAAGGAGATAGATTCTCAGGTTCTGAATTTAGAATGCAGGAATACTAAATTTCCATAAAATATTGCAAATGAAAGAGATTTTCCTGGACATCTAGAAGGAACAGATTTTCTTATCTTGTTGACTTGCACATGGTTTGTCTTACCTTTTATTCATCTTTTTTGTTACAGCAGACTGGCCTGTTTTTTGTCTGATATTCTGAACTTTTCAGTGGCTTTCAAGTTGTCCAAGAGAAAACCTGATGACAATCTGCAGATTCTTCACTCGATTCTGTTCGGAAAGAAAGGAAAGGTGCCTGCCTGATGGTCTTTTGAAATGTTTGTTTTAATTCATCTTCCTTTGTTGCTGTCTTGGTTGGTTTTTTTTTAATCATCATTGATTAATTCTTTTATATTTATGACCATTCTAAACTATGTTATTTTGATTCTTAGGCACACACTTTAAAGAAGAACATAAGCCAGTTTTCAGGCTATGTGTGGGTTGGGAATGAGGTACCGGCATTCTTGCCTTTTATTTTCTTTACATGTTTATGCACATGTTCGTGTATTTATGCATTTCTTGTTGCTTGTTGCACAAGCATGCACTCTGGTGAAAACAAGATTCTATCCCTAATTTATTCATGGCAGCATCTCTTGTGTTTAACATTTGTATGTGCCTTGAAACTGTTTTGATTGGTTTTGTCACATCTTATCAGGAAAAACAGAAAGCAAAAGTAAGGGAAAAGCTTGACAAGTGCGTCAAAGAGAAGTTGATGGATTTTTGTGATGTGCTCAATATCCCCATAAATAGGTCTGTTGTGAAAAAGGTTGGTATCACCTATTTTAGAAGTTATGTCTTCATGTGATTTAAATTCACCTAGAATAGTCACTTGCTTGGGCCTTGTTTTCAGGAGGAACTCACTGTAAAAATATTGGAATTCTTGGAATCCCCACATTCCACCACTGATGTTCTGCTTGCTGACAAGGAACAGGTTCTCCATTCTCTAAATATTTACATATTGCAGCATTAGGTAGCCATTTACTGTTAATGTGAAAGCTGATATTTAGTGCTTATTTTTTTTTTCAGAAAGGTAAGAAGCGTAAGGTCTCAACCAGCAAAAATATGAGTCCTGGTGAAGCATCAACGACACCAGCAAAGGTTTGTGGTATTTTCTCTGTATAAAACATTATATGGAGCTTTTCTTTAATAAGATCTTGGATGGATGTGTTTTCTTGATGCACTCCAATAGAAGTGCTTTGTTCTCTTTGATGTTGCTTTTGGTGACCTTTAAATATCGTATTGGCTGTGGGCTATTTTTGGTAATTAGCACTTTTTTTTTTTAATATTGGTGAAATAACAGTTTGAAAAAGAATTGGCAAAATTGCATGGTTGTACATGTCTTGACATTCAAACTTGTCGCAATTCAGAATTACAACATTTAAAAAAATTGTGAAATAGGCTGCACACGAGGAGATAGGAGATAGGAGAGAGAAAAAGAAATAAAAAAAAGGCAAGTGAGCCACATGACATGTAATTTGTTTTCCATCCAATTTATTGCTGTTTTGAGTTTCATCATCCTTGAAGTCCAAACTGACATGCCCAGGATGTCCTTTTAATTAACAACCGTGAACTATATTGGATAAATGATGTATTTTCTTGACTTCATCTTCCATTTATGTTTGCTATTTCTCAACTGTTTTAATCAGCAAATTGGAACTTTCCTAAGCCTTCAAGACCAATTTTCTAGAACATTAGTGCTCTGCTGAAGGGTGCTTTATGACATAGTTCTTTGAAGGTGGTGTAAATAATGAAAGATACTGCTTTTGCCCATCTCTTGTTTTTAATTTTTTATCTTCAAGATAATATGACACTCCTACTTTGCTGATGCATGTTCTGGTTTTTATGTGAGCTGGTTATGAATTCTTTACTTCATTGTTCCACAGAAACGAAAACAAACACCTCAAAGTGGACAGAAACGAAAGCATTCGTTCAAAGATGAGGACGACGACGACGAAGATAAAGATGAATCACCAGATGCTAAAGATGATTCGGAAGATGATGGTGAAAATGAGACAGGAACGAAAGACATGAGTGATCACGAGGAGACTAAATCAGAAGAAGAGGAGGATGAGCCAAAGGAGCAGACACCATCTAATAAATCAAAAAAATCTTCTAAGCAGAGTTCGGTGGCTAAAAGTGCAGAAAAAGCTACCCCCGGCAAGAAGAACACCCCTGCAAAACCTGTTAAAGGTCTAGAAAAATCAACCAAAAAATCTTCTGACTCATCATCAAAAAAAGGTGCTAAAGATACTGATGGAACTTCTGGTTCAATTTCTAAATCAAAGGGATCTGCATCTAAGAAACAAAAAGTTGAAAAGGAAAACCCGAAGGACCGAAGTGCTTCCTCTAAAGACAAGGTCACTGTCAAGAAACAGTCAACCAAGTCCCCATCAAAGGCTTCTGCAAAAGATCAAGGTGCAGTATTTTCATTCTACTCTTGATGTTTGAAGTTTTTGGTTTTAATTTGTGATTGTCTGGAGCTTTTGAGCAAGTGATTTACTCTTTTGCATTGTGGCTCCTTAACCCTCTTTTATGCTATTTATTAATTTTACAGTTATCATTGTCAATAAAATACAGGTTACTTTACATCTATCAATTATTTATTGATTTTATAGTTGTCATTGTTGTGATTGATTTTATAGTTATCATTGTTCTTTAAACATCAACTTTCTTTCTTCTAGTTGCTTTTGCACTCTTTAACAGACAACTTTATTGGATTCATCTCATTTTTTTGTGCACTTTTTTTTTGGTGATCAGAAATTTGTCAAAAAGGAAGTTTGAGATCAGTGGAAGTTTATCACTGTTGGAGGGCATTGAAACATGCTAATTGAAGACAGCAATGATTTTTTAAAGGAGATTGGGCTAGGATAGAGCAGTAATTATCAAGTGACAATAGAGGTTGTGTTTTTAATGAATATCCAAGAAATATGTGGTGGGATTGTATTTGATAGATCCATAGATAACATGGCTGGGTAGGGAGTGTTAATTTTGAGAGAACAAATATTCATGCTTGGAGTGAAATGTTACCCATCTGATTTGTTAAATGGTTTGTCCTACCAAACATAATTAGAGGTAGTTTACACGGGTAATTTTTCTCCCCTTTCACCTCCTTCATAACACCTTAAATGTATCTATATCAATATGCTTTTTGAAGATTATACATGTAATCAGGCCCAACTTTGTCGTTCTTAAAAGAATTGAGTGGGCAAACTTAGTGGTTAAGCATAGAGGACATCTTATGTTGCAGAGTTTAGAGAAAGGACAAAAATATACAGCAGCAGTTTTTACTGAGAAATGATGCATGTCTACTCTTTCAATTGTAGAGAAAATAGGATGGAGTAACAGATGTTATTTGGAGAAATAATACGAAGAGTGAAATGATGTCATTGTGGGAAGTAGCAAGATGTGGGGAGAGAAAGCGACTAAATTGACATTCATGGAGTGCTTGTTTCCTTGGAATGGAGAAAGATTGTCTGTATAATAGTTATCCATAACATCTTGGATTTAATTTTTGTTGTGCTTGGTAGGGGTTTTTGTTAAGCCAGAAACAAGGCTACAATGGATAATGGTCCATTGGCAATTTGCTGATTAAGTGTGTGTCTGGCATTGTGGTAGCTTTTGTGGTTAAAAAAAGATAGGTTTAAAAAAAAAACACTTTTAGTTGTAGTTTTAAAAAATGTGCTCAGTTAAAACTGCTTTAAGATGGATTTTTACATGTAAAATAAATGAAAATCAAGTTATTTTAACTTTTATAAATCCAAAGTTTGGAACACTATTATGTGCAGGGCACGATGCAAAAAGAAAAAGCTATCTGGCTAATGAAATGGTTTTTTATCTGTGATTGGGCAAAAAGCAGAAGCTATCATAATACCAAATGGTCTCGTAAATATCATGTTTTGCTTTTAATTTACTTGTCAAATTGATTTTGTACTTGCATGATCTCCATTTGTTTTAAAGTTATTTCAGAATTTGTTCCCTTGCCAAATGATTTTATGTTGGAAAATTAGGTAAAGCCAAGTCTAACAAGAAGGCCAAGGCAGAACCCACCAGACAAGAGATGCATGCTGTTGTAGTAAATATTCTGAAGGAAGTTGATTTCAATACTGTAAGTTTTGCCTGTGATTTAGCTTTGCAATTTGAACAGTTTTGACAGTTTGTCTTGCTTGTTACACCATCCTCAAAAATCTGTTTTTGGTGATGTGCAGGCAACTCTATCTGATATTCTCAGACAACTTGGTATGAATGGCTCATATTTCATTTATTACTTGGATGTTGGCACATTTCCATTCCAACTTTGCTAATCACATGTATAAATTTGGTCATATTAGGTGCCCACTTTGGCATAGATCTAATGCATAGAAAAGCGGAAGTGAAGGATATCATTACAGATGTGATAAATAGCATGTCTGATGATGAAGAGGAAGGTGAAGGGGAGGAAGCTGAGGATGATGCTGAAGCTGGTGATGATGCAGATAAAGATGGAGACGAGGAGGATGACTAGTTCATTTTAATACAGATGCTTATTTGACTCTTGTGGAACATGAGGTATGTGGTGTATTCTCCAGACATGATCCTCCACTAGAGGGTTTCAACCGCAGATATCGATGGTGCACTACTGTTGCATTTGGGATCTTGTTATAGTTTCCAGATGAAAATACCCAACTGGGTTTGTTTTGTATCATATGCTTTTAGTACCTTTTGCTCTTACAAGTAGTACTGAGCTGACCTAAATGATTGGTAGTTTTATTTCCCCATCCCCACCCCCAACTTAATCCCTTTTCGTTTAGATTTGGTTTTTAGGTGTATTTGTTGACTCTTTCCTTCAACTGAGTAGAGGTTTGAACTGCAACTCTCATGTGGTCCTTAAAGGTGTTTATAACCATGAACCTTGTAGGTTGAATGTTTTGCAAATTTATTCTAACAGTTGAAAAATCTCTTTTAACTTAAATGTTATTGCTCTTTGTTTTGTTATGCAATTTAATAGCCTTTATGATTTGAAACAGAGAGATGTTTACGAGAAGTAATTGTCACTTTGAGAATTAAGTGCCACCAATTGTTGCTTAGCTTACCAGCAATTAATTTTATTAGAGTTGTTAGTTTGGGAGGAACTCTTAAGTTTGATTCTCAAAAACCAAATGATACAAGGTCATTATCATTATCAATGGAGTTATTCATGTGGTTAAATGCTGCTGCTCTCTGAATTGGTATCCATCCTTATCTTTGGATCCCGGTCTTTTCGTTACTTGAACTAGCATCAATGGAGTTTACGTTCATTGTCGGAGCCCGTCCTCTTCGTTACCTGAACTTGCATAATGGGGGTGTTCAAACCCATGAAAGTGGTGATCGTTTCAAACAGCGCTAGCTTTTGTGCTTTGGGATCTAGGTTTCACACGAGGCAAGATTTCCTATGGACTTGGTCCCTCAGCCAAAAAAAGTTGGGTCGAAATGTTTCAACCAACAAGCTACCAATCAGTGTTTTTTCATTTTTTTTCTTGCTTGGGCTGACATCAGGCTAGCAAATGCAAAATTTCTTGCAACGTTGAAGATCGGGAGGGCACCTTTTTCTCTGCTTCAGCCATGCATTTATTATCTGCAGGTGCACACGGACACCATAGCCTGATGAAATTTCAGGTGGAAATGTATACAGTCGGTAACACAAATCATTAATTTGCATTGTTAACCATTTTACATTATATAAAGGGTTTCTATTGAGTAGTCACCCAGCTCATGGGTCCATGACTTGTATCTCCATAACATAAAAAATCAAACTAAAGTGGGTTGCAGGGATTCGGCACGTAATTTTATCTGTAAAAGCTATAGACCAGGCAACATTTTTGTTTACTAGAAATCTAATAAAATAAATGGAAGTTAGCAAGTTAGCAAATTTTGGACGCCCAACCCCACCGACTACATAATTAAACTTGTTTTGCATTGTAGTTGCGGTTGTTTTTTAAATAATTTTTTGTGTCAATTAATAAAAATATACAAAAATTTAAATTCTTTTAAAAGTATTTTTGCAACGCAAAAACAAACAAACCTAAGTCTTCTCTTTCACCTCAATTTTGCTAGCCGGTGATGTTTTGGTTCTTCGGTAGTAGGCTACCACAACCCATAGATGATCTCTCCATAATCGGCAACAAGGACACTGTCACCTTGACCAAAAGAAGACTAAAAAAGGTGCTGTTTTCAATGGCTTTTGGTACGGTTTCTCCATTAATACAGCTGCACGAGGAATTTTTACGAAACTAAGGATCAACATCACCTGTCCTTATCATGTTGTAGTGTTTTGTTAACAATATTCAATGTTCATCAGGTACATTCCATCCTATATATATCTCCAACATCATTATACACATAGCTACCCTGTTTCTAATTTCATACTCTAGTATTGCAGCTATGCAACTTCATCAGACATACAAGGGATTTATGGTCTGTAATCTTTGGTGTTCAAGGAGCATATGTGCATTTTCTGAAAAGATTCTAGATCTTTTCCATTGTTTGGTTTGTTGAATCATCTTTCTTTGCTTATGTGATTCCACCTAAGATAGAGTTTATATACCATGAATTTGCTGAGATTGAAGATGTGTAAAACACCAGCAAGCGTTATGCAGAGGAAATGCTTTATAGATCCTTTTTGTTTTGATCCAGAGAAACTTCCCCAACTCAAGGAAAAAGCCATGGAAGATGGAGTTTTAGCCAAGTGCACAACGTTTGAAGCTCGCTCAGCCTTCGTGTGGAGAGCTAGATGCCAGGCATTAAGGATGGTAGCTGATCAGCAGATAAAACTGCTGTTTGCTGCGGATGGACGGTCTAGATTTGAGACACCAATACCTGACACTTTGGCAATGCGATTTTCTTAACAAATTCTCTGAGCAAAGCAGGAGTGCTAATGGATAAACAGTTGTCCTACGAGCAGGGCTGGTTCAGGAGGCCGTTAAAATGGTTGATGACAGTTATGAGATCAGCGACAGCTTATTTTGAGGTTACAAGAGCCAGGCGTTCTCTGGCTGAAACTCTTCTAATCACAACTTGGTCTAGGTTATCTTTCCAGACAACAGACTTCGTTTGGGGGTTGCCTTTTTTATCAGGGCCTGTGGCTCTACAGAAGGAAGAAATGCTTTTCCTTTCTCACGGGAAAGAGAGGAAAAACATCAATGTGCTTCTCGGCAAGCCAGCTGTAATATTCTGAAAGAAAAAGAAAAAATTAATAGGAAATGACAACAATGTCCTTGGAGGAGTAAGCATTCTGTATAAATAAGTTAGGGACACTTTGGTAATTGCATAAAGTTGATAGATATAGATAAAAAGAGAGACAAAAGGAAGAAGAAGAAATTAGAATTTAGAAGAGAAGACCGAAAGAGGGAAAGAAGAAAAAGAAAGAAGAGGAAAAGATAAAGAAAGAAGAAAAGAGTTAGAGAAAATAAGTTTTTAAGCTAAGCACTATACTTTGATATGTATAATTGTTATAATTAGTTATGATTTTGAATTAATTAAGAATTATGGATTTGAATTTTATGTTTTGAGTTTAGTTGAATGATTAATTTAAATATAATGGATTTCTGAAGTATAAGTTGAAATGTTAAGGATATGTAATTTTAAGGATATTGGTGGATCGAGATTCTGAAATTTCAATCAACTGGTTGACTAGTTAGCTTGATGGTTTCAGTTTACTGGCTGGCCTAATGGCTTCGATCGATTGGTTTGCCTGATAGTTTCAGTCGATCGTTTGGTCAATTTTGATCGATTTGTTGACTGAACAATAGGGGTTGATCGGTTCTTTTATGTTTGGTCAGTTTAAAATATGTTTGAGACCGACCAGATGAGTATGTTTTGGTTTTTTATTGTATGAGTTAAGTCTTTAAGAAATAATCATGTTTATTTGATTATGACCCTATAGTATGTCAATTAAAATATTTATACTAACAAGATAGTGTTAGTTTCTGTGCACATCATAATTCTGAATCTTAGTTAGTCACGAGACTTACCAACTTGTGGTGACTAATCATTCCACAATCTAGAGCATTATGATCACTGTATATTGATTTTTTTTATGAGCCTTGCCTCATGATATTTTTTGTTGTGGTCTGCTTGTGGAACTCAATTGTAACAGAATGAAGCAAGCTTGTATATATTTCTCATTGTTGTATCACCTTGTAGGTGTATATTGGATGTTATTACTTACTAAGTTGTTGAATTCACTCTCTCAATATTTATTTTTTTCAGGCTTATAACTTGTTAGCATGTTGTTTTTATTATTATTGTAATTGATACTATTCTATTATGTCTAGTTAGTGGTCTACATTTACTATATTGTATTAAGAATTGTATCAAATTATTGATTTATATTATGGACTGAATTATGATATCAAATGCTATGAAGAACTCTAATTGAGTTAAAAAGAAAGAATTTGTATGTAGATTTAGGTTTGTATAAATAAGGAACTTAAAGGGGAACTTTACTTATATGTCGATCATGGATCCAAAGATTGGGTCGCGACATCAATTGCTGCCATGAAAATCTTTGAAGAACTAATGAAAATTTGATCAATCAAATATTCATCAAAGTTGGCGAGGTCTTCTTAACTTCTATTATTGCAATTGATTATTGCATAGTGAAAAGATCAAAAAGCTCTTATCAAATGGCAATTTGGTACCTTTTCATTTAAGATAATTTATTTTTGATAGTGACTTCATTCAGCCGCCTGAAGTCTACACAGAAACGCCAGGAGTTATCCTTCTTTTTGACCAAGAGTACTGGCGAAGCAAAGGGGCTCATACTTGGTTGTATGATGTTATTGCTTAACATTTCTTTGACCATCTTCTCTATCTCCCCTTTTTGAAAGAAGGAAGTCTTATACGGCCTGCAATTTACAGGTGAAGCTCCTGTGTGCAGAAGAATTTTGTGATCATGCCTCCTCCTTGGTGGTAATGCAGTAAGCTCTTGAAAAACCTCTGCATAGTCTGCTAGTAGTTGCTCTACTGTTGGATTAGGCAAGTCTGTCCTAGTTGCTGTAATGGCTTCTACAAGAAAAAATTGTCCAACAAAACCCATAATGGAAGTTTTCAAGTTCTTATGGACCTTCTCTAGTGTCATTGCTTGGAGGCTGGCAGTTTCGATGATGCCTCTGAGCTCTAGCATCCTTCCTTCCTTTTTAAATGTCAGTTTCATTTTGATGAAATCGAACAGGATTGGTGAGAATTTTCTTAACCAATCCACTCCTAACACCATGTCGCACCTCCCTAGCTTCAGAATTCTTAAATCTGCTATGAATTCGTAATTCTGCATAAACCATGTGAATCCGGCTGTATAGGAGTCACATAGTATGATACTGCCATTAGTAACAGTTACTGCTAACACCGGAGAGTTCTCAACAGGAAGTTGTAGTTCCCCCGCTATACTGGAATCAAGGAAGCTGTGGGTGCTGCCACTGTCAATGAGAATGATCAGATCTCTGCTTTGATAGCTTCCTCTAATTCGTATGGTATTGTGAGCGTAATTATTTGCTAATGCATTCAAGGATAAGCCATATTCTTCAATCTTGCTATCAGGTGCTATATCTGTACTGTTGTTCCCTGACGTGGCATCCATAAATTCCTCCTCTTCCTGGCCTTCCATCATGTGCAGTCCTTTGGCAATGCACTTATGTCCTGGCATAAATTTGTCTCCACACTTAAAACATTGCCCTAACCTGCGCCTCTGCTCATACATGGTTTCTGAGACCTTTGGTGTCTGCAAATTGTTGCTCACATAGTTGGATTGAGGAGTACTAAATGATCTTCCCATCCCTGGCTTGGTAGTGAATATGTTCTTCCTTGCCAATATGTTGTTTGATTCCTCCTGCCACTTTGCTTGATCAAAGGTTGTCATCAACGTGCCTGGCTTCAGTATCTTTAACATGGGTTTAATGTCCTCTTTTAATCCACTAATAAAGCTGGAAATGTAGTAGGACTCTGGCAGTATGGGATTGAGTGAATGCATTAGTGATTTGAGATCTTCAAACCTCTCCACATACTCCTCCATACCATTCTCTTGTTTTAGTTTGTTGAATTCTTTCACTATATCCTCTCTACTACCAAACCGGCTGCATATGGCCTTTGAGAACTCCTCCCATTCTAGATTAACATCCAGTCCACACATGTACCCTTCGAACCATATTTCTGCTTTTCCTTCCAAATACGGGGAAGCTATTTCCACCCATTGCTGCCATGGAGTTGCATTGAGTTTGAAAAACTTGTTGCACCTTCTCAGCCATCCTCTAGGATTGTCTCCTCTAAAGGTGGTTAGATCCAACTTAGTGAATCCTGCACTGAACATAGCTCTATGCTGTTCCTGCCCGTAATTTGCATCTCCCTTCATAGGACCTTTCCCTTTTGAAGGTATTCCTTCAAGGTTGCCCCTAGCTGGAGTCTGTAGTATTCCTTTAGAAGTACTCCCCATCTCATTTCCCATCACGTGGTGAGCAAGAAACGCCTGGAACTGACTGGATAGTGTTTCTAGTTGAACACTGATCTGCTCATTCTTCTTACTTTGTTCCTCCCGCTGTTCTTGAAATTCTTGCTGCATGATCTGCATTCGTTCATCCAGTTTCTTGCAGTGTTCTTCCACATTTTTTACCATGGTGTTGGATCTTAAGGCTCTGATACCAATTGTTAAGGTTGCTTAACAAGTGAAGAAGAATTGGAGAAGAAGTGAAGAAGAACTGAGAAGAAAAGAAGTGAAGAACAGAGAACTGTTCTGAGAATGCGAGAGAGAAGAATAGAAACTGAATGTTCTGTATATTTTTCTATATCCCCTGTTGGATCTTCACGTGTGCTTTTATAGTAACAGAATGAACTACTAACGGATTATCCTAACTGAATTAACAACCTGTTAACTAATTCTCCAACTAACTAACTGACTTAACAACCAAAAGGTTGCGTGCTGCAGACGTTAGCCATCCTGCAGTGCTTTACTTCATCTTCTGTATGCTGCCTTCTTTCTTAGAGATTAGGTACGTAACATTCTGATTGGAAAGAGAGAGAGAGAGAAGCAATGATGATGGGATGTGCAGAGAGAAAAAGAGGGTGAAGGGAAGGAGGCGGCTGATTGTGAATGGAAGTTAGTTTATATACTTAGGGTTTGGGGTTGCAGGTGGAGTTCTTGCAACTTGTAGTATTTTAGTGTCTTAACATTTTTTTATTAGTTTTTGTAGGGCTGTGGTGAAGGGAGAGCACAACTTGCAGAATGAAAAATGAAACCTGAAGTAATGAGAAAGATTTGATGACCATTAGAGGATTAAATGAGAATCAAAGAAGATCGGAATGACAGAGGAAATAAAAGCAACTGATCATGCAATTGAAAAACTTGAAAGCGGTTTTTGTAATCATTCATCGTTTTTTTTACTAGCTGAAGTTTTATAATTATCAGTTTGCATATTCAGGATCTTAGGCTAAGCATGCTGTAGTTTCCAGAATTTGATATTCAAGTTTTATCATCTGCATTGAACTATCTTCAATGAGTTGTAACTTGAATGATTTTAGTATTTTTCTTCCTAGAAAATCTTGAATTCAAACCTCTTTTTCATAGCATAAAAGATTACATATAATTTGAAAGTAATAAATCATATCAAATTCCTTCAAATTATTAAATTGGATCTTTAATTTTCAATTTCATCAAATTATTAAATTGGATCTTTAATCTCTTTTATAGAGGATTTGGTGTCGCTGCATCAACTTAATTATGACACTATATATAGTGACCATTTCTGATAATTTTGTTACGGATCAAAAATATTTAGTGACACTAAAAAGTGTTTTTAAATATATTTTCAAAAGCCATTACATATATATATATATATATATATTTTAGTGTAATGATAGTAAAATATGATGTTAATTTTAGCAACACACCGTGACTAACACAATAAAAAGAGTCGTTATTTAATAATTAAAAAAATTAAAAATTCTAAAATTGATATTGGTTTTTTAAAGATTCAGGAATTAGGATAGCATCACCCTTATCTTATCTTTTCAAATGAAAGATTATCATTTTTTATCTTTTTCTAAGTTATTTTATGATATTATATTCTGATTTTATTTATGATTTATTTAAAAATAAATATCAATTTCTAAAAATTAAAAAACTTGTCAAAATAACGTTAATCCCTAAAAATATAAAATTGCATAGCTTGTTATTTTATGGCACTAGCCTTAATATATATATATATATATATATATATATATATATAAAATTTAACTAAAATTTTGTCATCTTTAATTTCTGAAATAGGACATTTCACCATTCTTTTGAATTTTAACAAAAAAAAATATTTAAACCCTTTATTCTCGATTATATTAATTTTCTTTATAATGTTTTTCAATATTTAATCAATCATGACAGTAGATATGTATGTTAATTTTTTGTTGTATAGTAAAATGGTCTTTTGTACAATAAAATCCACTTCGCATCTCTTGAATCTATTACTTTATAGTGGTATTCAACTTTTTCAGTCTTCTGTACGGTTAAAACTTAAAATACCGGGAAAAAAAAAGGCTTAATTGTTTCTTTGTTTAAACCATAATGGGTTGTTTGTTTTTGTTTTTTAAAAATATTTTTAAAAGAATTTAGTTTTTTTATTTTAAAATAATATTTTTTTGGTATTTTTAAATCATTTTGATGTACTGATATTAAAAATAATTTTAAAAAAATAAAAAAATAATAATTTTCATGCATTTTTAAATAAAAATCATTTTAAAAATAATTACAATCATACTTCCAAACAAGTAATTTTCTTTGCACACGATTTTTTGTTTCAATATGATTTCATTTTGGTTCTTGTGAGGCTATTCTCATTTTAGCCATTTCAAGGCTTGAAGACTTGTAGCTAGCTGGTGACTCAAAAATGAGGGCAGAGGAGGTCCCTTCTTGAAATAATCAGCAAAGAGTGCTATAATTAATTACATTGAGTAATCGACTGAGTTGGCCGAGCTATCTGTAGCGGGTGAATACAGCGGTTCAGATTCTCCATTCAGGTTGTTCCAATTACCATAATACCCTCTTTTTCGCTGAATCAGATACCATAACAAGGATGTAATAGTCATCCGGTGTCTATTTAGGAGACAAAGCGGTGTCAACTTTTCTCCCTTCCCACCTTTTCAGGCCAAAGCTCTTCGCTGAACCAGTGTTAACCATAATTTTTAAAACTTCACTTCATCGGGTCAGAGTTTAAAAGTTTAATTATTTTTAAAAGAAAATCAAATAATATTATTTTTATTAAATTATTTCTTTTTTTTAAAAATAACTTTTTACCTGAGTCTACAAGGGACGTATAAAGTTTTTTTTATTTAAAATATATTAGAATAATAATGTCTTTTAATTTTTTTTTAATTTTTCATATTAATATATTAAAATAATAAAAACACATAATTTAATTACCATTTTTAAAAAGAAAAATAATTTGAGAATTCTAAACAACAAAAAAAACAAAAACACTCTTGGTATCGACGCAACAACATCCTTCATTCAAAACCCAAGCTAAGGGTTTATTTGAGATTACGATAATAGTGACGGTTTAAAGTGTTTTTCGCTTATAAATGTATTAAAATAAAAATTTTTATTTTTTAAAAATTATTTTTGATATTAATACATCAAAACGATCTGAAAACATAAAACAAAAAAACAATTTAATTTATTTTAAACAAAAAAAAATTAAAATTTTTAAGGATATGATTTATACTGCATTCCTAAACAGATCCTAAGTCTCAGCATTAATAAAATCAATGAAAAAGACACGATTAGAGAAGAAGAAGAAGAAGAAGAAGAAGATCACGAAAATAAAAAGCAAAAAAAAAAACACCGAAAAAGAAGAAACGAAAAGTCCCTCGATTCTGGGTATTACATGGATCATGTATCCAGGTCTATTATAAGGTATTTGAATAAGAAATTGATAAGATATTACGATGTTTTTTTTTTGTTATTATTATTACAATGGTTTTAGTTGAGGATTATAAAAGTACGACCGTGTTTGGCAGTGAAGATATTCTTGTTGATGAGGAAATTAACAGAAAACTTAGTGAGGTTAAGATTATTGAAGATGCTTTGTTGTTAAAGATAAGTAAAAAGTTGTAATCTTTAAGAAAAGGGTGGGGTGATTGGCTTAATAAATAGTGATTTGTTTTTTTTTTTTTTTTTAACCCGTATCCTTTGCTGCGAGACCCGTGGTTCACCTCGCTGCTCTCTACAAGTAAGCTCGCTTCTTGAAAATACCT
Source organism: Populus tremula (assembly GCA_964019445.1). Lineage (NCBI taxonomy): Eukaryota > Viridiplantae > Streptophyta > Magnoliopsida > Malpighiales > Salicaceae > Populus > Populus tremula. The sequence goes on from CAXHTJ010000004.1 coordinate 10,654,003, forward strand.
CCCCCTTCTGGAATGTCAATCACAACATCTTGCTGGTTCCTGTGTGAATCTCATATAGGACACTTTACTATTACATTGTGGTGTTTAAAATAAATAGCTTGTCTAGAAGCGGCAAATCTCATAATCTTGTAATTTTGATGCAGGCTCTTGAACTAGAAACCATGTATTAGTTGTCTCATATAGGACACTTTACTATTACATTTTGATGCTGGCTCTTGAACTATTACCCTCTTCACTCGAGTTGAGAATAATTTTTATTTTATATTCCTGATGATCATCGTTATACTATGTAATGTAGTGATTCAATCGCGCCATTTCTTATGTTTAGAAATCTATGTTTTGGTAACTTGTCTCTTGTTTTTTTTTTCTTTTTTTCTTGTTGGGTTGTTCAGGGGCTATCTATATTGATTCTGATATCATAGTTTTGAATTCATGGTCTTCACTTAATAACACGGTTGAGAATTCTGCTGAGAGATTATAGCATTCTACTGAAATTCCTGAAATTGATTATAGCATTCTACTGAATTCCTGCTTATCTGTTTCTCTATTTCTTCTCTTCGTTTAATGTTTATCTGGTATCAGTAGCATGTGCTGGTCATGGAAAAAAGTTTGGAAGGATTGCTGGTTTACGTGAATGGAGCTCCTTTAAATGGGAGGTTTGTTTGTGAAGGGGAGCAAATGGGTGTGAAAAGGCCAAGAAATGAGCAAGATTTTCTGTAGGAAAGGATTCGTATTGTCTGGACTACATCACCTTCCTTTCTCCTTCTTCTTCTTCTTCTTCTTGTTTTCATTCCTTTATTAACGTGATTTAAGGCACTTCTTTCATTGTCTTTTTCTACTTTTTCATAATTTAAGGCACTTCTTTCTTCTTTTAGCTAGAAACATAATGAAAGACAACCACAATTTATGAAGAATCATTTGGATTAAAAACCTGATAGAGTAGATGTTAAGCAAATAAACAACAGAGAAGTTTGGCCTGATCCAACGGCAGTCAATGCGTGCTCAATCTGTACTAGCTTTCCGGTAGGACTGAAAGTAGTGAGAGAAAAGGAGTACTGGCTATCACCCATGGTCTGAACCAATTGCAAATGAATGGACCCTTTGATCGTTAGATGAGGCTCCACATTATAGAGGCATAAAAGAGAGAGAGAGAGAGAGGATGTGAGAAATAATTATAGATATGAGTTACAGTAGTTGAAACATATGAATTACAGATCATTTTATGTTGAGAGAGAGAGAGAGACAGAGAGGATGAGAGAGAGGTATATATATCACAGCTGCATTTGATACAGCAAATGGTAAGTAGGAAATACAATCCAGTTTCAGTAAAGAGGTCACATAGAGTAAATGGTTATAAGGCTTACATATTATTTACACTCAACCTTAGCAAACACCAAAGCAAATAATTAATACACTCAGAGCAGGTTCTAAAGAGTTCTGTCTTTCTCACCTATGTATCATGAAAATAAATCTTTGGGATGTGAGAAATCTTTTGCCAATCTTCACCCATCTCCACCTCCTTCCCGTAACGTTTCCTTAGAATGGGGCAACCACTTATGCGTAATGACCGTAGAGGCGCTGCCAAAACATAGTCTGGTAGTGCTCTCAGCAACGGGCAATTTTCAATTCTTAACCATCGAAGTTGAGGCATAATGGATATTATTGAAGTTGTGTTGGCATCTTCTTCTCCCGCTCTCCTTTCAATTCCATCCCACTCTTCTACTTCTCTGAGACCCTCCATCTCAAGTTCTTTCAATTTGGGGAAAGCAGTGACCCTTGCAATTTCTCCTTCATTAATACTGGCCTTCTTATCTTTTTCTATACCTAAAAATCCAGCATCCAGCCTTCTCACCTTCAACGACCTCAATACCAGTCTTTCAAGGTTGGGCAGTCTTCCCAACGGAGGCAAGACCTCCACGTTTTCAAAATAACCAAGTCTAAGATCCTGTAATCTAGTTAATGTCGTCATCCAATTTGGCAATACGATCCCTCCGTAAAACAATATGCTTAGAAATTCCAAGTCTGACGGAGGCCGTAAAGCTTCAATTAAAGAGCCTTCATGCTCTGGCAACTCTGTTTTCTCCATGATGGAATCCACTCCCTTGAAATCCAATTCCAAGCAAAGCAGGCGCTTCTTATTGAGTTGTGCATCCACGGCGTTACTCACATCTTCTATATCTCTTACTTTCTCTATTATGAGTTTCCCTCCAATGTGATTTAAGTTTTTTAATTCTCTTAGATTAGCTGCTTTACTTTCATTCGCACCACCACCACCACACACAGTGAACCCATCTAATGTTCGAAGACATGTTATCCTCTCTATTCCCTTTGGTATGAAGGCCAATCCTGAACCATAAATCCGGAGATGCCTCAATTTGATAAGTTTCCCAATCGCCTTGGGCAATTCCTTGAGAGAACCACACCGAGTAACGTCTAGGGATTGCAGATTGCATAAATCACACATGGTTTCTGGCAGGGACTCCAACTCACTACAGGCTACCAAATTGAGGTGTCTCAAACGTATCAATTTCCCTACCTCGTTTGGTATTTTTTTGATTGAAGACCTTGACAAATTCAATGACCTGATGCATGTCAACTGCTTGAATAAATCAGGTAGTGCAACTCCAAGCGAAGGGTCTCTAGTGTCGATCAAGAGGCTGCGAAGACCTTTTGCTTTGTGAATGGACACGGGAAAAGAGGTCTCTTTTGACAGCATCATGCTTAAATGACGAACCCTTTCAATTGAAGTCTCCACTGTTGCTTCTCGAAGGTTTTTGACATCCACTGTTAGACATTCATTTTTTGTCATATATTGGGCAAAATCATGCACTATATCATGCATCTTGAATCTAATATCTTCTCGACCATACGTCTTAAAATCTAGAAAGAAAGAGCGCGCTGCTAAGACTTGAAAGTACTGCTCTCCTACAAGCTCCATGTCTTCACCTGAAGTCTCCTTGAGGTAACCTTGAGCTATCCACATCTTCACCAATTCATATTTTCCCATCTCGTAGTCTTTTGGAAACATGGCACAATACAAGAAACATCGTCTTACCACAGAAGGTAAATCGTAGTAACTCAAAAGCAAAGGTAGAAATATTCGTCTTTCAACCTGATCTCTATCAACCTCATCTAGCCTCCACAATTCGCTAGATAAAACACGCTCCCACTCTTCTCTTGTTCTTTTAGACTGCATTAGACCTCCTAATACCTTGGCAGCTAGAGGCAAGCCCTTGCACTTGTTTGCAATTTTATCGCCGATATCTGTCAATCTTTCGCGCTCATCTTCGCTTCTTTCCTGGAATGCCACATGATTGAATATTGACCTGCATATCTCATCGGACAATTTCTCAATGTTGATCCGGTGGTCAGTTCCCATCATCGTTGCCACAGCGTCCTTACGAGTGGTCACTAGAATTCTGCTTCCTCGTGCACAGCCTGTGAGAGATGGTTTCAGTTTTTCCCATTGTCCATGATTTTCTGTCCATACATCATCAAGGACAAGAAGGAACCTCTTTCCAGTAATGGATTCAGAAACCCCTTGCAAAAGGGATTGCAATTCAACCAAATTCGTTGCCCTCCCTTCAAGCTGCTCAAGGATAGCTTTGGCTATTCTAACCTCATCAAATGGTTCTGAAACACACACCCATATCTTTTTCTCAAAATGAGCCGTAACCTCAGCATCATTAAAAGCTAGTTGGGCGAGAGTTGTTTTTCCAATTCCGCCCAGCCCTACTAGAGAGATGACATCCACGTCCCGTGCTTCTTGACTACTTTCAGCCAGCAACTTGCTTACAACATTTTTCTTTTCACCATCTCGACCAATCACGCTTGAATCATCCACAAAGGAGGTAGTTGTTAGTCGCTGGAGTTCATCAGTGACTCTGATATCAGTGGCTCTGTACAGATCAAAGCCATACATATCTCTGGCTTTGGCAATGTCATCCACTTTTTCACATACTTCTTTGATCTTACGGGCAATGTCGCGACGTCGAGCCACTTGATTGAGACAAAAGCAAGGAGATTTCAGGAAGGAACATCGCATCTTCTGTAGGCTGCGAGTATTTTCTTCAGCTTCCTCCATTTTCCATCTAAGAATTGCAGTGCTCCATTCATCTAGCACGTCTTCCATATCATAACATACATCTTTGAGCTTGTCTACCCAATCCCTTACAGCCTTATCCTTCACTTGTTTTCTATCTGCATCTTCAAGCACAGATTGGATAGAAAGGAGATTGCTTTTCAGCTTGTCGACTTGTTTCTTCACATCCCCTACTAGGCTCACCTCTTCTCGTACCTATTAGTGTGGAATAGATAAGGAAGTTCAAGCAGAGGAAACATTTCCATGATTTCACTACAAGTTTTTAACTTTAATTTTTGGTAATTAATAGATTGGATAATTTTTATTAATCTTTTTTTCGCAGTAGTTGACACGTACTGTGAAATGGATTGGCTATATTAATAATTTATATATAAAATATTTATTAAAAACCAATATATTAAAAATAATAATATTTCTTTTTATCATCATCATGATGATATCTCTGTCTGCACTCTGCTACTATACAAGAAGGAAGAAAATGAATCTTAAATTGTTCGACGTCAAACCTATATATAACACACGCTTGTAAATATAGAGAATAAAAGGATCTGTATTTGTTGGTATTCGTAAAATCTATTTGGAAATAAATATTTGTTGGTATTATAATAAGATTATGGAACTTATTATTTTAACATCTGATTGATTATTTTACCCTTAGTAGTTCAGTTTAATGAGAGGATCGACAACTCCATTTTCCTTCTAAGAATATTTGTTTTAGATTATTTTCAGAAATATGAAAAATAATAAAACAATAAAAAGAAATTTCTTTAATAAAATCCAAATCTAGATCTGAGGATTTGATATTTTATTTTATTTTTCTAATAAAGGAAGAAAAAGAGACTTCATTTTTATATTTCTTATTCATGTAAGGGTCAATTAGATCATTGCAAAATGTATAGAAGTAATTACCTGTTGAGCAACGACCGCGCTTAACTGCTCCAAAATTGGCGATAAAAGTGCCTCTGCCATGTGTCTGTTTAATTTAATTTAATTTAATTTAATTTAATTTAATTTAAAAAAGAGACAATGGTGATAGGATGAACTGAGAAAGAGAGAGAAGAGAGTGTGAGTGGAAGGAGGCTGCTGGTTTAGTTAGTTTATGTACTTAGGGTTTGGTGATGAGGGTTGAGTTTTGTTCAGTCCCTGTACGGTTCTAACACTTCAATTCAGTCCCTATATTATTGTAGCTTTTCAGTCTCGTCCTGGTTGTATGTTTCTACTGAGAATGACATGCCATTTTGAGTTCCAAAGGTGAAACACTCGTAGTTTTCAATTCTACCGAGTTCTAGGCTAAGGATTATTATTTGTGGAAATTAATTTCTTCTTCGATATATAGCAATTATTTTGGATTGATACTGACCTTAGGTTAAGAATGCTGAAGTTTCTACTGAAATGTATCTGATAGGGACAACTGATTATAGCATTCTACTGAAATTCCTGCTTCTCGTCTGCTTCTCTATTTCTTCTCTTCATTTTATGTTATTCCACTAATCTTCCAAACTGGATCATGGTAATATATATCTGTCCATCCAAACTAATTGCAAAGAAGCAGAGTCCAACATGATTAAAACGAAAGCTAGGTTATAAAATATAGTCAGACAAAGTGTTGATTCGAATGATGATCTTAGGAATTTGTTCAGTTGGAGATACACTCAGATATGTCAAGTCTATTGATAAGCAATATTTGTATAAATAAAATTGATTTACCTTATTTTTTATTTATTCAACACTAATTATTGCTTCAAATTTAAATTTAATAGAGGTAACAATTATAGTAAGACTGTCATAAACTTTAAATTTAAAGGTTGTGGCATTAAATTTTGAAGGGTGTAGTTCAATTAGTCAGATTCCGAGTTTGATTCTAGAGATCACCAGTTCGAATCCCATAAATTTCAGAGTCACTAGAGATTTACACGATCGTTAATTTTAAGACCTATACGATTAATCAAGATACACGTAAATTAATCCAAACATACACATTAATTAAAAAAAATTGCAGCAATAATTTTGTCGCATCTCTTAAATTACATGATGTTATTATATGTTTGTTCTTGTAGCAATGATGCTACCGCTTCAAATAAAATTTAATTTAATTAATGAACTATGTTATTTCTCAAATAAGTGCTATTTCCAAAGAAAAATCCTGGAAAAGTGCTGGTTTAAAAAAAAAACAAAAGCTTGTTATTGAAATTAATTCCTTTGTAATTTCCATTTCCAAATACCAACAGGTTGTGGCTCAGTGGTTGTTGGGGCAGCTCTCCTTCCTTCGAACTTCGATTCGAGTCCCAGTGGGAGTGGGGCTGGAGAGTTTGTTCACTTCCTGTTTCTATTGGGTCTTTCCTGTGCGGTATGCTTGTCACCCCCGTGGTGCCTTACCTGCTCATTGGGCTTGTAGGATGTCCAGTGGACCGTGGAATTAGTCGTGGTGCGCACAAGCTGACCCGGACACCCACGTTAATAAATAATAATAAAAAAAGTAGATAATTCTCTCTCCACCAGCCACGGCCATTCACGTCTCCCTCGTAATCAGACAGTTCCCATAAAATAAAATGATAGAAATGAACAAGTAAATGATTCATTCACTCGAACCCTTCTTGTCATGTGGGTGCTCGAAGCAATCCATAGAGACAGCAACAGGGGATCATTAACGTCAAACTTAGAAAAAAACTATAAATGAAATATTTTAATATATTTAAGAATTATTATATATATATATATATATTTGCTTTATCGTTTATTTAATTTATTATATTTGCTTTTCAATGTAGAGTTCAGAGATATAGTTGCTGTATTGAATGCGTGCTTGTTTTAATTGGGTTTTTATTCTTGAGCACCGAAAAGAATGTATATATTTTGATCTATTACTTGAGGCATTGCAAATTAGTCAGAATTAAAAACCCATGTTTTTGCTTCATTTTCGTTGATAATGAAGGAAATGAGCCTATCTGTATTTTGATCTTCATTGTACTTTGAAACCAAAATGAGAGTGTTGAATCTGTTGATAATGAAAGACATGAGGTGTTCTGTAACTGCTTCTCTGTTTCTTCAAATTAGACGCAGCTTAAGCTTGCAATGTTAGACAATATTAGACAATAGTCACTGAATTGTGTTGCAGTTGGGAAAGCTAGATCCGAGCTCTCTCAATACCTTAAGTGTTATACATCAAATTGCACTAACCAGTTAATGCATGCTTTCTGACAAGGATACTGGTTTTTAAGTATATCAAGTCACCTTTGGGCAAAGAGTGAACCAAACACAATTCAAATAAACACTTCTTTTTATTAAAAGACTGCATGTTTAGAATTATTTTGTCGGTAATTTTATTGGTATTTTTGTTGATATTAAGTGAATTTCTAATAGTGTTTATTACTGGATGAGCGCCAGCACCACATTTTGAGCCCTAAAGAAACTAGGTAGAGAAGTTCCATGATTAACAGACTCACATCACATATATATTTAGTTAACAGACCCATATTTCTTTCTAATTTGCACATTGCTGTCTGTAAGTATCCCAGTGTTGACAAGAGAATCTTTCCTTCACTTTCACTTGCACGATCTTTTTAATCTTCTTTTTTTCAAAATTTACAATCTTTTTTTTTCAGATTTTTTTGATATTTTTTTGCCAAAATCACCAACACCATCAGTTTAGGCAATGGCGCAAAGATCAAATTGGATGTTTTGCACTTTGGATAATGGTATTAATCTTTGGTGTTTGGTGATAGATTTCTTGTTGTGAAATAGTTATGGTAAAATTTAAGATAAATCCTTGTGAACAGGAGCGGAGCAAGAAAAGAAAGTTTGAAGGGGCTAATAAATATAAATTGAAGGGCAAAGAAATATTATAAATATTTACAATTATAAATATACAAGGGAAGGGCATTTTCTTGCATGCCACCCCCCCTCCCTCCGCCACTGCTTGTGAACACGTCTTCCCAAAATATACTGTGGACTGGATTCTCAATGTTCATTTTAGAGTTTGACAAGAGAATCTTTCCTTCACTTTCACTTTGCACTATCTTTCAGTTAAAATTAATTAAGGCAAATGCAGTGTACCCCTTATTTGTTTGGTTTATGATGGCTTTTTTTAATACTTGATATCTTATATATTAGCCTTTTAAGAGCCAAAATCATCAATGTTTTTGCCTTACTTAATTTTAACTGCAAAACAGCTAGCTCAGTACCGCACCAGCAAACGAGAATGGAAAACCTCACCAAGATGTTCTCAAATTAATGGAGGAAATGGAGAGAAAAACTGGAGCTGCTGGAGGCCACGACGGCACATGGTGGAACAGTTCATTCTCTGGCATGCGTCATCACTGTTCCACCATGTGCCGTCGCGACCTCCATTGAAGGTCTAAGCTCACATGAATTATAATTTTATTTTGACAAATTCAATAATTATAACGTTAAATATATATATATATATATATATATATATCAGATAATACAACAATAAAAAAACATATATGAATTTAGCTTCATGTCTTTATAGGAGAATTTTATAAACATACCATAACAAGAAATATCATAAAATAAATCTCGTTAAAAAATCATTAGTGGCTCTAAATTATAATATAATCAGTCTATAGAGGTTGGTGACACCCCTGATCAACAAAGGATTAAATACAATATGTACAAACACTAACACTATCTTGTTAGCATAAATATTCTAACTAGTATATAATAAAATCATAATCAAATAAATAAAATCATTTCTTGAAAGCTCAACTCATACAATCAATTAAAGAAAAAGCTATCAATTCAAAAATACACAAGAGCTTAAATAAAGAAATCAGTCTCAATAAATAATAATATTTTATCACAGACAACAGATAATAAATATTATAGAAATTACTAAGAAGTACTATCAATTTAATATTAATAATTTGAATATTTATACTACTCCTCTATGGAGCATATGAGATAGTAAGTGATAGAATGGTCCCCATGTTACGGTTTATATTTTGCTTTAAACAGAGTATAGTTGTACTAAAAATACACCCCTTTCCCGAAAGGAAGGGGAAGAACACAATCAAGGGATTTCTTGTTCTTTAACTTCTCTTGTTTCTCTCCCACCACGGGCAACTGTTTATTTTGGCCAAGTAGAAGAAATTATTTACTGGTTAGAAACTTGGTCGATTTCACTGTTGTCTTTGAGACAAATGAAACTGAGGTTTTTGGTTTGCAATTTGGGCAGATAATAATCCTTATTGTTTGGTGTTTGAGAATTTGGTGCTAAATTTCTTGTTGTAAATTGCAGAAAATAGTCAGGGTAAAAATTTAAGATGAATGTTAGGGAACACATCTTCCCAAAATGCACTGGGTTCTGGATTCTCAATGTTCATCTTACAGTTTGACAAGAGAATCTTTCCTTCACTTGCACTATCTTTTTGTTTGTTTGGCCGATGTATGCTTTTTTTACCTAATTTTTCCTTGATTAATTCTAACTACAAAACAGCTACTTCACCAACAAGATGGAAAAGGCTCACCAAGATGTTCTCTTTGAAAAGATTCTCAGTGAGTCGTTGACATATCATTTTTGGAATTTCTCCAATAGCTTGATGTATACTCTCACTCTAGAGCCAGAAAGTCTGTTTCCTGGCTAATTGATCAACACTTTTATCATATTGTGAACAAACATGCCAATTTCCAGAACTTTATTGAGTAGGATGACTGTATAGAATTACTCTGATTTATCAACACATATCAAATTCTTGCTGCTGCTGAGGAAGATATCTGCACTTAGCCATCATAGAGGGTAGCAAGGTTTTGTGTTGATGGAAATTACACTGACTCATTGTGTACCATCTAGAATTCAATTTTAAAAAATATTGCAAGAAATGTTTTTTTTTTTCCTAAATACATCAATCGAGTTTGGATAGCTTGATTACAATGCGACTTACTAAAAAGTCTTGGCCTAAATATGTAAAGATGATCCAAGCATACCATATATATATTTTTTTTAAATAAAACCCACAGATCTAGTCCACGCAAAGGTACTGGAATATGGATTTGTAAAAATAAAAATGAAAATTTATACGATTGAATTGTGCTAATAAAACCCACAGATCGAGTCCATGATCTACGGCTCCTCCAGAGTTCCGTAGTGGTGTCTTTCTTAACTATTCTTTAAATAAAATGTTTGGGATGTGAGAAATCCTGTGCCCATCTTCACCCATCTCCTCCCTATTGTAACGTTTCCTTAGATTGGGGCAATACTCTATGGAGAATTTCTGTAGAGGCGCTGTCAAAACATAGTCCGGTAGTGCTCTCAACAATGGGCATTTGAGAATTCTAAACTCAACAAGTTGTGGCATGATGAATATTGAAGTCGTGGTGGAAACTTCTTCTCCCACTCTCCTTTCAATCCCATCCCACTCCTCTAGTTCTTTGAGATGCCATATGCTAAGTTTTTTCAATTTGGGGAAAGCAGCGACTCTTGCAATTTCTCCTTCATTAATATTGGTATTGCCAACATTTTCTATGCCTAAAAATCCACCATCCAACCTTGTCAGCTTCAACCCTGTTAAAGAAAGGCTTTCGAGGTTGGGCAATCTTCCCAGCGGTGGCAAAACATTGACGTTTCTACAATTTACGAGCACAAGGTTCTGTAATCTGGTTAATATCATCATCCAATTGGGTAAAAAAATCCCTCCGTAATCAGATATGATTAAATTTTCCAAGTCTGACGGCGGCTGTAAAGCTTCAATTAAAGCATCCTCATTCGCTTGCAACTCTGTTTTCTCCCCATCGAATTGCAATTCCAAACGAAGCAAGCGCTTCTTATTCTTGAGTTGTGCTTCCACAGCTTCACTCACATCTTCTATATCTCTCAGATTACATATCGTGAGACTCCCTCCAATGTGATTTAAGTTTTTTAATTCTCCTAAATTAGCAGCTTTACTTCTATTCTCACCACCACCACACACAGTAAAACGATCTAATGTTCGAAGACAAGTTATCCTCTCTATTCCCTTTGGTATGAATGCTACACTTGAATAAACAATCTTCAGATGCCTCAACTTGGTAAGCTTTCCAATCGCAAGAGGTAATTCCTTGAGAGACCAACACCCAGACACGTTTAGGGATTGCAGATTGCATAAATTACACATGGTTTCTGGCAGGGACTGCAACTTTACACTACTAACCAAATTGAGGTGTCTTAAATGTATCAATTTCCCTACCTCGTTTGGCATTTCTTTGATCGAAGACTCTGCCAAATTCAATGACCTGATGCATGTCAACTGCTTGAATACGTCAGCTAGTGCAGCTCCTAGTGAAGGGTCTCTACTGTCAATCAAGAGGCTGCGAAGACCTTTGGCTTTGTGAATAGACATGGGAAAAGAGGTCTCCTCTGACAGCTTCATGCTTAAATGATGAACCCTTTCATATGTAGTCTCCGTTTTTTGTTCTCCAAGGTTATTGACATCTACTGTTAGACATTCATATTTTGTCAGAAATTGGGCAAAATCATGCACTATATCATGGATCTTGAATGTCATACCTTCATGCTCATCCATCTGAAAATCTTGGAAGAAAGAACGTGCTACTAAGACTTGAAAATACTCCTCTCCAACAAGCTCCATATCTCTACTTGGAGTCTCCTTAAGGTAACCTTGAGCCATCCACATCTTCACCAATTCGTCTTTTCCCATCTCGTAGTCTTTTGGAAACATGGCACAATACAAGAAACATCGTCTTGCCACATAAGGTAAATCGTAGTAACTCAAAAGCAAAGGTGGAAATAGTGCTCTTTCAACATGTTCTAGCTCCCACAGTTCGCTAGATAAAACATGTTCCCACTCTTCTCTTGTTCTTTTAGACTGCATTAGACCTCCTAATACCTTGGCAGCTAGAGGCAAGCCCTTGCACTTGCTTGCAATTTTGCCGCCTATTTCTGTCAATCTTTCGCGCTCATCTTTGCTTCTTTTATGGAATGCCACCTGATTGAATATTGACATGCATACCTCATCAGATAATCTCTCAAGGTTGATCCAGTGGTCCGTTCCCATCATTGTTGCGACAGCATGTTTACGAGTGGTCACTAGAATTCTGCTTCCTGGTGCACCGCCTTTGAAAGATAGTTTCAGTGGTTCCCATTGCCCATGACTTTCTGTCCATACATCATCAAGGACAAGAAGGAACTTCTTTCCCTTAATAGATTCAGAAACACTTTGCAAAAGGGATTCCAATTCAACTAAATTCGATGCACCCCTTTGAAGCGCCTCAAGGATAGCTTTTGCTATCCTAACCTCATCGAATGGATCTGAAACACACACCCATATCTTTTTCTCAAAATGAGCCGTAACCTCAGCATTATTAAAAGCAAGTTGGGCGAGAGTTGTCTTTCCAATCCCACCCAACCCTACTAGAGAGATGACATCCACGTCCCGCGCTTCCTGACTACTTTCGCCCAGCAACTTGCTTACTAAGGCTTCCCTTTCATCATCTCGACCACGCACGATTGATTCATCAACAAGGGAGGTACTTGTTATTCGTTGTAGTTCATCAGTGGCTCTGTACAACTCAAAGCCAAACATAGCTCTCTCTTTGGCAATCTCATCCACTTTTTCACATACTTTTTTGATCTTGAGGGCAATGTCGCGACGTCGAGCCACTTGATTGAAACAAAAGCAAGGAGATCCCAGGAAGGAACATCGCATCTTCTGTAGGCTGCGAGTAGTTTCTTCAGCTTCCTCCATTTTCCATCTAAGAATTGCAGTGCTCCATTCATCTAGCACGTCATCCATATCATAGCATACATCTTTGAGCTTGTCTGCCCAATCCCTTACAGCCTTATCCTTCACTTGTTTTCTATCTGCATCTTCAAGGACAGATTGGATAGCAAGGAGATTGCTTTTCAGCTTGTCGACTTGTTTCTGCACACCCCCTACTAGATTCACTTCTTCCTGTACCTATTGGTGTAGAAAAGATCAGAAAGTTCAAGCAGAGGAAACAGTTCTATGATTTCACTACAAGTTTTTAATTTTAATTTTTGGTAATTAATAGATTAAATAATTTTTATTAATCTTTTTTCCGCATAGTTCACACGTACAGTGAATTGGATTGGCTATATTATAAATTTATATATAAAATATTTATTCAGAACCTATATATTAAAAATAATTATTATTATTTTTATCATCATCATGATGATATCTCTGTCTGCACTCTGCTACTATACAAGAAGGAAAAAAATGAATCTTAAATTGTTCGACGTCAAACCTATATATAACATAAGCTTGGCGGATCAAAGAATATATAAAAGGAATAAAAGGATCTGTATTTGTTGGTATTTGTAAAGTCTATAATAAGATTATGGAAGAAAAAAAACACTTAAATTTTTATATTTCTTATCATGTTAGGGTTAATTAGATCATTGCAAATTGTATAAAAGTAATTACCTGTTGAGCAACGACCGTGGTTAACTGCTCCAAAATTGGCGATAAAAGTGCCTCTGCCATTTGTCTGTTTGGTTTTATTTTATTTTGAAAAAAGAGATAATGATGATAGGATGAACTGAGAGAAAGAGAGAGAGAGAGAGAAGAGAGAGTGTGAGGGGAAGGAGGCTGCTGGTTGTGAAATGAAGAGAGAGGGTCAGTTTATGTACTTGGGGTTTGGTGATGAGGGTTGACTTTTGTTTCCATCCCTTACTGTTTCTAACATTTCAATTCAGTCCCTATATTATTGAACTTTTCAGTCTAGTCCTGGTTGTATGTTTCTACTGAGAATGACATGCCATTTTGAGTTTCAAAGGTGAAAGACTCGTAGTTTTCATTTCTACCGAGTTCTAGGCTAAGGATTATTATTTGTGGAAAGTAATTTCTTCTTCGATTTATAGCAATTATTTTGGATTGATACTGACCTTAGGTTAAGAATGCTGTAGTTTCTACTGAAATGTATCTGATATGGACAACTGATTATAGCATTCTACTGAAATTCCTGCTTCTCATCTGCATCTCTATTTCTTCTCTTCATTTTATGTTATTCCACTGATCTTCCAAACTGGATCACGGTGATATATATCCGTCCATCCAAACTAATTTACCCAAACCAAAAGTAGTAACCAATTAGCTCGTGTAATGGAACTATAAACAAGCATCTATCTTTCTGGGTTTTTGAGATCAGGTGATTTTATCCTGTTTTCATAGCAGGGACTGGGGTTTGATATTGATCTTTGATTTTACCCAAACCAAAAGTTTGAAAGGATTGCTGGTTTGTGTGATTGGAGCTCCTTTCAATGGGTATGAAAAGGCCAAGAAATGAGCAAGATTTTCTGGAGGAAAGGATTCATATTGTCTGGACTCAATCACCTTCCTTTCTTCTTCTTCTTCTTCTTCCTCTTCTTCTTCTTTCTGCAGGAAAAAAGTAGAGCAGAGCAACCCTTTTTGACAGAGGCTAGTAAGTTGCAGAAGTTAGTAAGAAGTGGATCATTGAGCAACCAAATAGCCAAGATGTCTTATTTCAAACCCAAGTACAGTTGAATGCCGTATTTTTATTTTTCTAAGGAACTGCAAATTTTTCAAAATTTTTAATAAAATCTCCACTGTTGTTTTTTTTTAAAAAAAAGTTCCTTGGTGACTTTAAAGAGATTTCTTTCCTTACCAGTGGCAGAGTGGTACGCCACTAGTCATTTCAAAGCTTGAAGACTTGTAGCTAGCTGGTGACTCGAAATAAGGCTAGAGGAGGTCCATTTTTGAAATAATCAGCAAATAGTGCTATAATTAATTACATTGAGTAATCAACTGAGTTGGCCGAGTTACTGTCTGCATGTGGATTCCGCTTTTTAAGTTTCTGCGAGTCACCTCTCCACTAAGGTTCACTGTTGGTTTCTATGCAAGGCAAGATTGAGAGTTCTGTGAATATATGAGTTGGAAGGTTACAGTAAATGGTGGATGGTATTTTTTATTTTTCCCTCTCATTGGCGCTGCTCACCAATAGCTCGGGTGCATTTGATGCTGATGGAGATGGAACCGAAGCGTATATATTCAGCCACTTCACATGCTTTTTTTTCTTATAATAGTCGAGTGTATTATAAGAAAATGGCTAAAAAGATAATAGCCTAGCATCCAGAAGTTCTAGCTGACCAAAAAAAAAAAACCAAACAAGCTTTAGTGAACATACTCGCCAATGCGAAATCAATTGAAACAGGGGAAGGAAAACAGTGTGGGAAAAGGAAAAAAACAATTGAAATCAGCTCCTCCTTTCTACAAAACCAATGCCATCATAGCTGTTATGAACATACTCGCCAGCAGAGTCTGCGGAATTGGTATCAAGTCTCAGCCATAATGAGAAACTGCCGAAGATCAAGGAAAAACAGCTTTGAAGGTTTGGAGCAGCCCTATTAAAGATGATATCTTTCCGATGAAGCCAGAGATTTCACATAACGCAGGAGAAGAGAAGCTGTCATGAGAGATTCTGTTGTTTGTCTTTCTCCATAGAAAACCTTTAGTAGTACATATCATCAATCGATTTTGAGAAAACATTGATAATACCCCACCGTGAAGGAATTTTATTCATAGATGCCAAACAAAGTGGCAGTGGATTAAGAGGTGACTTGAAGATTCCAGGTTTTTATTACAAAAAACACATCTAGAAGCCACTTCAGATGCTCATGATGATATTACATGTTTCTTCTCTCTGAATTCATACAATCTTTCTTTCATACACTTTCATATTTTTCAGAAAAGATTGAGGATGAAGATACACCAAATTTAGATTGCATCAGAGGTTGCAGTCACTATCTTTACACGGGGTTGGCTTTTTTTACTTGCTAAAGATGGCTAACTGTAATTAGAATTATGGTAAATGTTTCTTCTTTTCACAGTAATAAATCTCTGAGTCCTTACATCTCTAGTTAATTATAACTACCTTACCGGTCATTATGTTCTTTTTCTGTACCTGATGAATGATATTATTTCTGAGATTTTTGAACATGTAATGACGACGGAAGCCTGCGTTGGACTGGTTCCCTTTGTTACGTTACTGGAGTCGTTATGTTTCGAGGTATCAGACCAAATTAATTCTCTTGCTACTTGCTAGTGGCGTAATCCCAGGCTACCACTGTTTTGGTGTTGCCTCTCTAACCATTGTTATTAGGTTGAATTAAATACCAGAAGATTTCTGGATGTGTAATGACTGTATGATTAAACTTACCAGTGCACTGCCAAGGCTGTGGCGCATGAACTTCATTCGCGGGCGTGCGTCATCACTGTTCCACCGTGTGCCGTCGCAGCCTTCACCAATTCCAGCAGCTCCAGTTTTTTTCTCCATTGAAGGTCCATTTTTCAAGCTCACAAAACATGGCATCTTGAGTTTATTTTTCATGAATTATGTTTGTATTTTGACAAATCCAACAATTATGATTTAATTTAGTTGTTTCTGGTTATGGGACACAATGTTGTGTTTTTTATTAAAAAAAAAAAAACAGAGAGAATGCTAAAAAGAAAGTCACAGCTGCGTGTGATAGAATACATGTAAGTAGGAAATAAAATCCAACTCAAGAATAGATTACAAATGAGTTCAATCCATTTACAGAAAAAGGGTATATAAAATATATTGGTCTGAAGAATCCCCTGTCTGGAAGTTCTTTGAATGGGGCTTTGATGGCATTTAGAAAGCGCAGGCACTAGGGGTTTTGTCCATAGTTTTGAAACCCGGCCCGGCCCGGCGGGTCAACCCGGGACCCGGCCGACCCGGGCCTGTGGCCGGGCCGGGTTTAAGCAAAAAACAGGCTGGGAATTGGCCCGGTGAGACCCGGACGACCCGAAGGGTCGACCCGGGACCCGGCCGACCCGGGCAAACCCAGCTGAGACCCGGGTTATACATTCATGAACGAAACGATGTCGTTTTCAACTTTTACAATTAAAAGGCCAAATTCCAAAACAAGAAGAGCAGATGAACGAACAACACAGTGTAGAAGACCCAATTAATTTCAAACATAATTCAAGAAATCTTCAAACCCATTTCAGTCGCGAAGAAGAGCAAAGGAGCAGAAGACTCTTGAATCCTTGATCGCTGTTTCAAATCCGAGAATAAGGTTAGATGAGCTGTTGTTAACGAGGTAAGAAACTGTAAATGAGTGTTGATTTGCATTTCCATTGCTTTTGCTTGATGAGATATGTCTAAGAGATGAAGGGGGTTTTCGAGAAAATAGTGTTGTCTGGGATTTGTTGAAGCTCTTCCAGAACTCCCTAACATTCTGCATGTGGATTCAAACAACAGAAATGAAGCTTGAGGAATACAAAGCTACTTACCTCTCTTTCGATTTTGATTTACAGCTCTGCCTCTACACGTTTAGCCAATCCTCTTCTAGACCCACAAACCAATCCTCTTCTGTTTCTCTTTTCTCTAAGATAAGGTGAAAAGGTCACCAAAACGTAAAACTTTGAAATGATTCTTGGCCATAAAGTGAGGCTTTTCCATGAAAATTATAAGCAATCAACAGCACAGATGTTGATGTCCTTTGTTCTTCTCTTTATTCAATTTGAAGATAGTTTCAAATCCGTTACTTTTATTTCATTCTACTTTCTCGCTGGTTTTTTTTTTTGGGGTTGACCCGGGTTAACCCGGGTCAACCCATCTGACCCGTGACCCGATCACTAGACCGGGTCAATGACCGGGTTGGGTTTAAAAACTATGGTTTTGTCTTTTACTAGCATAAACATATTTATTATTGAAGATTTTCTGTGTTAGGTTTAGATAACTTTATTTGGATTTAATCCACTAAATCGATGGATATTATCTCTTATAGATGAATAATTTAGCTTTCAAGTCTACCATTCTCTCATTTATTTGGATGTGTTTTGTAGGGTAGTTATCGTTGTTTTTTAAAGTATTTTTTAATTAAAAATACTTTAAAATAAGTTTTTTTATTATTTTTTAAATATTAATTTTTATATCAGCAATATATCAAAATAATCTAAAAATATTTATAAAAAATTAATTTAAAATAAATAAATAAAATTTAAATTTTTTTAAAAAACACTTACACAAAAACAAATAGAATCTTGCCGTGAATAGCAGAATTTGGTGCTAAATTTCTTCTTGTGAATTGCAGAAAACAGTTGCTTGATCTGCACTAGGATGGCAATAGCAAAGTAATGGAGGATGTGAGAAAGGTATATCACAGCTGCATTTGATAGAATAAATATAAGAGAAATTAACGGAGAAAGGAAGTAAAATCCAAGTCGTGCTTCTTTTTTGTATCTTTCTCCTCATCCACTAACTCTCGCTTCTTTTTTTCCCGTGAAAAAATGGAGAGCCGAAAATAGATTTGTTAAAAAATGGAGTTCCTGCAGATTCTAATTAAAGAGTTCCGTCTTTCTCCTGTAATCATCAAAACAAATGTTAGGGATGTGAGAAATCTTTTGCCAATCTTCACCCATCTCCTCCTCCCCGTAACGATTCGTTAGAATGGGGCATCTACTTAGGTCCAGTTCCTGTAGAGGCGCTGCCAAAACATAGTCTGGTAGTGCTCTCAACAATTGGCAATTTTCAATTATCAAATCTCGAAGTTGTGGCATAATGGATATTATTGAAGTTGTGTTGGCATCTTCTTCTCCCACTCTCCTTCCAATTCCATCCCACTCTTCTACTTCTTCGAGATACCAAATCTCAAGTTCTTTCAATTTGGGGAAAGCAATGACCCTTGCAATTTCTCCTTCATTACTACTGGCATTCTCATCTTTTTCTATACCTAAAAATCCAGCATCCAACCTTCTCACCTTCAACGACCTCAAAACCAGGCCTTCAAGGTTGGGCAATCTACCCAACGGAGGCAAGACCTCCAGGTTCGCACAATAACAGAGTTTAAGCTCCTGTAATCTGGGTAATGTCATCATCCAATTTGGCAAATGCAACCCTCCATACCTAGATATGGTTAAATTTTCCAAGTCAGGCGGAGGCCGTAAAGCTTCAATTAAAATGCCGTTCTGCCGGCTGTAGTCGAAAGCCAATAGCAAACAACGCAGGCGTTTCTTATTCTTGAGTTGTGCTTCTGCAGCGTCACTCGTATCTTCTACACCTCCCCGTAGATTCCATATCTTAAGACTCCCTCCAATGTGATTTAAGTTTTTTAATTCTCTTAGATTAGCTGCAATACTTTCATTCTCACCACCACCACACACAGTAAACACATCTAATGTTCGAAGACATGTTATCCTCTCTATTCCCTTTGGTATGAAAGCCACTCCTGAACCATAAATCCAGAGATGCCTCAATTTGATAAGTTTTCCAATCGCATTAGGCAATTCCTTGAGAGAATCACACCAAGTAACGTCTAGGGATTGCAGATTACATAAATCACACATGGTTTCTGGCAGGGACTCCAACTGATAACAAGATGCCAAATTAAGGTGTCTCAAATGTATCAATTTCCCCACCTCGTTTGGTATTTCTTTGATTGAAGACCTTGACAAATTCAATAACCTGATGCATGTCAACTGCTTGAACAAATCAGGCAGTGCAGCTCCAAGCGAAGGATCTCTAGTGTCGATCAAGAGGCTGCGAAGACCTTTTGCTTTGTGAATGGACACGAGAAAAGAGGTCTCATTTGACAGCATCGTGCTTAAATGACGAACCCTTTCAATTGAAGTCTCCATTGTTGCTCCTCGAAGGTTATTGACATTCACTGTTAGACATTCATTTTTTGTCATATATTGGGCAAAATCATGCACTATATCATGCATCTTGAATCTAATATCTTCTTGATCATACGTCTTAAAATCTTGGAAGAAAGAGCGCGCTGCTAAGACTTGAAAGTACTGCTCTCCAACAGCCTCCATATCTCCACCTGAAGTCTCCTTGAGGTAACCTTGAGCTATCCACATCTTCACCAATTCGTATTTGCGCATCTCATAGTCTTTTGGAAACATGGCACAATACAAGAAACATCGTCTTACCACAGAAGGTAAATCGTAGTAACTCAAAAGCAAAGGTAGAAATATTCCTCTTTCAACCTGATCTCTATCAACCTCATCTAGCCCCCACAATTCGCTAGATAAAACACGCTCCCACTCTTCTCTTGTTCTTTTAGACTGCATTAGACCTCCTAATACCTTGGCCGCTAGAGGCAAGCCCTTGCACTTGCTTGCAATTTTGCCGCCGATATCTGTCAATCTTTCGCGCTCATCTTTGCTTCTTTCCTGGAATGCCACATGATTGAATATTGACCTGCATATCTCGTCGGACAATTTCTCAATGTTGATCCGGTGGTCAGTTCCCATCATCGTTGCCACAGAATGTTTACGAGTGGTCACTAGAATTCTGCTTCCTGGTGCACTGCCTGTGAGAGATGGTTTCAGTTGTTCCCATTGTCTATGATTTTCTGTCCATACATCATCAAGGACAAGAAGGAACCTCTTTCCCTTAATGGATTCAGAAACCCTTTGCAAAAGGGATTGCAATTCAACCAAATCCGGTGCCCTCCCTTCAAGCTGCTCAAGGATAGCTTTGGCTATTCTAACCTCATCAAATGGATCTGAAACACACACCCATATCTTTTTCTCAAAATGAGCCGTAACCTCAGCATCATTAAAAGCTAGTTGGGCGAGAGTTGTTTTTCCAATTCCGCCCAGCCCTACTAGAGAGATGGCATCCACGTCCCATGCTTCCTGACTACTTTCCCCCAGCAACTTGCTTACTACAGCTTCCCTTTCATCATCTCGACCACTTACGATTGATTCATCAACAAGGGAGGTACTTGTTATTCGTTGGAGTTCATCAGTGGCTCTGTACAACTCAAAGCCATACATAGCTTTCTCTTTGGCAATCTCGTCCACTTTTTCACATACTTCTTTGATCTTGAGGGCAATGTCTCGACGTCGAACCACTTGATTGAAACAAAAGCAAGAAGATCCCAGGAAGGAACACCGTATCTTCTGTTGGCTGTGAGTATTTTCTTCAGCATCCCCCATTTTCCATCTAAGAATTGCAGAGCTCCATTCATCTAGCACGTCATCCATATCATAACATACATCTTTGAGCTTGTTTACCCAATCTCTGACTGCCTCATCCTTGACTTGTTTTCTATCTGCATCTTCAAGGACAGAGTGAATAGCAAGGAGAGTGAATACCCAATCTCTGACTGCCTCATCCTTCCTTTCGGTTTTTTTTTTCTTTTTTTCCTGTAGCAGTTTTTTTCCTTTTGTTTCTTTTTTTTTTTTATCCAAAATTGACTTCTTTGTCTTTGTTTTTTAATTATTTTTTTTTAAATTATCTTTACTAATTTTTTTTAAAATATTGAGCTGGTTGAAAATTTAACTATGTGGTTTTTTTCTTTAAAACATCGTGGATTGCTATAATATTCTCATACATTGTTTGTTTTTTTATGATTTATTTTTTTTTCTTCAAAATGGTCTTTGTAGGTTTTATTTTTTTATATATTAAGTTGGTTGAGAATTTAGCTTTATAGTTTTTTTTTAAATAATATGGATTGCTACAGTGTTTCCCCTATATAATTTTTGTTTTGCTACAGTGTTTCCCCGTATATTTTTTAAAAAAATTATATTTATCGAATTTATTTTTTTAATATTGAGTTAAATGATAATCTAATTTTAGCTTTCCCAACATGTTTTTTTTTTATTTGTTTTTCTTTTTTTCAAAATTGTCAATTTTTACATTTTTTTTCAGAATTATTTTTGTTAATTTTATTTTTTTACTATTGAGCTGGTTGAAAATTTAGTTTTTTTATTTATTTTTTTAAAACACTGTAGCTTTCCCCACGTGTTTTTTTTCCCGCTTTTGTTTCTGTTTTTTTCATTTATTTTACCCAAAATTAACTTTTTAAAAAATAATAATAATCTTTGTTGTTTTTTGTTATATTGATCTGGTTGAAAACTTAGCTTTGTAGCTTTTTTCAAAAATAAAAATATATAAATTACTATAATATTAGCTGTTTTTTTCTTTTTAATTTTTTTAATGAATTTTTTTTTTGATTTAGTTTGTTAATGTTAAATTTTTTTTATTTAGTTATCAGATTTTCATGATACAAATCTCGGGTTTGATGGGTTGACCTGATTTGACTAGTTATTTTTTTCATTTAGTTTAGTTTGTTAAAGTTAATTTTCTTTCTATTTAATTATTAGACTTTCATACCTTCATGACACGTATCCTGGGCTTGATGGGTTAACTTAGTTTGATGGGTTAACCTAGATAATTCTGGGTTAATCTATTTAATTATCATACTTTTATAACATGACCTTATAGTCAAACTCACATCCAATATTCTTGAGTCCGGTGTTGCAGTCAGGCTCACTTAAACTTAAATCATGGAAATTTAATTTTATTATTAATATTATAAATATTACTTTTAGATCAGGCATTGCTTTTTTAATATTTTTATATAAAAAAAATGACTCGCGGAATCGCGCGGGTCAAATGTCTAGTAGAACTCTAAAACGCGTAGGGAAAGCACTGTAGCTTTCCCATGTTTTTTTTTTCACGCCTCACTATACTCATTATTAATATATTATTATTATATTATTATTATACTCATTTTTTTTTCTCGCCTCACTTTACTCATTATTAATATATTATTATTATATTATATTATATTATTTAACTTTCTTATTTTTTTTCGTTTTTAATTTTTTTTGTTTTTTTAATGAATTTTTTTTGTTTGATTTAGTTTGTTGGTATTAAATTTTTTCTATTTAATTATCAGACTTTCATAACATGTATCCTGGCTTGACGGGTTAACTTGGTTTGATGGGTTGATCCAGTTAACTTTAGGTAAACCCGTTAATTTTTTCATTTATTTAGTTCAACTTTCATGATGCGAATTCCAGATTTGAACGGGTTAATCCAGTTAATTCATTTTTTTCTTTTTCTTCATTAGTTTTTTTTTTCTGTTACTTTTTTTTTTTTTTTTTTTTAATCAATCATTTTACACACTTATATGACACGTTGCAGCCAGACCTACATCCAAGACTATTGGATCTGGTATTGCAGCCACCCCCACTTAAACTTGGGTCATGCAAGTTTAATTTTATTATTAATATTATAAATATTACTCTTGGGTGCCTCCTATGCATCAGTGAATGAAAGTGTGTTTTTTTTTTCACGCCTCACTATACTCATTATTAATATATTATTATTATATTATATTATATTATTTCTAAGCATCAGTGAATGAAAGTGTTTTTTTTTCACGCCTCACTTTACTCATTATTAATATATTATTATTATATTATATTATATTATTTAACTGTCTTATTTTTTTTTGTTTTAATTTTTTTTTGTTTTTTAATGAATTTTTTTGTTTGATTTAGTTTGTTGGTATTAAATTTTTTCTATTTAATTATCAGTTTCATAACACGTATCCTGACTTGACGGGTTAACTTGGTTTGATGGGTTGACCCAGTTAACTTTAGGGAAACCCGTTAATTTTTTCATTTATTTAGTTATCAAACTTTCATGATGCGAATTCCAGATTTGACGGGTTAATCCAGTTAATTCATTTTTTTCCTTTTTCTTCATTAGTTTTTTTTTTCTGTTACTTTTTTTTTGTTTTTTTTCTTTTTAATCAATCTATTTAATTATCACACTTATATGACACGACCTTGCAGCCAGACCTACATCCAAGACTATTGGATCTGGTATTGCAGTCATCCCCACTTAAACTTGAGTCATGCAAGTTTAATTTTATTATTAATATTATAAATATTACTCTTAGGTCAGGCGTTGCAGCCAAACCCAAGATTCTTGAGTGTGGATGCAACACCTGACCTAAAAATAATATTTATAATATTAATAATAACATTAAACTTGCATGACCCAAGTTTAAGTGAGCCTCAGTGTAACACCGGACCCAGGAATATTGGATGTGGGTCTGGCTATAAGGTTATGTCATAAAAGTTTGATAATTAAATAGATTAATTAAAAAAAACAAAGAAAAAAAATCAACTGAAAGAGAAAAACTAATGAAGAAAAAGAAAAAGAAATTAAATTAATTGGGTTAACCCTTTAAACCAGGCTATCCCGTAAAACTTGGGATTTGCGTCATGAAAGTTTGATAACTAAATAGAATTTAATTTTTTTTAATGAATTTTTTGTTTGATTTAGTTTGTTAATGTTAAATTTTTTTATTTAGTTATCAGATTTTCATGATACGGATCTCGAGTTTGATGGGTTGACCTGATTTGACGAGTTATTTTTTTCATTTAGTTTAGTTTGTTAAAGTTAATTTTCTTTCTATTTAATTATCATACTTTCATTATATGTATCCTGAGCTTGACAGGTTAACTTGGTTTGATAGGTTAACCCAATTAATTCTGGGTAAACCCGTCATTTGTTTTCTATTTAGTTATCAAACTTTCATTACGCGAATCTCAGGTTTTACGGGATAACCTGGTTTAAAGGGTTAACCCAATTAATTCATTTTTTTTTCTTTTTCTTCATTAGTTTTTTCTTTTCTGTTGATTTTTTTTCTTTTTTTTTTCAATTAGTTTATTTAATTATCATACTTTTATAACACGACCTTATAGCCAGGCCCACATCCAAAATTCTTGAGTCCGGTGTTGCAATTAGGCTCACTTAAACTTGGGTCATGCAAGTTTAATTTTATTATTAATATTATAAATATTACTTTTAGGTCAGGCGTTGCAACCAAACCCAAGATTCTTGGGTATGGCATTGCAAAAAAACCAAAGATTTTTAAATTTTTGTTTCTTTTTTATATTTTTATACAAAAAAAATAACCCGCGGTATAGCGCGGATACCAAGGCTAGTTATTTTATATATGTTGAGAGAGAGAGATAGAGAGAGAGGAGGGGTATATGTATCACAGCTGCATTACAGTGAAGAGGTCACATAGAGTAAATAGTAAGGCTTACATATTACTTACACTCAACCTTAGCAAACACCAAAGCAAATAATTAATACACTCAAAGCAAAACAAATTAAATTAATACACTCAAAGCAGGTTCTAAAGAGTTCAGCCTTTCTCGCCATATATCAATGTTTGGGATGTGAGAAATCTTTTGCCAATCTTCACCCATCTCCTCCTTCCCGTAACGTTTCCTTAGATTGGGGCTGCCACCTATCTCCAATGCCTGTAGAGGCGCTGCCAAAACATAGTCTGGTAGTGCTCTCAACAACGGGCAAGTAGCAATCATCAACTCTCGAAGTTGTGGCATAATGGATATTATTGAAGTTGTGTTGGCATCTTCTTCTCCCACTCTCCTTTCAATTCCTTCCCACTCTTCTACTTCTTGGAAATCCATAATCAAAAGTGTTTTTAATTTGGGGAAAGCAGTGACCCTTGCAATTTCTCCTTCATTAATACTGGCATTCTCATCTTTTTCTATACCTAAAAATCCAGCATCCAGCCTTCTCACCTTCATCGACCACAATACCAGGCTTTCAAGGTTGGGCAATCTTCCCAGCGGAGGCAAGACCTCCACGTTTTTACAATAACGGTGTGTAAGCACCTGTAATCTGGTTAATGTCATCATCCAATTTGGCAAATCCAGCCCTCCGTACCCATATATGGTTAGATCTTCCAAGTCTGACGGAGGCTGTAAAGCTTCAATTAAAGAGCCTTCATTCGCTTGCAACTCTGTTTTCTCTCTGTCGAAATACAATCGCAAACGAAGCAGGCACTTCTTATTCTTGAGTTGTGCTTCTGCAGCGTCACTCGCATCTTCTTTACCTCCTCCTAGATTCCGTATCTCAAGACTCCCTCCAATGTGATTTAAGTCTTTTAATTCTCTTAGATTAGCTGCTTTACTTTCATTCTCACCACCACCACACACACTAAACACATCTAATGTTCGAAGACATGTTATCCTCTCTATTCCCTTTGGTATGAAGGCCACTCCTGAACCATCAATCCGGAGATGCCTCAATTTGATAAGTTTTCCAATCGCCTTGGGCAATTCCTTGAGAGAACACCAAGTAACGTCTAGGGATTGCAGATTGCATAAATCACAAATGGTTTCTGGCAGGGACTCCAACTCTCCAAATGACAGATTGAGGTGTCTCAAATGTATCAATTTCCCTACCTCGTTTGGTATTTCTTTGATTGAAGACCTTGACAAATTCAATGACCTGATGCATGTCAACTGCTTGAACAAATCAGGCAGTGCAGCTCCAAGCGAAGGGTCTCTAGTGTCGATCAAGAGGCTGCGAAGACCTTTTGCTTTGTGAATGGACTTGGGAAAAGAGGTCTCCTCTGACAGCATCATGCTTAAATGACGAACCCTTTCAATTGAAGTCTCCATTGTTGCTCCTCCAAGTGTATTGACATCCACTGTTAGACATTCATTTTTTGTCATATATTGGGCAAAATCATGCACTATATCATGCATCTTGAATCTAATATCTTGTCGATCATACGTCTCAAAATCTTGGAAGAAAGAGCGCGCTGCTAAGACTTGAAAGTACTGCTCTCCTACAAGCTCCATATCTCCACCTGAATTCTCCTTGAGGTAACCTTGAGCCATCCACATCTTCACCAATTCATCTTTTCCCATCTCGTAGTCTTTTGGAAACATGGCACAATATAAGAAACATCGTCTTACCACAGAAGGTAAATCGTAGTAACTCAAAAGCAGAGGTAGAAATATTCGTCTTTCAACCTGATCTCTATCAACCTCATCTAGCCTCCACAGTTCGCTAGATAAAACACGATCCCACTCTTCTCTTGTTCTTTTAGACTGCATTAGACCTCCTAATACCTTGGCAGCTAGAGGCAAGCCCTTGCACTTGTTTGCAATTTTATCGCCGATATCTGTCAATCTTTCGAGCTCATCTTCGCTTCTTTCCTGGAATGCCACATGATTGAATATTGACCTGCATATCTCATCAGACAATTTCTCAATGTTGATCCGGTGGTCAGTTCCCATCATCGTTGCCACAACGTCCTTACGAATGGTCACTAGAATTCTGCTTCCTCGTGCACAGCCTGTGAGAGATGGTTTCAGTTTTTCCCATTGTTCATGATTTTCTGTCCAGACATCATCAAGGACAAGAAGGAGCCTCTTTCCAGTAATGGATTCAGAAACCCCTTGCAAAAGGGATTGCAATTCAACCAAATTGGTGGGACTCCCTTCAAGCTGCTCAAGGATTGCTTTGGCTATTCTAACCTCATCAAATGGTTCTGAAACACACACCCATATCTTTTTCTCAAAATGAGCCGTAACCTCAGCATCATTAAAAGCTAGTTGGGCGAGAGTTGTTTTTCCAATTCCGCCCAGCCCTACTAGAGAGATGACATCAATGTCCCGTGCTTCCTGACTACTTTCACCCACCAACTTGCTTAAAACAGTTTTCTTTTCAACATCTCGACCAATCACACTTGATTTATCAACAAAGGAGGTACTTGTTCTTGTTGGTCGTCGTTGGAGTTCATCAGTGGCTTTGTACAGATCAAAGCCATACTTAGCTCTCTCTTTGGCAATGTCATCCACTTTTTCACTAACTTCTTTGATCTTCAGGGCAATGTCGCGACGTCGGACCACTTGATTGAAACAAAAGCAAGGAGATCCCAGGAAGGAACATCGTATCTTCTGTCGGCTGTGAGTATTTTCTTCAGCTTCCTCCATTTTCCATCGAAGAATTGCAGTGCTCCATTCATCTAGCACGTCATCCATATTATAACATGCATCTTTGAGCTTGTCTAGCCAATCTCTTACAGCCTTATCCTTCACTTGTTTTCTATCTGCATCTTCAAGGACAGATTGGATATCAAGGAGATTGCTTTTCAGCTTGTCACATTGTTTCTTCACACCCACTACTAGGTTCACCTCTTCTTGTACCTATTAGTGTATAGAGGAAAAGAAACGTTAAGCATAGGAAACATTTATATGATTTCAATACAAATTCTTAATTTTTAGCAATTAATAGATTAAATCATTTTTATTAAACTTTATCACAGTAGCAATTAATATATTTATATTGTTAATTATATTCAAATTATATATAATAAACTCTCTAAAATAAAATGACTCGTAAATAATGTAATGCTAAGCCACTATTATTGCACTAAAATTTACTAGATGCGTGAATTAAAATATATTTTATTTGAATAAAGGATTTCTTTAGATAAAAGATAGAATTCATAGATATTATAATTGTGGAGCGCAATATATACATTGCAATTTCACAATATTATTAGGTGACTTTTAATAATTATCATAGTCTATTTTTTAAAATATTCTGTGAGGTTGATCAAAATAAAAAAGAAATATTAATTAGAATTTCTATAATCATGTTTGTAATCGAATATTTGACTATATTTATTTTAATCATTTTATCATACTAATTTTATTTCAAATATAGTTATTTATGCATTCAAATATGATAAGGAATTATTAAAAAAGGAATTTACTACTATTTTACTATATTGATTTGTTCTAACGAGCCATCACAATAACCATATTTTGTATAGCACAAAAGATATAAATAAAAAGAAAGAGAATCGTAAGAACCCGCTATCTAGTAAAATAATATATATATATATATATATATATATATATATATATATTAACTAATTTATTTGATCACATGCAGTGTGATAATATATAAATCAAGCTACTGATTTAGCTTCTGACAAATTAACAGATATTCTATAAGATAATGAAATCAATGTATAATGAACTATAAATGTTAGGTTAATTACAAAATTGTAGAAAAGTAATTAAGTACCTGTTGATTATAAAAAAAAAAAAAAAAAAAAAGAGTACCTGTCGAGCAACGATCGTGGTTAACTGCTCCAAAATTGGGGATACAAGTGCGTCAGCCATTGTTGATCTTACTACTGAATGTGTCAAGAAAAAGGAGAGAAAGTAATGGGGGGTTGTTGACTGATGAAATGAGAAGTTGATGAAGATAGGAGAAGGATAGTGATTTACTGTGGAGTGCAAGAGAAAATTAATTTGAGGTTATTCTCCATGAAGTTTAGGCAATATATATTGCAAATTAAGATAATGATTCTGAACTTCGGTATAAAGCAACTAATTTCCTACAAGGTTGATGCAAGCAAAGAATGATTCTGAACTTCAGTATAAAGCAACTAATTTCCTACAAGGATGATGCAAGCAAAGAATGTCACTGAAACAATGAGAAAATATGTGTAAAAAGGAAAACGAAAAGGAAAACGAAAAGGAAAAGGCAAAGGCAAGTCTAGAATTAGCCATTGCTTCACTTTGGGTTCAAGTATAATGCATCAGTCATTTTCCTATTTGTATAGTTAAAGACCACGATAACCTGTAAAACGTAAATCAAAACAAATTATTTTGGGGATAAGTTTCTTGTTGTAATTAAATTGCAGAAAATAGTTCGGGTAAAATTTAAGATAAATCCTAGGGAACACATTCAAAATGCACTGTGTACTGGATTCTCAATGTTCATTTTACAGTTTGACAAGAGAATCTTTCCTTCATTTTCACTCGAACTATCTTTTTTTATCTTTCTTTTTTTTAATACCTTTTAAGTGCCAAAATCACCAACACCATCAATAGCATAATTTTTTTGCCTTAATTTTAACTGCAAAACAGCTACCTTACCGAACCAGCAAACGAGAACGAAAAAGCTCACCAAGATGCTCTCTTTGAAAAGATTCTCAATGAGTCACTGACATTTACTCTCACTCCAAACCCAAAAGGCCTATTGTTCACACTTGTATCGAGGTCTCGTCTTAAATCATAATTCTCATTTTTAAAACATGGACGTTGGACTTAAAAGGATAATAAATGTTAAAATAGGCTTTTGAATTCATTCTCATTTTGTTTCAAATTAGGCTCGTGGCCCATCATTCATATTTAATGGACCTTTTGATGTCATGTTGACGTAACTCAAATTAACTCACAATGTGAAATAAGAGAAAATTTTCTGAAAAAAATCACAAATAAGCAGTTTTAACATTACATAAAAAAAATATATTCCTAAAGTCATATAATAAAAGATATTTAAGAAAAAAAAAGAAAAATAATTATTTTATATTTTATATTTTAAAATAATATAGTATCACAAATAAGCAATTTTAATTTTTAATTTTTCTTAAAAGCATCTTAAAAAAACAAAACAAAAATCCTACTGTAATTTATTTTAAAAAGAAAGCCAAAAATCATTTTTAAAAAAAGGAAAATATCAGTAAAAAAAAGAAGACACATAGAATCAAGTCAGAATGCATAGAAAAATCTAAGAAAATTAAAGGACATTGAAATCCTTTAGTTTTCAATCTCAAGAAGAGGGATTGAATTTTCCTTATTACTCCAGGTGCATAAAATAGTGAGGCAAATGAAAGAAAACTAAAAACCGAGGACCAGAATTGAAATAGGGGCTGGAAACACTGTTGGAGCATGGAACACTCGCGGTACCAGCTGGCAGCACTTGGAAATCCTGACTTGGAAGGCGCGTGCTTTGTACTCGCTTAATATAAATCAAAAGAAACAAACGGACGAATTACATTAGGTGTTAGAGAGCTAAAAAATATATATTATTTTTAGGTCTTCAGTTTTTAATATTAAATTGAATAAAAATTTACCATTAAAATTCGCATAAAAAACTTATATTTACGCTTTATAAAAAAAAACCATATTATTAATTTTGTTCTTGTAAATAGCGTCTCAATTGTAGATGCTCTCAGGTCTTTCTCCCACAGATTCTAAATAAATTCTTTGTCAAGACACGGCCATGATTTGTTAGTGACTCTTGTGTGTAGCTGACGAGAACGGAGGAGATTAGAGCTACGTTGGCTGATTGGGGAAGAAAAGAAGCTGTGGGTTTTCGGTGATGGTGGAGAGAGGAGATAAATCGGGGTTGTGGTGGTTTGGGTGGAGAAGGGAAGGCCGGCGTTTAGTATACGAAGAAAGGGACGGTGATGGCTTACTGAGTATGGGTCTTGGGATGATTGCTGGATTGGGGTTCTCTGGTTCGGTTTTGGGCAGTTTAAAAATGATGGATAATGAGTGTTTGATCTTTGGTGCTTTGTGGTTAAGAGAGACCATGGGAGAGGGAGAAGTAGGTACTGGTTCGGCCGGGAGCAATGGATCAGAGGAGTTGGGTCTCCCATCGGGAGCAATGGAGAAGAAGGTCCCCTGTTAGCGAGTATTGTTTGATAGGTGTTCTTCAATTTTTATCATTCATGGTGGCTAGGAGAGTTTCCATGGATGTCCCATCTTCTTCGATGCATGGCTTCACCCAAGGAGAAGCTCCACATAATTGAAGCTTGACAATTTGTGATAAGGTGGGGGTCCTAGCGATGAAGATTGCTTTACCCTTTTTCTTTTCAGCGAATTGTTCTAGCACATTATAGAGGGTTCCTTGATTTCAAAGTGTCTAGTCATAGATTTTACTATTCACTACAATAATAATAGAGTGTAAAAGGCATGGAAGATTTTTTTTATAGTAATTAATACACTTTACTATTTACTACAATTGTGGTGTGATGCTGATGGCCTTGGCAAGAAAAATTAATTGTTTTTCATTCAGGAGTATTTTAATTTTCTTACACGATTTATTTATCATAACTAATTTGTTTAGAGTATTTTTATTAATTTAATTTTTAATACACAATAAAATAACTAAAATACCCCTAGAATAAAAAAACTAACATTGTTGGAAAAGGTTGTTTTGGTAGTTTTACTTTTTATGGTACATTGCAATTACACAATTGTCATTGGGGTTAAAAAAAATATACCATGTTCACATGGTGTTGATGTGTTTTCCTCAATTTTTTTTATTTTTTTTTGTAATTATTGGGATTGGTCAAAGGAGATGAATTATTTTAACATTTAATTAATATTTTTTATTTAAAAAATTGTTGGTATCAGGAGAGACATAATATATTTTGGGTAGTGCATGCGATACCTTTCAGTGGTGTAAAATTGTCTTCCCTGTCTCATTTTGTGCTTCGTTGTGTTTTCTTTTTTTATAATGGGTGCGTGTCATCTAAAAGTGGTTATTTTATCATTGGTATCTCTTTTTGTTTCCTTTCCCTGATTTCTCTCTCCTACATGAAGAGATGTGTTTTGGTCCCTAATTTTATTGCCATTTTCAGGTTCAATCCTTTTAGTTTTGATTTTTTTTAAAAAAAAATCTACGATTTTTCAATTTAATCCTTCAATTCTAATTTTCATATATAATATTTTTCAATTCGGTCATTCTACTTTTGATTTTTTATTTTGTTCATTTTCTCTTTTGTCAAAGTTTTTATGTTTTCAATTTTATCATTCAAGTCAATTTTATTATTTTTGTTTTTTCAATAATAATAAAATTTTCAATTTAATCATTCTACTTTTGATTTCTTAGTTTTTTTTTCTTGACTCTTTTGTCAAAAAATTCTTGGTTTTTAATTTTATCATTTAAATCAAATTTATGGCTTTTGTTTTTTCAACAACAACAATAATAATAGTTATAGCAGTAGTAGTAGCAACAAACAACAACAACAATAATAGTAGTCATAATAATAATTGTGGTGTTGATAGTAATAGTTATGATAATGATTGTGATAATAATCAAAATGACCTTGGAATAATATGTTTTGGTATATTATTTATTTTTTTCTTCAATTTAACCCTTTCAAAGAAAAGTTTTTTTCTTTTTTCTTATAAGTTTTTTTGTCCATTGTCCTTTCAAGTAAGTGTTATTATTTTTTGATTTAGTTCTTCAATTTCAATTTTTCATGTATTTTTTTCCTTAAACATTTTATAAAAGTTTTATTTCTTTATGATCTCACCTTTCAATCTAGGTTTATAGTATGCTATTTTTTTCAATTTTTCCTCATTCTTTTTTTTTTCTTTGCTTGAGTTATTTCTCTTTTCAATTAAACCCTTCAATAAAAAAAAATTAGTTGCCCTCTAATTTATTTTTTATTTTAATTTTCACCCTTATTCTTTTAATTACTATTTTTTATTTTAGATCTTTCTGTGTAGTTAGTTTCCCCCCTATTATGTTCTTCTATGTTTGTTCACCCAGTCCAAATTTTCACAAATAAAATACAAACCATTTGTATCATTTAATATTATTTTTTAGAAAAAATACAAACCCACAGCTTAGTGCGAGCACATGCTTGGTTGATTTCTAAATCCTAAGCATTTACATCCCATATGAGGATAATATTAACTAAAAAACTAAAATGCATTTGGGATTTATCATGTAAAAGGCATTGTAGATCCCCTCACATAGCACTGTGGATAAATTGTTCATAATACCATTTGTTTTCCATCTTTTTG
The DNA here is from genome assembly GCA_964019445.1 of Populus tremula. Taxonomy (NCBI): domain Eukaryota; kingdom Viridiplantae; phylum Streptophyta; class Magnoliopsida; order Malpighiales; family Salicaceae; genus Populus; species Populus tremula. Next base: position 10,687,282 of record CAXHTJ010000004.1, read on the forward strand.
TTTTTGGCATTTATTCTACCAAATTATAAGCCAATTTGTTGGGGAATTGTAAGATTAAAATATGGGAAACCAAAGTAAAAAAAAAAAAAAAACATGTAACAAATGGGTGGCTTAAAGAAGTTGGGGTAAAATATTTGTTGTAGTCCCTATATTTTACAAATTATAGATATTGGATCCCTTCAATTTTCAAAATTAAAAGAAAAAATTAATTTTAGTGCCAAACTTTATTTTCCTTGATTTTTAGCTCTTAGTGTGAGAGAAGTGAGAGAAAGTCGTTGAAATTCAATAGTTAAGAAAGAATTTATATTGGAGTTGATTTCAGCCACGAAAACTATTGAGATTGGTGTCAAATTGTTTCTTTTAATGAGAAGAGCTCTCATTAGGGTTTTTTTTACCTTGGAATTGCCAATAAAACACATATCATCTTTGTAAGATTTTTTATTTCGAGTTGATTTTGAGTTTTAGGACAGTCCTTTGAGTTTTTTAAAGCCATGAATTGGTTTATCGAGTTTTCAATGATGTTTTATAGATGTTTTGGGTAAAACATGGGTTGAAAATTCAGTTTTTAGGTTGAAAAACCATCAGCCTGGTTTTTTCAATCACCATAGTGGCTGGAAACTGTCAATACAAATGACATGTCATTTGACTCTTCTTCTAAAAAAACAGATGTAAAAAAAAAAAAAAAAGAGTCGAGTCACGTAGGCCCTAACTAAATGGCCTAGGCCTAGCAACGTTTGATCTTTTTTTAAAAAAAATGTTTTTTATATGTATTTTTTTCAAATTATTTTGTTATTTATATTTAGATTAATACTCATTTGATATTTTGTTTTGTTTAGAGAGCCTCTTTTAAATAACGACTATTTTTTGTTATTTTGTATGCATTTAATTTTTAAAGAGGTTTTTCTAATTTATCTATAATTTTTTTTTATTCAATCATTTTAATATATGTGTCTATCTCTATTATATATTGTTTGATTAAATGAAAAAAATTGGCAAATACAATTAATTAAATATTTTATTTTTCGAAATTAAATATCTTGATTTACTCATATTTCTTGGTTTTTTCAGTTTCACTTTTAATTATCATTTATGATTATTTTTTATTTTTTAACACATTTAATTCTCAATTTATTTGATTACATGCATTCATAAATTTTTTAATTATAAAAGCATGAAAAAAAACCTGCGTATACAATAAAAAAAATCCACGAGGAAACAGGAGGGAAGTATCTCGTCAGCTACCATCCCCATACAATGATATAATACAGTAGGGGGTTACAGTCACCGTTCAGTTTTTGCAGAATGACCGGAAGTTAGCCTTGGCCACCAAAAGGCGACGGCACATTTTCCATACCTTGAATAGATTCGCCATGGCTATTAATTATAGAAGCATAGAGTTGTTTTTCTATCATGTAAATAACAGTACAGAATTCTGAGGAGACTGTACGGTAATAGTTTTGCTGTATATATTGATCATAAACACAAGTACAAATAACCAAGCTTCCTAGGTCAATAGAACCAGCTATATGTGCTTAAAACCAGAGATTAAGGACGGACTATTTGATCATGTAGATGGCTATACATAACTAAATCAGCTTCAGTATCCTTGATGGACTGAGAATCCTATATGCACCATAACCATCCTTTCTAGAACTGAAGCGACGAGCAGGACTGCAAAGGGCTAACGAGCTGCAACTCGGAGGATTCATCATAATATCATCAACTTCCTCGCTCTCCATCTGCGCCAAGACTTTGTAGAAAAAATCGACATCACAGGGAAGCAATATTGGACCTTCACTATTGTGTCCATATTCCAGTTCAGCATCTTCTAGCAACATTCTGAACAGTTGATGGTTAGCAAACTCTGCCTTGACTGCAAACCTTTGTTTTTCAGGCCCTACATAGACTGAAAAGCAACCATCTGGAGCCACTTGAGTCTTCTTTTTTGACTTGTTCTTAGTACCAACACCGTCTTCTTGATCACTTGGTTTTATGGTGCAGTGCCATGACTTGCTCTTTGTGAACGGGATGACAGAATTCTTTGACGGTTTCTTGCGGCCAGCAGTGAGTGATCGATACCACGCCCTCATAAACAGGCTTTTCTTCCATTTAGTGTCCTTCACGGCATCCATTCTTTCTACAGAAAGAGAAAAAAAGCTACAGAACGAGAAACAGAAATCAACAGATCCCTGAGGCCCTTTTATATTTAAGCTCTGCAACTGTTGACTGACGGATTATCTACAAGACGGTAAGAGAAGCAAGGAGGTGGAGCTGATGCAGGTGAGAGAGAAGGGTGGGAAGGTTTTTTAATCTCTTGTACAGCCAATGAAGATAAGGATGGAAATTTAAGATCGTCAGGTAGAAAACCCTGCACGAGATATGTTTTGAAAGTCGAGAGAGTTGGGATAAACACTTGAACAATCACCGCGAAGGAGAGGCGGCACTGTTATATATAGTATAGGCTAGGGATGACATATGCTCCCAACCCCATGTATTTACTCCCCCATGAAAAATAACAATTGTCAACGCCACTTTGGAGCATCAAGATTTTGAATATGACTTGAGGAAACCCCATCATAGATGATAAAGAAAAAACTCACAGAAAAGATGGCCGATTCGTCCTTATTTGATTATTCTAACTACTCCTCCTCATTGCCTAGTGGGCATCAAAATGTGTTTAACAGTAGCTGTTTTTCTTTACGGAAGATTGCACCGTTTCTCCTTTTACATATGGATTGATTTTGTAAAATTTTTTATTTTTTTTTATTTAATTCTTAAACCTTTTTTTTTTGTTGCATTCTTTGGGCCACGTTTATGGCAATTGAATAAAATTTATTTGCTAAGGATGAAATTGAAAGATTAAAGATCAGATTAGAAAAAACATTATAAATAAATGATGGTTTCAAAGTTAATACAAAAGCCTAATTTGGTCCTCATATTTTAGAAACTATACATGTTTGGTATCTCAATATTTTATCAATTCTATTTTGGTATAAAAGTTCAATTTAATTTGTTATTTTTTGGTCTCCGATTTGACACTACAAGATTTAACAGTTTTACCGATGAAATTTTTCTATCGGCGTAAGACACATGTGCCATCGGTAATTAATTTACCGACGAAATCACCGACGGAAAATTTCCGTCGGTAATTTTTTATCCGTCGGTAATAATATTACCGACGGATTTACTGGCGGAACAGACGCATCGGTAAATTTTTTTTATTATCGACGAAATTTTCCGTCGGTAATTATTTAAAAACATTTTAAAAAAAATATTTTATAAAATAATTAAATTAACATAAATCAACATTGTATAATATATACTCAAAATGTTTGTAAAAAAGAATAAGAAAATCAACTCAAACAAATTTGCAACAAAAAAATTAATTCAACTAAAAAATTCATATGAAAAAAATAAAGTTGCAATTGTTAAAAATTTAAAAATCCTATAAATAAATCAACTAAAAATTGATCTCATATGAAAAAAAAAAATCTCACAACAACATTTATACAATTATTATGAACAAAATCAATTAAAATTAAATAAAAAACAAATATAGTGAAAAAAATCATGAAAAAATAAGAAAAAAGAAAAATCTTACCTTAATATACTTGCAAGTGAAGCTAAGGAAAAACAAATTCGTAAAGCATATTAATTAAAAAAACTAAGAGGATAAAAGAAGAAAGAAGAAGAAGACATACCCGAGCATGGAGGAAAAGAGAAGAAGATGAGGAGATAAAAGAAGAGAAAGAAATAGATATTGATGTTTTGTACATATAGTGAAGAAGAAGAAGAAGAAGAAGAAGTAGAAGTAGAAGTAGAAGTAGAAGAAGAAGAAGAAGAAGAAGAATAAGTAGAATTAGTAGAAGAAGAAAAAGAAATAATGAGTATGTCTATTGTGAAATAAGCGAATTCATGTTTTTTATTGGGGCGCGTTACCGACGAATTTATCGACGGATAATTGAATATCAATATTTTTTAATTATTTCGTCGGTAATTTCGTTGGTAATATTTAATTTAAATTTTCAATTTCGTAAAAAGTTTCAGAAACCGAAAAAATTATCGATGATTTTTCAATCCATCGGTGATTCCGTCGGTAACATTTAAATGAAAATTTTAAATCAATTGAATTTTTTCAGAAAACCGCCAAAACACACCGACGCATTTTCAACCCGTCAGTGATTTTGTTTGTAAAGTAAAACAATTAACAGTGCAATTGAAAAATGAACAGTTCTGGAGCTCTCTGGAAAATACCGACGGAAAATTCCGTCGGTATTTCTCTTTGTAATTGACATGATGAACAGTGTTCACAGTTTACCAACGAATTTACCAACGGAATTACCGAAGAAATTTTTCCGTCGGTAAAAAATGACACATCATCATTTCTTTTTGCTTTGTTTTAATTTTTTTTCCCACGGTAATTCCCTCGGTATATACCGAGGGAATATTTCCGTCGGTAAAATCCCTCGGAAATTTACCGACGTAAATATTCCCTCGGTATTTCCGTTTGTATTTATTGATTTTCTAGTAGTGAGAGAGAGAGAGAGGGGGGGGGTTATTGAATTCTAACAATGAGAGAAAAAGTGTCAAACCACAAAAATGGTTAATTTTTGTGTCAAATAATTTCATTTAATTAGAAAAGTTCGTATTAGGCGGGTTTTTTACCTTGAAATTGCCTAAAATATTAGATTTGAGCTCGAGAAGATTTTTGGTTTTTAGTTCTTAATTTATTACCTTTAAATTTATTAGCATATAGTTCTTAATTTTTTTTTTATTTCATGTTTGTATAAACTTTTTGATTTGCACTTAAAAAAATAGCATATTTAATTTTTTTAATTAGAGATAAAAATATCTTACCCACAGTGGAGCGCGGGTCACATAACTAATAATAACTTGTTTTTTTTTAAATATTATTTATTTAACTATATGATAACAAAAATAAATAATCGTAAAATCAAGTGTCAAACCAATACTGAGATTTTTTTTAAGACTATGATAACCTCATAGGAAACAAAATGAAATAAATTATAAAACTCAATTCTTAATTAGTCTAATATCACATGATGAAATTGAAAAAAATAAATTTATAAAAAAAGAAGAAAAAAGTTATTATCATGCATTTGCGTCGTCAAGCATGCATGTGTTTTCCCACTATGGTTTTTTTATTATCATGTATAATGGATAATTTTATATTTGAATGAATATAAAAAAATTAAAAACATATAAAACAATTAAAATATCATTTGAAATAAAAAAATAATAATAAAACTAACCTTAACGAGCTTTTTAATCTTTTCCCAGAGGTTTTTTTAATATTAACAAGTTAAATCAGGAGCAATTTAGTATTTGGCTTAAAAAAAAAAGCATATAACGCACCTGGGGATGGTGGGAGGCACACTCTCCCTTTAAGCAGCATGTGCAACACCTCTCAACATCCAAAAATTCCTTTTTAACATTTTATTTTTGGTTGGTACGACACGTGTCTCTATGATAGTATAGTTTGTTATCGATGAACATTTTTTTCATTTCTTCTCACTTCTCCCTTGAAAATTATAGTTTGTCCCTCATAGTTGTTAGTATTTCAACTTTAGTTTTTATTCTTTTGATTTTTTATTTTTGGTCTTGACCTTTTTATAAAAGTTTTACTTGTTTTCAATTGCATTCATCAAATCCCAGTTTACAAAATAATTATATTCTTCAATTTGGTCCTTATTTTATATTTCTTTTTCTTTTCCATTGGCTTTTTTTGTAAAAGTTTCATTGAGTTTCAATATTATCCTTCAATTCAAATTGATGGTATTATATTTTCTAATCTGGTCCTCATTGTTTTAATTTCTAATTTCTAATTTTTAATTTTTTTTCTAGGTCATTTTGTAAAAGTTATTATTTTTTTCAATTCCACCATTCAATCAAAACATTGTTTTTATTTTTTATGTTAGTTTTGATCCTTGTTATTTTTAATTTTTTTTGTTCTTTTACTAAAATAATTTTTCTTTTCAATTTCAAATTTCAATCAAATATAAAATTTATTTTTTCTTTCAAGATTGTCTTCAATTGCTATTTTTTTAATATTTCTGTGTAATTAAAAAAAATTAATTTCATCCTTTAATATTTGATTAATTTAAAATTGGACTTTATGGTTTGTACAAATTAGATGCTTTCGGTCTAATGACCGGGGCTATAAATTTAAAAAGTTAACACAATATTTTTAAAGAGCTTTGTAATTCTTTTCACTTTTTTATTAAATTATTTTAATTTTATAATTTAAATCGTGAGCTTAACAAAACATTTATAGTGGACCTGAGATTAGTTAAGATTATGATGCAATGATTAGTGTAATTTCTGAACTTTCTTTCTTTTAGCCTCTCATTAATTTAAGAGGTGAGTTGACATAAGGAGTTGGAAAACGTGGACGGATTATTGAAGCCGCTAATCTACAAAACCAGGGATGCCTCTCTACTCTACCACTTGCAGACTTGTAAATGAAAGAAATAAAAAGTATGCCTATTCTGTATTCTAGTGTCTGTAGTTGCGGTATAACTGTATTTAATTTTTATAAAGATTTATTTATTTTTAATTTATTTTTTTATAGTTTTTTATATCATTTTAATATGTTATATTAAAAATAATTTTTAAAAAATATTATTTTAATATATTTAAAAAAAAAACTTTTAAAAAACCCTTTCATTACATTATTAAACAAGCAAATACATTTTATCACCTTTTTTAGACGGTGTCTACTAGTTGCTTTCATCCTCACCAGGGACGGAATTAGAGGGAGGCAAGTAGGGCCGGGTCCTGCAAAATATTTTAATTTTTTTATTTAGTATTTAAATATGAAATAGTATAATATTTTTATTTTAAATAAATAATATTTTTAATGATATATTTTGTTATATTAATTTTGATATTTTTTATCAATTGCTACCAGCTCCGCCCTTATTAATCCTCACTATATATTTTTTACATATTTTTAATTTAATTTTTAGGTGACACGTACATCTACTCAACAACTTGCTTACCCATCAATCGAGCTTATTATATGCAACTTTCTTTATTGTCAAGCTTTCTTTTGACTTCGATAAACATATAATATTTATAAATGGGATTCAAAATTGCCATCAATCCCCTTCAGAACGTTGAAGATGGCAACTACAGAGAAACATGGCTACTAGGGGAGGCCTTCATTTGCTTCTTTCAATACAGTAGTTCATGCACGATTGGTGTGTGTGTATATATATATATATATATATGTATGTATATATATGTGTATATATATATATATATGCTGTCTTTGTGGGTTGCAAAGCTACTGATTTGCTCGATACCTTCTTCCCACTTTTATTTTTATTTTATAATTAATATTGGAAGTTGAGCACTAATGTGTGCAGGAGTGGGATACGCATGAACATGGGTGTAGTGCTGGCCTCAATCATACCCAATATCTTAATCTAATGCTACTGATAAATACCGGGTGAATGTTTTCTTAAAACATTTTTTGTTTGAAATTTTATTAAAATAAAGTTTTTTTATTTTTTTAAATTTATTTTAGAATTCAATACATCAAAATAATTTAATTTACAGCAATGTGGCTACAATACCCACACTCTCGAAATAAGGATTAATGTTAACAATTCGATCCTGAACATTACGAAATAATAACTCTTGATTTTGGAAGACTGTGGCAGCCAGGAGATTACCGAAAATAATTAAAAAAATAAAATGGTGGTTTTGCGTGGTTAATATATAATTTGGAGGCTGGATTATTATATATTAATTAGTCAATTGACACGATATTAATGAGTTAAAATTCACTCAAAGCAAAAACTATTAGAATATCATTTTCCATTGGCAGACAATCCTGTGCCGACTCTCCTACTAACGTGAGAAATTTGTCTTTGATTTTGTACAAAATTGACAAGTGGAAACCTGCTGATAAGTGAAGATTCTATGGAGCAACCGAGCAATCATTGGCCCATGTCGATACCTTGACTTGCACCCAATACTAGGATAAATTTGCCTTAAATGGTGTTTTATTGAATGTATAATTATAACAATGTTTATTTTTGTGTTTTAAAAAAAAATAAATTATTTTTTATTTTAAATTAATATATTTTTAGTATTTTTAAATTATTTTGATGCACTGATGTTAAAAATAATTTTTAAAAAATAAAAAAAATATTATCTTAATATATTTATGAGTGAAAAGTACTTTAAAAAACAACTATACTAGTAAATATGCCATAAATTGTTCCTCTATTGGGTTCTTTTGTTTTTTTTTTAATCTAAACTAATAGATTTTAACATTTGATTTTGATTTATTAAAAACATGATTTTTTTTCAGAAAATTACCTTTTACCTATTAACCCAACCCCATCACATAAAAATTATTTTTTTAATATAACAAAATAATAATTTACTAAGAAACTAACCAATAAAATCCATTAACTCCAAAACGTTCAGGAAAACAATTATATACTTAATAAAAACAAGAATATAAAAAAGAAAGAATTAATAAACAAAACTTGTAGGGTTAACATAATTTCGTTGATAAAATTGATAGAAATTACCATAATATTGGTGTAAATACTAATAAAAAATTTCATTGATAAAACTGTTAAATATAATAATAACAAATTAATCAGTTTTATTGTGATTTCATTAGTGTAGTTTGATCAAGAAGTCAATTTTTTATAAGTCATACATAAATTACATATCATATTTTTCGTTTGCCGGATTCTATACATTTTAGAGTTTTGTTCCCATTGCATAAAATATCGTCTCACACTCCAATAATAAGATTGCATTCGTTGCATCAATAATGGCATAATTTTATATAGATCGTATATAACCTATAGTTGTTGCTTATTCAAAGGAATACTTGCTGCAAGAAAAATTCAAAGCCATACAAAAGGGAAAATGCATCTCAACTCGAGGGAAAAAGAAAAAAGAAAAGAAAAACACGCAAGGCTATATTATTTAATAATGACATAAACACTTGCAAGATTCAAACATGGTGCAGAATATAGTCTAACAATGACCTATAACGAAGGAAATATATACATATATAATGATTAGTTTCCTTGTTCTCATAAGGAAGCATGAACATTAACCAGTTCAGATCGATAAATAACTTTTAAATTAAGAAATAAGAAAATTGAGTCCTTTCATTATGGAACTCGACTAGACCTTCGTGTGTTGCTATACGTATTCATGACCATCGGAGCACTCTTTATATATATATATATATATATATATATATAGAGAGAGAGAGAGAGAGAGAGATGGGTGAGGACTATAGCGACGATTGAAGGTATGGTAATATACACGTCAGCAACTTCTTAATTTTATTGATCTCAAAGGCATGGAAGCTCAAAGAAACGGTCAAAATCTTGGGTTGTTGGCACTATTTGTATTTTTAAAAAAAAAATTGAAAAAATAATAATTTTTTTATTTAAAATTAATATTTTTTGTATTTTTAGATTATTTTGATGCACTGATATCAAAAATAATTTTAAAAAATAAAAAAATATATTATTTTAATATATTTTTAAATAAAAAAAACATTTTAAAAAATAATTGCAATCACAATCCTAAAACATGCTACAGACTTCACAATTTTTAACTTCTCATCAAACCATCAATTTTAAAAGAAAAAAAAAACAGAAAATAGTATAAAGATTTAGGGATTATTTGAGAGTGTAAAAATATTTTTTAAAAATTATTTTAAATATAAAAACATTAAAATAATTAAAAAAACATGTAAAAACTAATGTTTTAAAAAAATAATTAAATTTTACTTGGCACTCATTTTGAACACAGTTCCAAAAGTGTGGATCATTGGGAAAAAATCATTCTATGTTTTCTTTTTGATAAATGGGGATGTCTCGGGTCCTGGGTCAGGCCTGAATGATCGACTGACACTCATAAATCACACGCTTTGGGCCTCTGAGGGTGAGTTGCTTCCTCCATTGAACATAAATGGGCTCAAGCAGTTGGACTAGGCTAAAGAAACTTTTTTCTTTTTTTCCTGAACCCCTCCCTATTCCACGAAATAATAATAATAAATAATAATAATTTCACTTGAAGTGATTAACTGGTACACATTAATATAATCTTTTGCTAGCAAAAGGTTTTTTACTTGGCCCGCGATACAACCAATTTTTTTAAGCATAAAAAATATTCAAGAACAGCAAGTATTTTAAAAATATTAATAAAAATCAATGATGTGAATTATATTCAACTCCAAAATGTTCAAGAAAACAATTATATACTTAATAAAGCTAAGAATATAAAAAATAAAGAATTAATAAACAGGTTAGTATGATTTTATCGGTAAAATTAATAAAAATTAGTAGAATATTGGTATAAATATCAATAAAAAAAATTATTTGTCAAACTATTAAATCTAATGATGATAAATTATTTTCAACATGATTCATGAGTGTGGTTTGATCAATAACTTATTTTTTTAGAAGTCATACATGATGACACATCATATTTTAGGCTTGCCGGATTCTGTTCTTTTTAGAGCTTTGTTCCCATTGCATAAAACGTCATCTCACACTCCAATAACAAGAGTGCATTCGTTGCACAGTTGCATCGATAATGGCATAATTTTATATAGATCATGTATATATAACCTATATTTGTTGCTTATTAAAGGGAATACTTGTTGGAAGAAAAATTCAAAGCCGTATAAAAGGGAAAATGCATCTCAACTCGAGGGAAAACGAAAAAAAAAAAGAAAAACCCGCAAGGATATATTTTTTAATAACAACATAAACACTTGCAAGATTCAAACATGGTGCTTGCTGGAGCAGAAGATAGTCTAACAATGACCTTTAACGAAGGAAATATATACATATATAATGATTAATTTTCTTGTTCTCCTAAGGAAGCATGGGCATTTAGTTCAAATATTAACTTCTAGTTTGACAAATAATTTTTAAATTACGAAATAAGAAACTCGAGTCCTTTGATTATGGAACTCAACTTGAGCTTGGTGTGCTGCTATACGTATTCATGACATTGGAGATCTCTCTCTCTCTCTCTCTCTCTCTCTATATATATATATATATATATATATATATATATATAGGTATAGGTACATAGGTGAGGACTCAATGATTGAATGAAAATAAAAAAGGTTTGGGCCCAGTGAATTCCTTGCCGACTTGAACATTGAAGCGTTTGGAAACGCGATGCCGTGTTCCCATTAAATTTAATTTTTTTTTTGTTAAAATTTAATGTGGTTTATATTTTTTAAATCGTTTTGATGTGCTAATATTAAAAATAATTTTTTAAAAAATAAAAAAATTATTAGCATACATTTCGACACAAAAAGTTATTTGAAAAACAACCGTTACCACAATGTCAAACATGCTCAAAAAGGCTCACCAGGTCGAACATAAATGAGATATTTATTTATTTATTTATTCAGTGGCGATTGAATGTCAAAATTCGAGGCATGATGTGTATAGATATTCACAGTGTGTTTGGTATTGAGATAACTATTATCATTGTGATTTTAAAAAAATTATTTTATAAAAAATACTTTTAGTTGAGATTCATTTAAAAATATATATTTTTTGTTAAAATTGTGGTTGAACTCGATATTGAACAAAAAGTAATTTTAATGTGTTTGGTTAATAATACTTTTTAATTTGAGGTTATAAAATAACTAAAAAAGATATATATTAATATTGATGGTTTTTAATTTAAATATTATAGATTTAACTAATGCTATTATATCATGAAATAAATAATATTTTTTATAAAATATTTTTTATTGTTTCATTAAACTATCTACAATTCCATCACGTACAAAATTCATCGGACAAGGACTATAATTTTCATTGTTTTTTTAGCGTGCAACAAAATCATGTAAAATATCATCAGAAACAAAATTAGAATTACGATCAAATTTTACAAATATCACGTCATTATATGATCTCCTTTTAATTTATATAATCTTATTATATAGTATTAAACACTAACTTTTTAAAATAAAATACAATTAAAAAATAAAAAAAAATTATTGTTTATTTTTTTCTAATTCACTCTTCACGCAACAATGAGAGCACATAAATAAGACTAGGAGGAACAAAGGAAAAACAAAAAAGAAGAAAAAATGGTTTCAGTAGGCCAACCCTCCATCACCGTTGTCGTCATCTTCAAGTGCAGCAATAGAGAAAGAACAAAAGGAAAACTATAAAGAACAGCCCTCGTGGTTGAACAAAAGGAAAATGGTTTCAGTAAGCTAGCTCAGTTGTCTTCCTCGATGTCTTTAGTAGCGGCACATCCACGTAAGAACAACCCTCATGGTTTTCTTATCTGGACAAAATCCACCCATACCCGAAGCACTGGTCAAGGAAGGAAGAGGAGAACAATTTTATACTGTGTTTAAAAATAATTGCAATAAAACAGGAAATGAAAAGCATGTAATTTTTACTTCAGTGAAACTGTGTTTTGAATGCAGATAAAAGTGGGCCCATGCATGAAAATTGACGCTCATTATGTAACCGAACGATATGTTGCAATTGTTAAATAAAAACTCGGCCGCAAATGTTTAGTCAAACATGCTCTAATTTTAGTAGGATATGTTTAAGAGTGTGATTACGGTTGTTTTTCAAAATATTTTATATACTGAAATACATCAAAATAATATTTTTTTTATTTTTAAAAAATTATTTTAAAATTATCATATTAAAACAATACAAAATAATAATAACAAAAAAATAATCTCGAAGGCATGGAAGCTCGAAGAAATAGTCTAAATCTTCGGTCGTTGTCACATCAAGGTGCCACGAATTTTAACTCCTCTTTTAACCAACAATTTCAATAAAAGAAAAGCAGAAAATAGTACAAAGATTAGAGATTATTTAAGAATACAGTAATGGTTATTTTAAAAAAAATTAAAATAATATATTTTTATTTTAAAAATTACTTTAAATATCAGCTCAAACGATAAAAAAAAAAAAAAAATTCTAACACTCATTTAACACAGTTCCAAAAGCGTGGATCATTGAGAAAAAATCATCCTATATTTTCGTTTTGATAAATGGGGGTGTCTCGAGTCCTGGGTCGGGCCTGAATGATTGAGTGACATTCATAAATCACAGGGTTTGGGCCTCTGAGGGTGAGTTGCTTCCTCCATTGAACTTAAATGGGCTCAGCCAGTTGGCCTAGGCTGAAGAAACCTTTTCTTTTTTCCTGAACCCCTCCTTATTCAACGAAATAATAATAATAATAATAATATCCCCTTTAAATAAGAATAATAATAATAATACATATTTTCACTTGAAGTGGTTAACTGGTACACATGAATGTAATAAGAATAATAATAATAATACATATTTTGAGGAACTTGACTATGTCAAATAAGCTAGTATTGTTTAATTAAACAATAAAAAAATAGACAATAATAATAAATCAACCGGATTAAATAAAAAATATAATAAACTAAACAAAAAAAAACTTACTAAAAGGAAAAAGAAAATGAAAATGATGAAACTCATTTTCTAACTAACCTAATGTAGAATGACAAAACTGAAAGAAAAAAAAAACAAAAAAAAACAACTTAAATCATCCCAAGTTAACACGTAAAACCTGCAACTTGATTTATGAGACTATATTTATCAAATAAAAAGCAATTAAAAACAATTGTAAAAATCATTTTTCTATAAACCTAATGTATAAAAGTGGGATAAAAAAACCAATTAACAAAAAAGACAAAAACAAAAACTCGTAAACCCGGGTAAGCTCATCAGACCCCAAAAAATCAATAAATTTCATTTTTTAATTGAATTAAATCAATTACGTGAGAATAATCATAAAATTCTTGATTCATGATATTTTGTTTTTATTTGCTTTTTAAGTCACTACTATGACAACAAGTGTAACTTCTTTTAATTATCAAATTCTTATATTTTTTTACTCCTTTTAAAATATTAACATGATAAAAATGAATATATTTATGAATGAACTATGAAGATTCACGAATGTTTATTAATGGACATTTATTAATTACCAACATTCGTCATAATTAATAAACATTAATGAATTATGAGTAATCAATATTTTGGTTTTCGAGTTCTATTTAAATATATCTAGTAGATAGTTGAAAAAATAATGATTAAGAAATTTTTTGAGTTTTTTTATTTTTTGTTTTTCTTTTCATTATTTCCACATATTAAATTTTTTTCTCTATAAAGAGAAAGTCGAGTTCATTTCATATAGTTTGAAGACCTTAAAAAGAAATGCATCCTTTAAAGGTGGTGTTGTTAAATTTATTTGAGAGAATTGCAATGAGACCATTTGGACAAACAATTACGCTCCAAGAACAAATTATTCAATTATAGATAACAGCATCAAGTTCTTTCCTGTTTCTTTTTGTATTTTAAGTGTGTTTTATAAAAAATTAAAAAAAAATTAATTTTTTTAAAATTAATATTTTTTAGTGTTTTTAAATTATTTTGATGTACTAATATTAAAAATAATTTTTTAAAATAAAAAAATATTATTTTAATATATTTCTCAGTAAAAAACATTTTAAAAAATGTAACTATAATCATTCTCCTAGACAACAAGTAATTTTCTAAAACTTCTATTAAGAGCACAATTCTCAGTTCAATACTGATTGAATAGTTGTTATTTTTCATCATATAAATCTCATGCTTAATCTTGTTTTTAAAAAATTATACATATTTATTTTTATATGATAATATCTCATACAAGTTTTTTTTTTTTATTAATTTTGGGCTGCGTTCGTTTTTTGGAAAGTGTTTTCTGAAAAACCATTTTCCAAACTTTCATGTTTGTTTGTTTTATAAAAGTTAGTCAATGAAAAATATTTTCCAGTCAATAGAACACTTTCCAGTTAAAAAAAAATTTGGTTTGGTTTTCAGGAAAGTGTTTTCCTTTTATTTTGGGCAGAAAACACTTTCCGGAAGTTGTGAAAAATTTTAAAATATCATATTATTTGTTGATTATATCAAATTTGGTTCTCAAACTTTTGATTACTATATATATTTTGTTTTGAATATTTATTTTTCAATTTCATTCCTTAGAATTTACTTTTTATATTAATTTTGATCCTCATTTTTATAATTGTTATTTGCTTTTCCCTTATTATTTTTTAATTGAAATTTTTATCTATCAAATTTAATCATCATTCTTTTGACTATTACTTATTTTATTTGAAATAATTTATAAAATGTTAATTATTATTATTTTAATTTTTTCATCTTTTATTATTTTTTCATTTTTTAGATTTGATCTCTATTATTTTGATTATTATTTGTTTTATTTGAGATAATTTATAAAATTATATATATATTTTTTAATTTCATTTTCATTCAACTTTTTAACTTGTAAAATTTGTTCCATATTATTTCAATAAATTTTAAAAAAATAAAATATTAATAAGTTAATTTCCAGCTCATTTTCCATGACATAACCAAACATTACAAAATGTTTTCCAACTTATTTTTTATTATGTTACCAAATATTAGAAAATAATTCATTTCTCGGAATTTATTTTCCTGAAATTTATTTTTTTTAAAAAAACTACTTTCCAATAAACAATAAAAAAGATTTACAAATTTATAAAACAATAATAATAACAATTTTTCCAACAGTTTATTAGGCCTTCTAGTTGCTTCTCCATGTACATGTAAAGAAAACCAACGCATTTTTATATATAAAAAAACTTTACTTCCAGTAAAAAAAAGTCATTTTTCTTGAGAGTTGAGGACATTATAATATATTTTAATGTACTTGTTACTTAATGAATATGTTATTTAACGAGGATAAAAAAAATTCAGAACTAGTGTTTTTTTTATGAACTGATAAAATTAAATTAGAAGAATTTTATGGACTACTCTGATGTTTATATATCAGAATCTATACAGGTGAAGGAAATAATAAATATTATCTTTTAGGCTTAAATGTTTTTTAAATTTTATATTAAACTTATATTGTATTAAATTTATATTATCGAGAGAGATAAAGTTTAGAAACACGAGCCTCTCCTATGCTACTAGATAAATATGTTTATATAAAGTTTTTTTAAGATAAATATTTTTAAAAATATCTAAGAAATTTAATATAAATATCTTAAATAAATATTTAAATTATAATATATCTAATATATAACTATTTAGATATATTTATAAAGATATTTGATTTTAATTAAGATCATGGCGACAACATTCCTTGAAATGCTGAAGTTAAGACAAAGACCACATTAATCGATCAATGATGCTGATCAAGTTAAATAAATGATCTATTAAAAAAATCTGTAAGTTAAATAAATGCTATCTTACAGAAGTGTGTTTAGTGGACATATTAATTTTCGATTGGACCGAAAGGAAAAAGAATCATCACGCGAGGCTGACATATCAAGGCCCTGTCTTGTAAAAGTAACTAGACAGACAGACAGGCCACAAGCTCGCTGCATTTAACGGACATCGCCGTTCCATCCACTCTTCAAACAAGTAAAAAAAACTCGGAACTCCTTTTTCTCAAAAGCCACATGCAAGGCCAAAGTCAAAGGCGAAAAAAATCTCCTTCAATTTTTCTCTTTCTTTTTGGTTTTTAAGCATCATGGGTGGCAATGTAAAGCGTGAGATTCCTGAGCCGTTACCTAATCGACTAAAGGCCGCCGTTTCCGGCGTTCCTCCCGCGGTAATCGAACTCAGTAGCAGCAGTGAAAGTAGCAGCGGCAGCGGGAGTGAGTCGGAATCCGAGATGGATGGAAACAGTGTCATCTCTAAGAGACCGAGGGGTTCTAGTGGTGTTAATGGAGGTACTGAGAAGAAGAAGAGGAGGAAGAGGAGGAGGAATTTTGAGGATTTAGGTGTTGTGTTGCCGTTGGGGTTTCTCGCTCCAATTACGCCGCCGCCGGATTCGGAGACGCCCTCTGAAGCGGAGATGATGGCGGTGGAGTCGACGGAGAGTAGGAAAGTGAGTTTGACTGGTCAAAGTAGTAGTAAGCAGTTCTGGAAAGCTGGTGATTATGAGGGTGCTCCCCGAGCTAATTGGGATTCATCTTTTGGTAATTTTTTAATTTTATTCTGCATGCTACATTTGCACTTATTATTGTTAATTTGATTATTTGAGTCAGTTTTTTATTTATTGTTAATTGCAATGGGCATTGTAAAGGCTTATTTTTTTATATATATAATTTGCAGGTGGAATGGATCATGTTCGGGTTCATCCAAAATTTCTGCATTCTAATGCAACTAGTCATAAATGGGCGCTCGGAGGTAAACTTGATTCCTTTCTTTTCTACATTGATGATAACATATGTGGGACTGATCATTTTGTTTTGGTTTACTGTGATTTCATAAAAAAATTGTTTGTTCTTCTCCTTTGTGCAGCTTTCGCGGAACTTTTGGACAATGCGTTGGACGAGGTTAGTTTTTTGTACTGGTTACTTTTGTGTTGTGAAACTTGCAACTTTTGAGTTTTGATGGTTTATTTGTTTTCGTGTTAGTTTGGCAATGGAGCCCGGTTTGTTAACATAGATGTGGTTGAAAGTAAGAAGGATCAGAGCAGAATGCTTTTGATTGAAGGTATGTGCTTATTTTTGCCTAGCTGGTGTTTATCCTTGTTGGATTTAGTTCTGACTTGAAGTTTAATGGATCACTGGTGATATTGGGCAAATTTCGAAGTATATGCAAGTTGTTTTGCTTCATTTGTTATGGAATGGGCTTGTTTTCATCGATCTTAATTTGTGTAGTCGTAAACAGGATGCTTTGATGATTTTTTGTTTGTCATTGTGTGTTGTGTCAGTTGTGTGTTTTTTTTTTTAAATCTTAGATGCCTGAGATTTTTTCAGCTTCATATTATATTCTCTGCTTCATGTCATGTTTTCTGCCCATGAGAGTTTTTTTCTTGATGATGCTATTATATTCGTAATATGTGGTATCTTTTGTGGTGCTTTTTCGTTGTTACAGATAATGGTGGTGGAATGGATCCAGATAAACTGCGACAATGCATGTCTTTGGGTTATTCCGCAAAAAGCAAAGTGGCTAACACCATTGGACAATGTAAATCATATTCTATTGGGAAAGATGCATCCATTTTATTTTTCTGGTTGTAGTTTCTTAAATCCATGTGTATTTTGTTATCCAGATGGCAATGGGTTTAAGACAAGTACCATGAGGCTTGGAGCAGATGTCATTGTGTTTTCACGTTGTCAAGGAAAAGATGGCAAATTGTTTGAGCTCTTTTTTTTCCTATAATCATGCTGTTGGCGTTGTGTTTTTTTTCTTGTGGATGGTGAATGTTGACAGTTTTTTCTGTTTGGTTTTAGTCCTACACAGAGCATTGGATTGCTATCATACACTTTTTTGAGGAGCACAGGGAAAGAAGATATTGTGGTGCCCATGGTAATAAATTGGACGTTCTAATTCATTGAACACACACACACACATAAACATGCCATCTTATCTGTATTATGTAGCTGCAAACTCTGGATATCTTTAGGATGATTAATATCTTTGCCGTCCTCTCTAGGTGCCACAGTTTCCAATGACTTCAACTTCACAATATTGCATGCTATTCTGTACAGTTCTCAATTGTTCTCAAAATTGATCAGTTACTGTATTTGGTGTTAAATTTTTTTCTAGTTGAGTTAACTATTTTAGATCAAGTGTTGTACAGTCTAGTAAAAACTATACATTTTCTTCCTATAGAGTAAGATTTTGGTTTTCTAGGATCTCTTCTCTTTACACTGTTCCTAATTATGTTTAGAGTTGCATTTAGGAAAACCTCGCATTTTCTTACAGTGGATTTAGGTTTTGGTTATCATTGGGCATTTTTTCTTTTTTCTTTTTCAGAATGAACTTTGGGCCTTCACTATGTTGCTGGTTTTGCTCTTTTTTTTTTTATCTGTGTGCTCTGCGGTGTGGCATGCGTGATGCATAGCGAACTTATCTGTATTGCATACAGTGGCCATTTGGAGTTGCTGGCATTAGGTTATACTAGCATATGATTGAAATTTAGACAGAAGGATCTAGTTAAGAGGAATGCCCAAATTTGGGATCTCAGCTCCTCTGTTACTATTTTGGTGGCAACATGCAACTGTTCAGTGTTGATTACATGTTATCGATACATGATTTAACTCCAATTTTTAACCATTTATGTTTCTGGTAGTTTTATGTGTTAACTATGGAGTGTGAATCATGGTTTCCTCGAGATGAATAATTTAAAACCTTCAATGAAGTCATACACATCTAAACTTTTTTGTTTTGTAAATTTTTATAAAGCTTGACTATGAAAGAAAGGGACGGGAATGGAGCAGGATGGTACGGTCTTCTACTGGTGATTGGAATAGAAATGTGGAGACAATAGTTCATTGGTCTCCATTTTCCAGTGAGGCAGACCTTCTTCGTCAGGTATTTACTGTTGATGAAGTGTAAAACAAAGAAAAATAATAATACACCTGTGTACATACTACATACTCTTCTCTTGTCTTCTGTGTTTGGTTTCCATTATTTCTCTTTGATGGTCTAGTTTTCAGAATTATCATCGTATTTGTCTATCTAGTTCATGCATATCATTTTGCTGCTCTTTTATCCAAGTGTGATTCTCCGTGTTTATATATATATATATAACCTTATTACTTGTTTTAGTCTCTTTTCTTTTTGCTGTAAACTTCTTCTTCTTTGTAGTTTTTTTTTTTTTTGTTAACTTCGAGTTTTTGTACTTTATAGTTTAAGCTTATGTCAGATCATGGGACGCGCATAATTATATACAATCTTTGGGAGGATGACCAGGGAATGTTGGAACTTGATTTTGACTCTGATCCTCATGTATGTCTTCAATGTCCTAATCTCATTCCAAATAAGATTTTGAAACTGATCATTTGGAGAGTATTTTTATGTAGTGTATAATCTGACAGGATATCCAACTAAGAGGCGTCAATCGAGATGAGAAGCATATACAAATGGCAAAAGAGTTTCCCAACTCCAGACACTTCCTTACTTATAGGCATTCATTAAGGGTAGCTAATCCCTCTATACTGTTGCTCTTATTCAAATGATGAATTTTTGTTCTCTAATCAGAATTTTGATTTCCTTGACAATTCATATCTGGTTGATTATCTGTGCTTTATCTGGCTGATCAAATCTTGATTCTGTAATTCACATTTTCTACTTTAATAGAATGATTTAGCTAATCTCTCCACACCATTATTTCTATGCATCATTATTTTGTACCTTTTCTACATTTTCTACTTTAACAGAACTAGTTTTCTTTGAGTGCAACACGTTGGATCTTCATTGTTTAACTTGGGGAATTTAATAAAGCATAATGATTATGAAATTCAACTAGCAAGAAATTTTCAATTTCTTTACCTTTCAATATAATCAAGATATATTATCCAAGTCTTGAGAAACTCGACGTGAAATTGTTTAATGCTTGAAAGACTTTTTTTGGCTGAAACCGTTTTGTTTGAAAATTCTTATAGGGCATTTTTAGTTCATAAGTTTAACACGGCGCAGGTGTTTTTACATCTATTTTACTATTTAGAAAAAAAGAAAAGAAATTGTAAGAATGTAGGGAACAGGTTGATATAAAGTGGGGATTAATCCGAATAACTCCATTTGTGACCTGCTTAAATTTGTGGAAATTAATATGGCTTGACTAATTTGTTCTGTTCAATTAGACAGGCTTATTTCTTTGGCTGTTTTAAACATCCTTGATCTCTCGTTTAATAACTGATTGGTTATCTACTTCCATGTCAACCTCCAGAATTATACATCAATTCTCTATCTCAGACTACCTCCCAGCTTTCGAATCATTCTCCGAGGAAAAGATGTTGAGCACCACAATATAGTGAATGATATGATGCTATCTCAAGAGATAACGTACCGGCCACAACCTGGTGCTGACAGTGTTCCGAAAGACAAAAATGTAATACAACTTAACTTGATTGGATAATTCTCTTCTTTGCTTATTCCGTTAATGATTGCTCCCATCTATTGTCAGCAGATGACTGCTGTCGTCACCATTGGCTTTGTGAAGGATGCAAAGCATCACATCGATGTTCAAGGGTTCAATGTTTACCACAAAAATCGACTAATCAAGGTTTGTTTTGCTTTCAGAGAAATTATCATTGATTTTCTTTTCTTTTCTTTTCTTTTTTTTTGTTGTAAAACTCAGTGATGCTGTGATACTGAATGCATGATGATGCGGTTTTTTTTTTTTATTATTATTATTATGTCCATTTATATTTGGTTCTAGGCCCTTTTTCTTTGTTTGAACTTTTGTGCGCTTGTGTATTCTCCAGAATGGATGAGTATGGTTAGAAATATGGTCAGCAAAAAGTTCCCAACATGCCCCATTTCTCATTTTGTGAATGAACTGTGAACAGACAAGTGTGTTTGAACCATGAGTAGATTCATTAATGTTCCATGGCAAAAGTTAGAGGAATTAACAAAGTGTATGAACTTATATTGCATTTTGGTCTGAAAAATCATGTAAAAGTTGGAAAGTGGGCGTAAATACTTTGGGGTAATGAATAATTGGGGGAAAATGAATTGCACATATCATTGGATTTGACATTTTTTATTTATTTTTGCAACCTGCAAAAAATGCCAACCCCAATTTTTTAATGTTTCACTCATAAATTTGTTGACGATGCATATATTTTCTCTTTTCAAATTATCATGTCCTTTAAAGCATGCAGATGGGAAGTATTTAATATGTTAATATGCAGATGTACTTAAAAGAATCCATCTGAATTATCAACAAACATTTGATTCCCAAAGCATTGAGTTGCTGTAATTTGAGTATGCCAAGCAAAGTTAATTGATTGCAATTGTTCTTAACAAAGCACTGTCTGTTTTATAGCCATTTTGGAGGCTTTGGAATGCAGCAGGAAGTGATGGACGTGGAGTTATTGGTAAATTTTTGCATTCCATTCCCCCAACTATCCATTTCTAGCAAATACTTTGTAAACATTAGTGATTCTATCTCTGCTGACAGGTGTGTTGGAAGCTAATTTTATTGAGCCAGCTCATGATAAGCAAGGATTTGAACGCACAACAGTTCTTGCAAGACTTGAAGCTCGATTAGTACAAATGCAAAAGCATTACTGGTTTGTTGTTCATGTTTCTAACTGATTGTTATCAATTGCTCTTCAGGATATGTGAGGTTATCCTACTAATAGCTGTGCACAACTTTCTTAGGTGCACTTTCTGCCACAAAATTGGTTATGCTCCAAGGCGAAATAAGAAACTGATAAATGAGTCAGATAGAGGTATATTTTGGGATGTTTTAATGTTTTCAAGTATATGGTGTTTTGCATCAGTCATTGCCTTCTTCTATTGTATACTAGTTTTGAAAGCTTTCTTATTACCCCCTTACTGATCTCACACAAAGTAGTCTTTCCAAATGAAGAGAATTCTCCTGACGATCTACCACCCGCATCTTCTCAATCTAAAAAGAAGTATACATCTTTGAGCAGTAAGACATCCCCCTCACATTCTAACCGTGGGTATGTTAATGGAAATGCCTTCAATAAAGGGAATATTAGAACAAAGACCCCAACCAAATTGGGAAAAAACACTGTATCTTCGGGACCTTCACCTCCTGCTCAAGATGAGAGTAGTGAAGATGACGAGTGTGTTGCTCTTCCTATGAGAGAAGCAAATGGGAGCGCTCAAGAGACCACTCCTACTTACAAGTCTTTTGACAAAAACGGGTTGCCAAAAACGTGGCCGTCTTCATACTTGGAAGATTCTGGATCTCAACAAGATTGCATGTCTGGAGGGGCAACTGTTCAAATAGGCACAAGATCCCAACCAAAGGTTGCTTCTCTTGCATGATTTTTTTATAAATTCTATGCCAATTTACAGGCTACATTTATGAAAACGTGCTTTTAGTTAATGATGTTTCCCGATGCTATCCTTTTTATCTCTGCTATCCTTTTTATGTCGCTTTTGTGATGCGGGATCTTATCCCTGGTAATAACCCAGATGGTAGTTTTAGAGATAGAAAGGTCCTTTGACAAGTTCCTTGTATGAAGTTGATCATAGACTCCCCTGTCATTAAAAGATCTACATTGAGCTGCTTCAAGAACTATTGCAAAAGAAGCAGACCATGTTAATGATAGCTGTCAAAGATTTTTCTACTCTTTAAATCTTAGGGCACACCTGATTATAATTAACAGAAAGGCTTGGTCAACTGTCAAGTGCTTCATGTTGTCAAGCAATTTTATTTCCTTATCATTCATTTTTAGTAAATGTGAAGATTGATTTAGGTTTGCCATCCTTTCTTTGTGTTCTGTGCCTCTGCATGTTGTGTTGGAGTTACAGAAATCATATCCAGGCTGTTTAATTGACAGGTGGGTGATGTTGATAAGAGGGATCATGCCCTTCCGGAATCTGATATGCATGTCCTTGCTCATTTGAAACAAGAGAATCGTGAGCTAAAAGAAAGGTTGATTTTCTCTCCCTCTGATCTTTTAAGAACTATGCTTCCTTCTATTTTATTTAACTCCTTCCTTGGTTTGCAGATTACAGAAACTGGAAGGAGAGACTCGAGGGAAGTACATGGGTGGTTTTCAGTGTGAGAAGTGTAAATCACTTGAGATACAGGTATACAACATCTCCACTTGCCATTAGTTAATGTGTTGGATGGGATATCGGGAGCTATTGTTTGCCACATGGTTTGTTGAATTTGAGATCTCCTGAAACTTTAATTCCCTTTCTGCTTCTTCAGTTGCAAGAAGCACAGCAAAAACTTGAAGAATTGAACAAGGAACAGGAAAGTCTGATTGATATATTCTCAGAGGAGAGGGACCGACGAGACCAGGAGGAGGAGAGTTTGAGAAAGAAGCTGAAGGTTTTTTGCATTATCCCTCCCCCTAGTCACCATTGGGGAGAATTTATTGCCTGTGCTTTTTAATTTCTTTTTCCCCCCCTCTTTTTGTCACGTTGGATGACTCTTGAGGTGTATCCTTGCAGGATGCATCAAATACTATTCAGGAGTTGCTCGACAAGGTCAGGCTGTTGGAGAAAAGATGAAATCTCATCTCAAAGGACTATGCTTGAGAGCACTTAATATCAATCTCTTCCACTAGTTATCTTGTGCAGATTGTGATCTTCCTCTTTAGTGTCTGGTTTTCATAATTACCTTAAGCTGACGTAGCTTTTGAAATTCGCTAACATAGGAGCTGGGTACATGTTTTTTCTTCACTAATCCCTTATCTCTGCACTCTCTCCTGGCATCCTGTTTCCTCTTTTCGGCAAATTCCTCGCAAAAAAAAAGGGGGCGGGACTCGGGCTGCTAGATCATATGGTGGTATTAGTGCTGGCTACCAGATTTGGTTCGGGCACATTTCCTACTATTTGTGCGGAGGAAAACGGGGAGGAGAAGAGCTCCATTTGTGGTTGTATAGAGATCCCATACCTTTGCTAGGCACATTTTTGTAAATTCTGTATATAAATCCTGCATGCATCTCCCTGTTATTTGAGTTTGGGTAATCGTAACAGTAGAAAAATTGTCATATTCTTTTGCATGCATCTCGGTATTTTGGTGCCTGTTAGCTCCATTGATGAAGTCACTGGCTGTTAATTTTTTTTCTCAAATTGTCAATTTTTTTAAAAAAGATGTGATAATTGACTGATTTTGCATTTTACATGTTAGGGTGGGGATTTACATCGGCTCAAAAACTAATGGGCTGTGGGATGAATTGGAGACCCAAAGCTTGTGTTCAAACCACATCTCTGATGTGGCCCAATGCTTCTTTAAAACCTAGGATGGGCCGCATAAAGTTAACTTGGGTCCTGTTCGGGGGCTGGGGTGGTTGTTGTACTAGTTTTTTGTTTTCTTAATTAAATTTTGGTTTTTTTTAAAAAAATTAATTTATTTTTAGTGTTTTTGAATTGAAGTAAACAATAAATTATAAATAATAATAATAAAAAAAAATACTATTTTAATATATTTTTAAATAAAAAATATTTTAAAAATTAATTATAACTAAACACCTGAGACACTTGGCTTGATTAGAGGCAAAAGCATTAAAGATGGGAAGTCAAATTACATGTATCTCCACCTCCTCTTGTATTATTGTATGGTATTATTTGTTTGTTTTATATTTTAAAAGAAAAGTTTTTAAAAAAATTAACTCGAGCTAGATTTTAAAAATATTTTTATTTTTATTTATTTTTTAAAAAATTAGAAATCATTTAAAACATTTTTCATTAATGTTTTTTAACGTACTAAATTACTTGTAAAATCAAAACCTATAATCTCAATATTAAAATTAAAATTCAATCACCAAGACGAAGAAGACGACTAACATTGACATCCAAAAAAAAAAAAACCCCATAAAACAACACACATCGAATGCAATGATTTAAATGATTTCTAACCTTTTTTGGATCATCATCTCCAAGGCTCCAAGCTTCCCACTCAGCACCTTCCTCTAGCCACCATCTCTTGAGCATACTCTGCGTGTCCCCTTTGTGCTTCATTTATCAATTATTTCATTCATCAATTACTTTAGTCTCATTTCCTTTCGAAGACCATAACTCTCTTATCAACCATAATAATAACAAAACCATCTTTATTCTTGGAGAACTAATTAGGTTTATAAATGGATATTTTCTCATTCTCTACGTTACCATCCAAGGTTTTTGGTATTAAAAGCCATTATAAAAGATCTTTTTTTTTTTTTTAATGAATGTATATATGTGAATCATGTGCTAGAAAAAGATTTAATCTTGATGCAGGAGGATCCAATTTTAGTGGGGATAAAATAATATAAGTATATAACTAAATTGATTAACATCCAAAAAGCCCAAAAATTATAAGCTTCTAAAGTTAAAAAATTTAAAGTTATTATAAATAAAATTCACCACAATTTTTCCTCCTTATAATTCACAGTTGCTTCCTACAACACTTTATATGTTGAGAACATTGTAGGATATTCTTATTAACAAAAGTTTAAAATATTTTTTTCTCTTCTTCAATATAAGTAATCAAATAACTATACACTGGTTACATTTGGAGAATACATGCCTCCTATAATGAGAATAATAGATGATGAAAGATAATTTAAATGGTGGAAACCCATTTTTGACTGTGGGGAACCATTGTATTTGCTACCAAAAATGTGCAGCTGTTTCAACACGCCGGTCCTTGCTCTGCATGCTCTAATAACTTTTTTAAATGTAAAATTATTATTTGAATGGTAAATCATGTTAATACCCTCAACTAAACTTAAAATCAACAATAAAAATTAAGGCTAAAAGACCCAAGTATTTCTAACTATAATAAATTCAATATCCTGAATCCAAGGATGCATGTATGATTATATTGTATATGAAAAAAATAAAAATATCTAAATACCCCTATTCAAGACCATTTTTTTTTCTTGGGGGTATTTGTGTTATTTTACTGTTTATTAAAATGTTAAATATATAAAAATATCTCCAAACAAATTAGTAATGACCAATATATATAATGAAAATACAAAAATAACTCATGTACAAAAACATGTATTTTTTTATGAAAAGTAGAAGATAATTATTAGGTAAATGAAAAAAAATGTGAAAAAGGCCACAATGATTACTCGATTTTAGTTTATGTAGTTGTTTATTTAATAATCTTCTTTTACATGTATAATTCAACCATATATTTCTATGGCACCTCCTCCTTTATAAATGGAATGCTCAATCATTTTCCATGTACCTCCTCCCTCTCCTATCTTTATCATGATCTTAAAAGAAATTCTTCTCCTCGAAGCCTTTTCTAACCATTTCTTGCATTTATTTTTGCCTCTTCATTGTCATGCTTTTCGAATAAAAAGAAAGAAAGAAAGTAAAAGTCACGAGCTCAGCGGCGAAAAGCCTAGGACCATCGGGTTCGGTGCATGACAAGAAAGAATGCTACGATGGCGGAACCCCCTCCGAGCATTTTATCTCACAAGCGGCACCTAGTCACCATCAAAGAATACCCGCAAAAATACAAAACCGAGGTCTCAAGTCTCAAGCGCAAGAAGAATAACGTCAACTGCCCAGTTTAGAAAACCCAGGTATCTGGTTTTCCCTAATCCCTTTCTCTCAATCTGTAACCAAACAAAACGCACGCGTTTCGGTGTTGATTGTTCTGCATCTCTCTCTATCTGAGGTGAATACGGAAGGAAGAATCAGTGAACTCTCCAACTTCCGGACGTATACCATACACCCACACATACACTCACGTTGTATGGATGTACGTATCTATTTGAATACTGTTTTTTATAGCTTGAAGGGTACGAGTTATAAATGCAGTGTTCAGAGGAAGATACCGATGTTTTTTTTGTCATTTCTGGCTTCAACATCATCCTCTTCTCTCTGTCTCTGCTTTTTGTCTACACCGTTATAGCGTAGTAAATTCCGCAGTCTGCAGCAGCACCTTTTTATTTTTTTTTTAATCTTTATCTTCCCTCGACAACTTCCTCTGTTGAAAACTCTGCCTATTTTGTTTTTCATTCTTCATGCTGTTGACAGCTCTGATCCAAATATCCGTAGTTCTGGCTTCCAGTGCATGCTTGGGAGTGAGTTTTTAATTGTATTTGAGCCCGTTTTAAAAATACATTTAATTAAAAAAGTATTAAATTGATATTTTTTTAATGATTCTAATATGTTAACATTAAAAGAAATTTAAAAATCATTTTTAAATAAAAAATGCTTTTGAACAGCCTTCCAAACATTTAAAATCTTTCTCCCCTCGTGTACCTAAGATGTTTTAATTTTATAGGCAGGGAAAGTAGTCGTAGCTGTTTCTTTTCTGTGGTTTGAAAGTCAAATCTGAACCATTTGTTTCTCTTATAATCTGACGGTCGTTCTTTGATGTGATATATCTACAACTACACAATACCTCTCTCGTTATGTTTTGCAGATTTTTGAGAGAGAGAGAGTGAGTGAACATCTTATCAAAAACCGAAGCTCTCCCCGAGTCAGACTCCGTCGTTTTGTTCTTACTCATTTTCGAGTTGTTCTATCATTAGTCAGTCTCTTCGTCTTTGACTTCTTGGAGACGCCATTCCTTTTGACAGTTTCAAGAAGAGAAGCTTTTGAGTTTGAGAGAGTGTCAATGAGTTTTTCTTCTTCGACGATGAGGAAGGTGGTTTCGAAGATAATTGGCGTCGTTTTGGTGATGGTCGTCTTGCTGGCTATACTGATATCCACATCTTCATTTCTCTCAGGTTTGTCTCTGGATTTTTATTTATCTTGATGGATTAAAGTGATTATTTATTTATCATTGAAGTGGTGGGTTTTGGTAATTTTAATAACCTTTTGTTTTTGTCTTCATTATTTTATTTTTGTTACAAAATCCAAAATACCTGATCCATCTCATCATCTGTTTTTATTCCTCTAGTTATTATTATTTTTTGTTATATATTTTTTTAATATTAATTTTCAGGTTCGAGTAAAGATGAAGGTGGATTCATGGGCTTGAGCCGCATGTTTCTTCACGAGGAGGGGAAATACAGTGTCTCTGCCCTGCATCGCAAGCTGCTTGTTCGCTGTAAGGACTCATAATTTTTGCAAAATTATTTTAGGTTTTGCTTCTTGCAAAAAGAAAATAAATATCAGGTGGATTTTGCAATTTCTTTTTAATATGGAATTTTTGTTTTTTATATCTTCGAAATAAAACAAATGGGGGCCAAAACGAATGTGTAATGACGTGGGGGACGGTATATGTGGGTCTTTTATGGTTTATGACACTCCCTGATAACAAATACCCTTTTATTTCGGCAGCAGGGAAGACCGTCGGCACATTATTCAGATGAGCGTACGATATACGTGTCAGAGGTGCACGTCCGTGTTTTCTAGCTATGTTTCATGCTAACGTGCACCGCTGGCAAATTGTGGTCCCCCTACACTACGGACACCCTTCTTCAACAATTGGGCTGTCGCAGTAGTAGTAAATACTAAATAGTAACACTATGTATCTTCTTGATGGGATTTAGAATCCCTTTAAGTTTCTGTCAACCTTTTTTAGCCCTTCTGCTTAAAAAATTCGTGAGCAGTGCCTTAGCAAGTTGTTTTGGGCCAAAAGGTCTGGTTGAGTTTTCAATTTTTGTGCACGGGGAAGGGAAGCATTGAGCTTTGAATAAAGGATGGATCATGAGTTAATTTTCTCTGTTCCTCTCTCACATAATTCCTGTGACTCGCCTCCAAAAAGCATTTTTTGTCTTTTCAAGATTCCCTTTTGGTGGGTCAGTTGGTTGAGTTCACATCACGTTTTAATGAGGCTGCCAAGCGTGTAGCTACATTTTTTTTATTTAAAAAAAGAGCATCATATCTTAGCTTTCACTGCCATGGAATTTAATAAAAAGTTTGCCTTTTACCTTGTTTGCATCTGCTTCACACAGCGCTGGCAATGGAAGAACCTAGCAGGATCGGAGAAAAGTGTACAGGCGCTGATATTGTGATAAGTCAGGGACCCACGGCTCCTCTCTCTAGTGGCATACCCACCTACACTGTTCAGATCATGAACATGTGCACCACTGGATGTGACATCTCCAGGGTTCACCTCAACTGTGGCTGGTTCAGCTCTGCTCGCCTCATCGACCCCAAGATATTCAAGAGGCTTCGCTACAACGACTGCCTTGTAAACGATGGAAAGCCTTTGGAAACTGGTGGCATTCTCACCTTTGAATATGCCAATACGTTCTCGTACCCTTTGTCAGTCTCCTCCATATCATGCCATTGAAGAATATAGAATACGGTACAGGGTCTTGCAGACTGGATTGGGACGAAGCAATTAGATGTGATTCTGATTTTTTTTGGGGTGACCTCTCTGTATATGGTTTATATTCATATATTGTAGTTAATATTCGATCATGGATGCGAGAATTTGAAGCAATCAGAGAATGTTTGTGTTGTTATGGTGGATGAGGACGACATGGGTGGATGAGGACGACATGGGTGCTCAAGCACTGATCTGTGTTTTCTACTGTTTTGCACGTCACAAATTTCATAATGGCCTCGTACTCTCGCTGTTAACCAAAACTTGTTGCTTCCCATGTAAATGTAAAGTGTTTAAAAGACGTTTTTAAAAATTATTTTTACTTTAAATTATTATTTTTAATTTAAAATTGATTTAATAAAGCACATGCAAAACTGTAATTTAAATATAAATACACTATTTAAACTATGCAAAATTTTGATGCGTTGACATGTGAACTATCCATGCATATAAAAACATTTAAATGCCTATTAATAGAGATTATTACGTGTTTGGTGTGTGGGTTTTTTTATTTGAGTGCATCTTTTTTTTTAAAAAAAAAATTATATGACGTGGACATTCTTAGCTATAAAAATCAGAAGCATTCAATTAATGAATTTCTCTTAAAATGTAGATATTCAAATAAAAAAATAAAAGTACACACACTTGTATACAAAAATTTTTAAAAAATAAAAATTCACCTAAAATCTCATAAATAAATAAATAATTTAGCTTCAACTCCAATAAAAATACCTTTCTTTGACTTTAATTAACATCACCCATGGTCAACCTGGCACTGGAGAAGGCTGAATTCAAAAAAGGCCACTGACCCGACCCGGATCATGTGAAGTGTGGCCCTATATAAACCTAGCAAGTGAAAGATCCACCGGTTGCTCGTGCAAAATCTTTTATCATCATCTTTGACCAGACACAGACTGTTAATACCCGAAAAAATTAAACACGAAAAACCAGTGTAAAAAAAAAAAAAGGCTTCGATAATTACAGGTGATAGTGTTGGTTTAGGACTTTCATGTTCCGCAACAAGAAAGCTATATCAGACAAGAAATCCTTCTTCATCAAGGTTTCCTTTTGCAGCATTAAAATGGCTGTCTCCGTTGAAGAAGAGAAAAAGAAGAAGGTTTCACTCTTAAAAAATCTGAAGAAGCTTTTAATGCTGCCAAGGTAGAAATAAATCACTACCCTTATATTTTTTTTCCTTCATTAATAATGGGTTTTGATTGTTCTGTTAATTTGAGGTCTCTAGTTTCCTATTTTGACATCTTAAGGTCCCAAGTTTGTGCTGTTTTGAACATAGGAAGAGTCTTCTTAGATTTGGATTTGGTTAAGTTGTTGAAATTGGTTTATTGCTGGTTTGGGTTTGATTTGAGAGAGCAAATTGTTGATTTTGTAGAGCTGTAGCTGAAAGTTATCTTATTTTGAAATGTGTTTTGGAGCTCTCTGATTGCTGGCTGATGTCATTGTTTTTGGGGCAGGAAATGATGCCAGGGGGTGTGAATTCACCTGTACGTGCTTTTAAATCTGTTGGTGGACAACCTATTGTGTTTGATTCTGTCAAGGGTTCTCACATGAAGGATATTGATGGAAATGACTACATTGATTATGTTGGTTCTTGGGGGCCTGCTGTAATTGGTCATGCAGATGATGAGGTTCTATTCTTCTTCACCACCATTTGCATTTCAAGTATTTATGAAATTTTGTCTTTCTGCGAGAATCTTGGTACTCAATGATTGTTCATGTTCCATTTTTATTAGAGAAGTGGCCCATTTCTAAAAGGAGAGCATGGGTTAGCTGACATTTCTTCTGTTGGATATCTAGGAATGAACGGGAATGGAGATTGCCATTATTTAATTATCCAGAAAAGATTTTCGTTCTCTTGCCTGAATCAATGGAAAAGATAGCAGACGGACCATTTCATTGTCTGTTGCTTCTCATGGAAGTCTACTAGATATTAGCTCTGGAATACAGTGTAACCTTTGGTTTTATTTGTCAATCTTGCGGACTGACATTTACTTGCAGGTACTTGCAGCCTTGGCTGAAACAATGAAGAAAGGGACCAGCTTTGGTGCCCCATGTCTTCTGGAGAATGTTTTGGCAGAGATGGTGATCAAAGCAGTTCCAAGCATAGAAATGGTTCGGTTTGTTAACTCAGGCACAGAAGCATGTATGGGTGTGCTTCGCCTGGCCGCGCCTCCACTGGACGGGAGAAGATTATCAAGTTTGAGGGCTGTTACCATGGCCATGCCGGTCCATTCCTTGTCAAGGCAGGTAGTGGTGTTGCAACCCTTGGGCTCCTGACTCCTCTGGTGTCCCCAGAGCAGCAACCTAAGAGACTCTAACAGCCCCCTATGACGACATTGCTCCCATGGAAAATCTTTTTGAGAGTAACAAAGGAGAGATCTGTGCAGCACTCCTTGAACCTGTTGTGGGAAATGCTGGTTTCATTCCCCCTAAACCTGAATTTCTCAATGCCCTTGGCAAGATAACCAAAGAAAATAATGTTCTAATTTCCGATGAAGTCATGACTGGATTATGTTTGTCCTATGGCGGCGCCCAGGAGTATTTTGGCATAACTCCTGATTTACCAACACTAGGGAAGATCATAGGTGGTGGTCTGCCTGTTGGTGCATATGGTGGGAGAAGGGAGATTATGGAGATGGTTGCACCTGCGGGGCCAATGTATCAGGCTGGGACCTGGAGTGGGAATCCATTGGCTATGATCGCAATCATCGCAGGGATACACACTCTGAAGCGGTTGCAGGAACCAGGAAGTTATGAATACTTGGATAAGATCACCAGTGAACTTGTTCAAGGCATTATTGATGCTGGCAAGAAAACTGGGCATGCAATTTGTGGTGGATATATACGTGGAATGTTTGGGTTTTTCTTCACGAAGGGGCCTGTTTACATCTTCTCTGATGCAAAGAAAAGTGACAAGCCTGGCACATACTGATGAAGATATTCAAAAGACAATAGCAGCAGCTGAGAAAGTTCTCCGGCAGATCTAGAGCTTTTGTCACTGTATCCCTCTCTGATTGTTGATTTATCTCCCTTTTCTTGTTTCCACCATTTTTCTATCGCATGATTGCCCTCTTTGTAGAAGATCGTTCCTGGTCAGGTCCACCTACTGAGAATCCGTATTTCTGTAACCTGGTTAATCGAGTGTATTATTCTCTTTATAATAACATTTGCCTACATTTGATGCTGCAGTGATCTAGGATGAGTGCAATTTTAACTTTAGCAAAATCGTCAAACTTGCAGGGCAAAAAATGCTATGGGTAGTAAGTACTATAAATCCACCCACAAATTGTTAATTTGCATCATCATTAACACAGAAGTATTTCTCTTTGATATATGATTACGGATCATGTCTTTACATCAATGGTTGTATACAGCTTTCTATTACTGGTACAAATCTTAGTCTTTAAAGAACAAACCAGAAAAAAAAACGGAAAGAAACACAACACAACTGGACACTTTTACAATTACACGTGAATACTGCGACACAGATGTTCAAAGAAAACAATTGCTGTACCTAAAGTGTTGGTACCATGGGTGCAATTCCCGAGATTTCTACGTACTTTGCCTTCACATTATGGAACACGAGCACACGATTTTCTTCGGAGATTTATCAATCTTCTTTTCTGCACAAAGAAAGACATCGAGTAATGGTTAAAATAAGAAGCTTTTGAGCAACAAGCTTGAAGAGAGCTAATGCAATGATTCCACGTGAAATAGCCTGAGCGTAAAAAGAGGACTACAAACAAGGAAATAATGTATAATTAAAAATAATGTACGACACACAGATGTTCAAAAATAGCCTAGGCTGTAAGGTCTCTGAGCTGCTAAATTTAAATTGAGAGAATACTACCCCACGGGAAATTTTAAGTTTCAATGGAGTTCGGCAACATGAGAGCAGGCACAAGTCAATATCCAAGGCACATAAATGCTTACAAACCCTGTTTGTTTTTGCATTTCAAAATCACTTTTCAAAAAACTTGAATGAAATTTTATTTTTTTTCTTTACTTTAAATTAATATTTTTTTAATGTTTTCATATCATTTTGATGCGCTAATGTTAAAAATAATTTTTAAAGAATAATTTTTTATTATTTTGATTCATTTCCGAACGAAAAGCACTTTAAAAAGCAAGTCATGCTTTCAAACACACCAAGAGCAACCCCTCCCCCCCCCCCAAAAAAAAAAAAAACAAAAGCATATAGAGAAGCATGTGATCACTACATGTTCCAGGAGCAAAGAACTTTGAATATGTCCACTAGAATAGACCAACTGATTGAATTATTTGATAAGGGCTCCTTTTCTTTGTTCATAACTTCATGGAACTTGAAACCAAACTATTCTGACCACTGGAGCAAGAAACAAGTTATTCAGGAAAATGAAACCCCACTACAGAGAATGTACAATTTTCCTTGTTGGAATATTCCAATTTAGACTTCCCAGGGGCATTGTATCACCGTTTGGTAGATTGACTCCTCGGAAGGAAATAAAGTGGTGGAACTCAGGTGAATGAACTGACTTTGACTCCAGCCCATTATAGTAGGGTCTGGATGGTTATAAATCTGGGTCTTCATCATTCATACAGATGACCTCCAAGGATAAATATGGAGACACGCTAGAAATGCAAGGAGAAAGCACACATGTGCGCCACTTAGGATCTATGAAGTCAAGTCCAGGTACCATGTCGAATTTCTATATCTTCCTCATTGATATAAATAGAATATCTTTGACAGCGAGTTTGAAATCAAGTAACTAAAGGCTAGGAAATCCAGCTAAGCATAAAACGGTTATCACCATGTGCACATCAGAGAACAAAACATGAAAGTTTTGACCAAAAACAGGAAATTGCTAGTTAAAACCACTGCTTCTGTCAGAATCCAAATCAGATGTTC